>CM056994.1:371114847-371612456 GCA_029891345.1 Dryococelus australis
GGAACTCCTTTTTCGACAAATTGCCAATAATCAAACTAATAGGGATTTTTGGATCTTTGTATATTTTTTCTTTAATTGCAATGGCTATATTAGATTCATAGTCAACAATAGGCTACATAATTTCTAATTTTTGAATAACAATTTTGTCAGGTTCAGGGAGATTTTTCGTAACTTTACCTTGTTTATCTAAAGTTTCATGAATCAATGAACAGTAGTTATCAGATGAATTACGGAAAGAAAAAGTTATTTTATAATTACCTTTGCAATAAATCTCAGTGTTATCATAATAAAATCAAATAAATATCTCAGCAGATACATTATTTAATTTGTTTTATCACTAGAAACAGATTTATCTTCAACTATTATATAACCAGAAACAGATTTATCTCGATATATATTATCAACACCAGTACATTCTAAATAATTTTGGTTACTTGGTGATCTTAATGAAGCATTCATAATTTTTGTTGTTGTACCAGGATTATCAACAGTTTTAATAACATTTAAATGTTTTAAAATTTCTACTCTAGAAAATTGAAAAGGGGAAAAGTTCGAACAAATGTCAACATTCTCTAATTTATAATATTTTGCCTCATCTCCAAATTCTACTCGCTTTAGTAAACTAAATTGCTCATAAACATAATCATCATTTGGAAAAGAAAACCCGTCACCTATAGGAATATCAAATTCAATTCTATTATTGTAAACATTAAAAAAGTGAAGAAAATAAAAATTGAATAACAACACTAGTTCCTGTTGCAGTAAAAAATTTAGACTATCCAACAACACTAGAAGAAACATCATTCGAAAGAAAATAATTTTTAGAACAGAAATCTCCTAATCTGGAAGAGTGAATGGGCATATTACCGATTAAAAAATTTACGCAGCATGCATCTGATTCGATGCGTAATGCATCTATTCTACTATAAATCTCGGAAAAGAAATTTCAAAAATAATAAATGTTATTGGTACTCAATATGGTTTACGTGCAGAAGGGAAAATTTTTTAAATAAATACAATGATAAAATATCTGTTAAAAATAAAGAATATGAATTAATGGAAGGACTTTCAAATTTGTTAACACTGATAATGACTATGAAAATTACACGAAAATTATTTAGATACCAATGCTGTATTCAAAGAATATAATCCAAGAAAGAAAATATACTCGAATATAATTTGGAAATACAAAACTATAATTAAACCAATTTATGATAACTATATGAAAGAATCACATTCAAGAACAACACCAAAGAAACCAGAAAGAATTATTTCTCCAAGAATTCCTAGATCTGGAGAAGGTATAAAAAATACAATAATTTACCAAAGGATTATATTTGGATGGATGATGTTAGAAAATTGGTTGATAGATTACTAGTTATTCATGATGAAGAAAATGCTGTAATAAAAAATTATTACAATGAAAAAGTAAACATAATGAATATACTAAACAATAACTGTTCAGATTTTGTTGTTACTAATACAAAATGAATACCTTATCTGATAAGAGTTTTAAATGTAATTTCACATTGATTTTGAAACTCTGAACATCACAAAAAGGTATAATAAATTGAGCATTACAGAGTTTGAATTTACCCGATATGCATTTACATGGTTATAATTATTTTGGACCATTTACAAAATTAAACGAAAAGACTAGAAAGCGATGACACAGGAATAAATAAATTACATGAAGCATGCAAATAGCACTATATTACTAATATAAATCATAAAGATTCAGAATCTAGAAATGAAGCTGACAAAATTTTACAAAAAGAAGCAAAAGAAATGATGTTAGATAAAAATACTCCAATTGGTTAAAAAATTACTTCTGCAGCTGTTGCTTCAACTATGTTTACAAAAAGAAAATTATAATGGGGATTTAAATTATTAATTAGTTAAATTTTTTTAACTTATAAATGATGATAAGAAGATTAACTTTTGATATACCCATAGAACAATTAAGAGATTTGGGTATTGATAATGTTTTAACAAAAGATAAACTTTGACACTTATAATACTCAAGACAATATTTAAAGAAAAAACAGGAAATGGATTATATCACACAGGAATTATATCACTTATACTTCCAATTGTAGGCGCACTTGGTGCTGCTAGCAGGAGGAGCCACTGCAATTTATAATTGTGTTGAATAAACAAGGAAAAAATAATAAATAGATTAACTACAGAGACACAATTTAGCAATGGATAAAAAACAGGAAGTGGTGTAGTTGCAAAAAAAGCAGGAAAGGCTAAAAATTTTTTGAAAATATACCCATTATCTATATATCGATATTGAAAAATATGTAACAATATTAAATATAAAAAAATGAGAAATGTTTATATTATTGATGAATTGCCAAAAAGTATAAACAAAAGTGAATGTGCTGTGGTTAATTTTGATATTTCAACAAATCCTGGTATTCATTGGGTTTGTTATTTTAAAGAAAACAATGATGTTTACTATTTTGATACATTTGGAGGTAACATTACTTCTCATTTAACTAATTACTTTAAAAATAGAAATGTTTATTGCGATTATGACCGAATTCAGAATTTTATTTCAGTTGTATGTGGATATCTATAATTAAATGTTTTATATCTTTTTAACAAAAGGTTTTAAGTGCAATGGTATAATTTCTTTGTTATTAAATTACAGATATATTTGGAAAACCATTAATCAAATCTTTAAATAAAATTTTTGACACTAGTGCTTATGGTTTAAAAGAAGATGCTATTTTAAAATACAACACTATTGCTTCTGATTACACTTTAAAAGCATATGTAGATTCACAATGCAATTCGTGTGTTTCTGATTTACAAAGTAAACTAAGCACTTTCTTTCATTATACGAAATCTTAAGTTTCTTTTTTAAGGAACAGAATTGTTAATATAGAATTTCCTAGAAATGATAAAGATGAATTCAATAAAAGTATTTTTAATATACAAATGGTTGATTATGCTTCAAAATTAGATATACATTTACAATTCAGTAATACTTTTTCTGATAATATAAAATGGAAAAAATAATGCAAAACATGCACTAAAAGGAAAGTAAATTCAAAATATAAAACTATTGTTTCTGATAATGCTATAAAAAATATGTAGATTCAAAATACAATATCGTTGTTACTGCTTTACAAGATCAACCTAGTAAAGTTTGGTTTACACAAAAGATGATGCTTCTCTTCAAAATCGCTGATTTAATAATATGGCTGATCCTATAGATGGAAAATATGCAGCCATTAAAATATTTTTTGATAAAAAAAGCTGTTAAATTGTAAGATTTAAAGCAATCAGTTTTGAATAATTGTGGTACGCTTGTTAACTTGAAAACTGAAAAATGTAAGTAAAAAAAATCACATACATTTTATTCACCTGCAAAGTGGAATAAAGCAATAATAATTTTCACTTAAATAATAATAACATTTTTTTTACTGTTTTGATGGATTTTAATGTTGATAAAATAATTACTGTTTATCCCAATTTACCTGGCGATAATGTGACTGTTATTTAGGGACCTGTTGTTAACATAGATGATAAATTAGATTTTAAAATAAAGGCATTAAAATATTTGTATATGATAATTGGTTTGATGACTACAATCGGAATATTCGTAAAATATAAAGATTAATAATTCTTATCCCTATTAAATGGAGAATACTTGGTGCTTGATGTGTAAAAAGCGACTAAAAATAATAATATAAAAATTGAAAATTCTAAAAATGTGCAATTTGTTTAGAAAATTTATATGCTCGATATGTATTTCTAAAAAATCAACATTTGTAAAAAAAATTGCCCAATTGTAAGAAAAGGAATAATCAATGAATTATATAAACCTGCACAAAAAAATTATCCAAGAAGAAAAGTAATTTCATACTATTGATGATTTATGGCCAATCGATCTTGTTGAGATGGATACTGGAAATTTAAAAGGTATATCACATATAAACAATGGATGCAAGTATTTTATGACAATTATTGATGTTTTCTCAAAATATGCATTTGCTATTCCAATTGAAGATAAAACAACCAAGAATGTAGCAATTGCTTTAGAATCTACATTTGTTAACAGAAAATTGCATAATATTCAGAGTCATAATGGCTTAGAATTTTATACAAAAATATTTAGAGAACTTATACAAAAATACAACATCAATCATTATTCTACAATCAGTGAACAAGAGCCGGGTGTATAATAAGATATAATTTATAGTAAAGAACAAAACATGGATGAAATTTTCTTAAAATGGCAATTTCAAATAGGTAAAATATTAGATGATTTAGTTTATAGAATACAATACAAAGAATGGAACCCTTGGTATAAAACCAATTGAAGTCAATAAATAAAATGAAAAAGAAATTAAGACAGCAATATTTTGCCAAGATGTTTACTAAAACAAAATATAAATTTGGCGATATTGTCCATGTGAGCAAAAATTAAGAATCTTTGAAACAGGTTATACAGCTAATTGGACTACATAATTATTTACAAATTTTGAGGTTTTAAATTATGATGTGCCAACTTACAACCTGAAAGATATCACAGGATAAAAAACATAGGGTAGTTTTTATGAATACAAAATTATGAAAACTAACTATCCTGATGAATATTTGGTTGAAAAAGTCGTAAAAACTACACATGAAAAATTTTATTTTAAATGGTTAGGTTTTGATCATTAAAAAAAAACTTTCGGATTAATAAAACAGATATTTTGTGAATTTTTATATTTTGTGAAATGAAATATTTTGTGTAATTAATAATTTCAACCACAACATAAAAACACATTTTTAACACCCATTTAACATAGCCAAATGCATTTAATATTCATTCAATGTTCGTTCAATGCACATTTCCCCCATGGTGAGAATTATTTTGTTAAAATTTGCAGAAGTCTTACAGATATTTATATTTTGACAGGGATCATTTGCTTGGGTTTACAAATGTCTTTATCATGCCAGTGACCCATTTTCTGGCGTTTTTTTAGCACCTACAAAACTGCATTTGGAGAATTCCTTCAGCTCTCCACCTCCTGGTCTATATATAATTTTATTTTTAAGTGGAGAGGTGTGGGATTTTTTAAATTTCATTTATTATTTTTTAAAAATTTTTAATTTTATGGTACCCCTTCTCATATGACATGTCATTCACTATATGAGAACACTCCAGCTTATATATCTGTTATACTACAAGTGTAGCATTGAGAGCATTAATTACTGGAGCTTGAGTTACCATTTTCATTTGCATCAACACTTATATATTGAATTTATGAGCAATAGCAAGGATTTTTGACTCAAATTTTGAATGACTTGGTGATAATCTAATAGTTTAAATATGGGTGCCTCATATTCACAGTATTAAATTATCTGCTCAGAATGGGAGTCAACCCACGACCTTCAAATTTGAAATCAAACGCCTTGTCACTGAGCAACCACAACAAGATTAGCATTGTGGCTATTAAAAGTCTTCATATGGCCAGTTGGAAACTCGTTATCAAGAGTCACACAGAGAGTTCAGCATGTGGCTACTAGATAACGACATAGTTTTAATAAGCGCCTTCCTGTTTGTAGTGAGAGTTTGCTGAAGTTCTGTCAGGGGATGACTGTGCAGATACTTTTTTACTGTTTCGATGAGCGTGCATTAAAGTTCAGTTGTGGAATTAGATAAGGAGAACTCAGGTATAATTAAAGTTCTAGTTCAAGTTCCAAAGAAAGAATTGGAATACAAAATCTTTAAGCTTGTCACTGTACATACAATTATTAATTTTTATAAGCAAATATGTTGTGATAAAACTATAATCTTCATTCCAACATTTTGCACAGAGCTCTTTAAATTTCTCACAAGATATGTCACCAACAACAAAATCCATACAGATGTGTTTTTCATGTTTGTCATCTTGTCTAGATATACACAGAAAGTCCATTCTTATCTCTCACCACATACTTTGGTACTTTGGAATATATTTGTGCTAAATAAAATACATAAGTATTTTTTGTCTCCCAAAAGTCATTACTTATGGATGACACTCTGTTATTCTAAAATGATGTCAAATATAACTATAGACTCATTTTCACACTGCTCTGGTGGACTCATTTCATCATTGCTATTTTAAAAATAAGCAATATTTTCATTTAACTCTTTGGATATTGCATCGAAGTCTTTTTGTGACTCAATACATTTATGTTGGTTTAAACTTTTTGAGGAAATGTACAAGTTATTAAAATTTAACCAACCATTCTTATAAATAACATGATCATCAAGTTGGTTTTCTCACTTTTACTGGGCACAACGATAATGGCTCTCATATTGTGAGGCAAATTTTGCCACTCTTTTGACTTTTAGCACTTTCTTCGGAAATTAAAACACCAATACCCCAAATAATATTTTTCAGTTAATAATAATAATTTATTATAGGAATAATTTATCAGGTATATAAATTAACAAATAATAGTTATGTTATAAAAAAACTTCATTATGATGTTATCCATAATGAAACTCGATTGCTTTAATTAGTTTTCATACAAAATTATTAACACCAAATATAAACAATAATACAATAATGAAAATTAAAAAATGTGTACTGTTGTTGATAAAATAAAAATGAAGTTAGACAATTCCTCGGTGCCAATAGAATATTGAATCACTAAAATAAACTGCAAATTCTTTTGAACCATTTTCAACTAATAACATTGAACGAACATAGGACAGTGTGAAAAACATAATATATATTAAATCTAAGTTCGATATTAAACTATATGATCGATTATCCAATATTCTTGATTTTAAAAAAATATGACTATTGGAAAATACAGAACCTAATCGCTTAGAAACAGACATAATTGCTAGTTATCCACCAAAATAATCTTTAGTTTTAGAGATTATATTATTTATGAACCAGCATATACAATTTTTAATCAAATTAATAATGAGTGGTTTAATCACACTGTTTCAGAAATTAGGGGCAAAAATGGTAAACTGATCGATTTTGATGATTCTGATATGGACAAGGTTTTAGAAATTAAAGATGTTTAAAATATAATAATATAAAATATAATTAAAAATTATACAATGTGATGCTAATATGGTAATGTGTCTATTTTATTTTCTAATATAATCCTTCTATTATCACATAGACTTAATGCAAGTTTATTCACTTCTACTGTATACATATTTCATGCTTTTCACTCCTTATTAAATTCATTGTTCTATATTCTGTTTTCTCTTTAAACAAACAATTTTTATAGTCCTCAAATGAAATTCTCTTGTTATCAAAATATTTCTTTTTCCTTTTGATATTTTATTTCCTTTATTATCAGCTCTATATTCATACATATTTACTCTTAAACCGACAAATTATTTCATTATTGTCCCATTACATATGTTTTTCATCTTACCTTTAACTTTTCATATTTATTTGTGGCATGTTATAGATATTGTCATTTGAATAATAACTTATAATCAATTTTTCTGTAGTTGTTTTCATATCTTTGTAAAAAATCTTCTATTTTTATATTATAAATATATGAATCAATATCTTGATAGCACATTTCTATTGTATCACCATATTTTGGTTTCATTACTTTACAATGAAAATCATACATAAATTCTTTTCATAGATCTCAAATTGACATACCAACATTCATAGACTTATTAAATTTTTATATTATATGTTCATATGTACAGCTACAAGATTCTCATTAAATATATAACTTCTTTTAAAATTTGGTTTAGCTACTAATTTTTGCAAACTTTTCCATTTGATATCAGTCTTATATATACTCTATTCGTAATATTTTCCGTAGTTTTACCAAACACAGAATTAATCATTAGTGCATGAAAATCTTTTCAAAGTTTTTTTAGCATTAGTTCTCACTGGCATATTTAAATATATTTACTTCAACCAATCAGACTGGTTAAACTTCAATATTCTATGTATTTTAGTCAACTTTAATCCATTTTTAGGAACTGTTTGAAATTGCAATGGTGAATTACATACTTTTGTTATTAACTAAAGTTGTTAATGTTTTACACTGATTTGTTCCTGGAACTAATTTATTTTCTGCTGGAAAAAATGGAAGGCATTTATGTAATTTATGTAGATCTTGTGGATAGTCTAAATCTACTTCTAAAATGTAACCATAATCCGAATTATCCTTAAGATTTAATATATAATTTTGCCAAAAAAAACTAATTTAAATTCTGGATAATCAATCTATTCGAATCCACCATATTGTAAATATTGTGACATTTCCCAACAATATAAATTATAAGCATCGAGATATGCTAAATAGTTGAATTCTTGATTTGGATTAAAATATTTTAAATATTTGTCATTGGCTTTTACATATCACGTACAACATTGCACTATTCCACCTCTAATTCCTTTTTCAATCATTCAAATCATATCATAGGTATGTAATAAGTCTAGTGGTTGTTTAGTCATTTTTAACATTGCATCCCAAGATAATCCTGGTGCTGTAAAATAGCATGTAGTATCTAAATCATATGCATTTATACATGTTTTCCTAAAATTTTCGAATATATGTATTAACAATAATATGTCACTTTTAAAGTATAAGTCGTGATATTCACCAAGGTTTTTCATATGAAATTGGTGCAATACAAGTTTTGCATGCTCAAAATAGAAGTCACATATGTTACATTCATTTAATGTATTATAAATTCACATTATGGTGTAAGATCTGTTTCATCAAATTTCTTCCAACTGTCCATATAATCATATGGATAAACACCCTCCCATATAACTAAATTAACTCCAGCTCTTGGGAAATGCTTTTGGTAGTGTTTCATTTGTTCTTTAGTTAAATTAGACGATAGTGTATCTAAACTATTTGCCATAAATTTAAATGTGTCTTCAATTCTCATTTTAAAATATTTAGTTTTTTTCCCCAAAAGTAATACATTTTTCTTCATTATTTACAATGAAATAAATTTTTTTATCATCATATCCTGGCTCTTTAATAAAAAATGAGCATTATATTCTGCTAAATTATGAAAATAAATTGGAACAAAATTGGGTAATTTTAATTGTAGATTGCAATTATTACATACAGGATTAATCAATTTTTCTGTTATGTGATCATGATGATGTCCTTTTTTTATTTTCCTTTGTATATTCACACTCATATAAAGTACCTTTTTTTTATTTACTATGTAATATTTTTTCTTCTTTTGTTAGTGGATGCATTGATTCAATTTGTGAATAATATTTCCTCAGTTTCTTCTACTTCCCTTTATATTGATTGTACAAACATCTTATGTGTATTTAGACCTCGATATACTACTGGAGGCTTATAAGCATCATAACTAGATACAATAAAATAACAACAGCCAGATGCTTCATGTAATTGATATCTCATTGTATATGATTCATAATTAAACTTTAAATCAATTGTATTTATTTGATCATTAGTAAGATTACATCTTTATTTAAGTATCTCCTTATAAATCCATTGTGTATGTCAACCTCTGTTAAAAATTGATAATTTTTGATTAAGTTAAATATATTTAATTATCTTTGGTTTAATTCACTTAATGATATTTTCTTTAGAATTGATTGAAGATCTGCATATATTGTAACAGGAACCTTTACTGTATTTTTATAATTCTTAAATTTTATTTGCTCTCCTTTCGAAGTTAAATTCATTCTTTCTGATTCATTTTTAGAGCAGTCTTCTGCATGTTTAATTAATCTTTCTTGAGAATAAAGGAATTAAAGACACATATCACATATGTAACTTTTTCTTTCATGAATTGTTTTGTGTCGTGAAATCAGTTTCGATAAATTATTTTATCCAACAGTAATATGAGTTTTTATAACCTTTGAAATAAAGTACATTTATAAGTTTTTCCTATTTAGTATTTGTAAGTTTTAGTTCATATACTGTAGACCTATCTTCAATAGAGTATATATTTATAAATGTATCAATTTGATTTTCTATCTGTGGTATATCATCAATTTTTATTGTATACTTATATTGATTTATTTATTTGTCAATATTAAATCCAACTTCTTATATTTTGTTACTCTCTCTGAATGATTGTCTGCTTCACATAATTCAGATTTTATTGCAAAAAGAAAACATTGTTTGTCTTAATTTTTAACATTTATGCATGCTTTTTATTCTTAATAAATCGAGTAGTTCAATATATGATGATCCACGTAATGGATTATAATTATTTATAGCTAATTGTATTCCAGTTATTCTTTCTAAATACCATGCTGAATCTCTTCTTTGAAATTCAGATAATTCTGTCATTATTTCATGTTTTATGAATTTATAAGTCCTTTTAATACCGCCTTCATTCAATATTGTATAGTTGGGGATAGAAATGTAAATAATTCTACTTGGTTATTCCCTTGCTTACAACAATTGGTATATAATTTAATACTGGTTTTCACCCATCTAACTGTTTTTAGAATATTGTGTATTATCTCAAATACCTTAATTTTTTACTCAAGTAAAAAATCATTAGGTTGTACCAAATGAAAGAAATTTTCAATGTTATATGTTGATATCCTACTTTTAAACGCTTCGTTAAGTAAGTTATTTCTATTGGTTCTTATATTGCTTTTCCTTATAATTATTCTTTGTTATCATTTTCATTACCCGATTACATTTATTTCTAAGTAGTACAAATATATTATTAGAGAGTGGAAATATTTTCTTAAATTCATTTCAATATTTTGAATATAGTTGTTTGATATTGACATATGAAAATAGTAAATTTGCAAAGTTTATTTTTCTTTTCTCATTTATAATAAATGGCATAATATACATAATTCAATTATCATTCCTTATATTGTAACATCATTTAATTTTTAATGGTTTAGTTAAAGCTCTTAGCTCCCACGCTCTTTTCGCTCAACACAATTGTTAGATTGCATGCTGACATTTTTTCTCTTATTTATAAAGGAAAATGTTAAGAAGCTATTCAATTTTATATACATCGAAGAGCTATGAAAATAATAAATATTTTGGAAAATAAAATCTATAAAAGTTTTTAACTGTGTAACTTACATTTGGTAGTGTGTTTGAAGGTATTCCTTCTGAATGGACACCTTTAAGTTAAGTAAATTTCTTGTTAAGACGATAATTCTTTTTATATTCACATATACTCTTGTTACATATTTTTATAAGTTTGTCCTTATTTCTTGTATGAACTGAAAATAATTTTATATATATATTCTCTTTACATAATATACATGTTTTTGTTGGGTAATTATCATGTTGAATATCATTTAGAATATCTACTTACAAATTGTGTGATTAAGTATTTTTATACTATTTGAGGGATTAAGCACAGACATATTTTACACATTTACACAGTACTTTCTCACTTTCTAACGCAAATTTATTTTTGGTGCTTTCAATGACACATTTTTTACACATGTTATAAAGTCTATTTTAATTTTTTTTATGGTAGTTAGATTTTTCTGTGTTTAATACTTCACCACATTTTTTTAGATTGCTTCTATATGGTATTATTTTCCATTTCATTGAAGAGCAGAGATTCCATTTTTGTTTTCATTTAAAATGAAGAAAAATTACTATAAAGAATTATACTATACTGAAATTAAAATTAAAAATTACAATAAAATAAAATTAATTATTTTTAAATTAAAATAATAAAATCACAATTAAAACAATAATAAAATTAAAATAATGAAATTAAAATGAAAGTAAAATAAAAATATAAATTACTAAATCAAAATAATAAAATTAAAATGAAAAGTAAAATAAGATTTAAATTAAAAATAATTAAAGAAAAATAAAAATAAAAGATTAATAAAATCAAAATTATAAAATAACACAATATAATTAAAACATAACAATAAAATATAATTTAATATTAAAATAATTTTTTATAATTGCATTTTTTTCTTTTAAATAATCATAAAAATGGAATCACTGCTCAACACGTTGAACAATTCATGTGACTTGACAAAATTACGTGACCTAGAAAAATAAATTCTATGTTGCTACAGAATTTCAGTTATTCGTATATAAACATTGTGAAACAATTAGTTGCATTATAGGTGCTAAATATAAAATTATTTTTCCAGATCATTGTCTAAATATGATTGATACTAATGCTTTGAAATTAATAAATGAGAAACAAGTTTTTATAACATGTAAAGGTTTAAAATAATTATAAATTTTAAAAACTATGCATTATTTAGAGTTCTCTTGAAAATGAAAATATTCTATAATTTATTAATCTATAATTTTTTTCTAAATATTACATCTGATTTTTAAGTTATTGTCATTGATTTTGGCTTAAATCTGCTTGTTTTTGAGAATAAAAAATCCGGATCGCTTATTTTGTAAAAAGAGCAGTTAATTTGCTTGATTTTGGAATTAAAATTCTTGATTTTCGATGAAAATTGCTTGTTTTTCTAGTATGAAAAATCTTTCACTGCCATTTTTGAAATATTGGTAAATTTTTTGATTTTGAGGTAATGTGTCTTGATTTTTGATCAAAATTAGGGTCAAATGAGGCTTCTAGGAAGTAGAAAAGGTAGCTTGAAAGCGATAAAATTAGTTGATTTTTGGATAAAATTTGCTCGTTTTTAGCTTAAATTTGATTGATTTAGGCTTAAATTTGCCTGTTTTGAGAGTTGAAAATTGAGACCAAGTGAGGTTTATAGAAGGTAGAAAATGTAGCTTGAAAACGATGAAATTACTTGATTTTTGTGTTAAAATATGAGGTGCTCTAGTTGCCGCATTATACATCTACTCCTGCCCGGAAATTTTTCTCCCGCAACCAAAATGTACCTTGGGTCGCCGCCAGCCCCCACCCTCGCCTCACTCACGCGTATTGCCAACTATACGTCGTGCTTGAGTCGTAGTCACGCAGCCAATTAAATCAGACTTTTATTTCAGTCGTGTTATTAGTCATCATCTTGTAGTGCAGGCATCGGATCTCAAGACCTCGATGTCAAGAGCCGACCAAATCTCTCCACTACATTCGGAATGGATCAGCTTGCAGGATCAGCTCGTCCTGTTGCTTCATGTACTGACCCCATTTTAAACATGATGTTTAACGTTATGCCAACATTAGTAATGTTACTACTGCAGTATTTTTATATGTCAGCCATCAGTAACTAATATTAGTGTTGATGTAATACACTGTTAAGCTAGTAATGTAAATCTAACATTAATCACTTTTGTAACAACGTTATATCCTTATTGTACTGTGAACAATAAGGTGGCGTTTATGTTGCTGAAAAACAAATGCTGTATTGAATTGATGTTATCATTTGCATTAAAAATTTTCTTCTGTTTTCTTTGTTTTAAAAAACATTCCGATGTAAAGAAAATTACGTGCAATTATTTTGTCAGAATAATGAATGTAACCAACGAAGAAAACATCACGGCCGGGTGTGTAATCGAACGTGGGTATATAGTACTTGACGTGTTCTGCCTTATGAAGACTTACGTCACACCAACTGCTCTATGGTAATATGTCTGACTGTGTTTCATTTTGTAGGTATTCAGGCGTTCAGCACAGTATAATAAAAAAACTGCAGTTCTTTCACGTTACGTGGAAATACTTTATCCTCAAGAAATATAGGCATATTTGGCACAAGTAAACGTCTTCGCAAGGCTTCAAAGCTGCTCTAAGCTACATTTATTCTGATACTATGCTTCAAACTTATATACAGTGGTTACAATTGACGAGATTATCGCTGTTCACTACTATCCGCCATTTTACAACGTCGTCAGTATAAACTTGTGTTTACCGGAAACTATTTCTTTAAAGCCGCAATAGCAGAAAATATTTTGTTCTTCCTGTTATTTTTTAGCGTAATACAACATTTGGTTGTGGCAACATTACTTAAAGGCTTTATTGAAATTAACACTTTAACAGTATATTTGAATTATATTTATATTTGATTTGGTATATGGTTGGTACTGTTTCCGGCAACATTATTAATTTTACTGCAGCATAAACCTCTAAAGAAATGCCTCAAAAGTAATATTTTTGTTTCAACACCATTAGACTTTTTCCATGAGGCCTTTGCTGACAAAATATAACTCAGCTAAACCATTTTCAAGCAAACAAATTTGTTCTAAACTGCCTGCCCTTTATACATTAAACTTACACTCCGCTTGGTGACTTTCTTATACCATTTATGCCGATCCCGAGATATCAAAGGAAATAACAAGCACACTCTCATTTAATGATGACACGAGAGCGCAAGTGAAAGAAACGCATTTACGGAGTAGAGAACTCACATAATCACTTTTGATTAGATGTCTTAAATTTAATAAGGCTTATGCCGGTCATAAACATATTAATGTCGTAAACTCGATAAGAGAAAGAATAAATGACTAATTTCACCTTTGAATAGGCAGAGTGAATGTCACTGGTATAAATGGCCTTAAATCACGTCGCAGTACATGCGATTACAGAGGTCTCGAGTCCAGCATCCACAGACACAACTGCTTAGCGATCACAGCCCAATAGCCACGTATTTCTTCTATAGGAACAGCCTTTTAGGGAACATTTCATGGTCCTGCTCTTGGGATTTAGTTTCTCACTTCCTCTCCGAACTGAATTATATTAAGCTAGAGTACATGTCAAATTAAGACTTTCCAACATAATTTTTCAAAAATAAATTTATTTCTCTTAGACACGCGTCTGATTGATGTTCGAACTGTTTTTCCGAATTCTAGAGGAAAACATTGCCAGCTGAGCCTGCCGCACGTATTCACAGTCTGTTTTCCATACGGATGGAAACCTATTCCTGACAACGCGTTACTGTAAAGAGCGGGACTACCTGGCGTTCCAGAGTGATTGAAGTGCTCGTATTTTCACGGTAATATTGAACTTACGTCAAATGTACTGATCTACGAAAAGAATACACACTTCAGAATAAGACTGTTGAGTGCACATCAGAAACGTCGTTTCAGAACATCCCAACATAGCTAACAACAATCTTGTCAAAGCCCTGTACGTCTAAATGTACACGTGAGAACAACTTGAGTGCCACACGCACAGGGACGACGAGGAGAACACTGCACATCAGTTCAGACGACAATAGACTCAAGTGAAGTGTGCGCCACTGTTTTGTGTGTCTCACCGTATAGGCCAGCGGCACAAACTCACTTTCAGAACAGCAGAAGTATGCTCCTCGCAAACAAACGGAGCAACGGGAGTGCAAGACAAATATCACTTTACCGGGAAAAAGTAAAAGAAAAATTTGGATGTGGCTGTGTTGGGGATATGACCGTTTGTTTTGTGTGAATACGTCTACGTTGACGCGCTCGGATGCCTTGACGTTTATTTTACGTTCCCGGCTCCGCTTCACTAGATCATATGGGGTTCCATGGGTATCACTGGATTTCTTCTGAGATGCTCTTTCCAACCGTATACGAGTTCTGTATTTCGACATCGCTTTTTGACGAGTATAGGCCTACATTGTGTTAAGTTTTCATAATTTTTCAGATTAAACTCATATAATTTCACCATAACCACGCCACAAAAATGTATTTATACACGCAATTGATTGATCTTGACAAGAGCTGTCGATTGAAACTTAAATGAGTGACGTAGCTTTCCCCAGTCAAAAGCTTTACTACGCGGAAGTTATGAGACGCGGCAAAATGAACTCAAAATTACGGCGCATTTCCCCCCCCCCCCCTCCCTCCCCCCTTCCACGAACTTCCCAGCCGCGCGCGATGCTTCACAGTCCTCACTCAACGTAAGATATTCTTTGATCCTTTGACAATCGAGGGGTGTAATTAAATTTTGAATGTAGACGATATATTCGGAGCAGCAATGCCAATCTTTGTCCCCCGATTTTACCACCGGATATTCTGGATTGCCTCCCGCTATGGTTGCAAATCTTAAGACTTATTAAAAACTCCGAATCAATTTTTACATCGGAGTTCACTTCGAGGTTGTAGCAGTGACGTGAATGTCTTAGGCTCGGAAGTTCGGCATTCTTGAAGTTATGCGCTAAATAATAGTTCCATTAAAGAAAACAAAGAATCTCGCAAATTTAATTTGGCTACACGATATCGCGCCAATAGAAATTCTCGTACTTTAAACATGTCTTTCAGATCTCGACGAGGGTACCGTTGATTGCACGGACCAGTTCCTAGTCGTTATTCAGTGTCTAGCGTGCTCTAGTAAGAACACGATCACATTTGCGATACGGTTCTTAAAGTGGTAAGTATTGGTAATTCGTAAGCAAAGTGCTCGACATAAATCCACAAGTATTTCACGGAATCCAGGAGGCCAAGGCACTAGATTATTATTGTAGAGCTGTGATTCTTACAAATATCTCATCCTGTTAGGATTGTGTTCATGGAAGGCAGTGAAAGGAAAAAAGGACCATATTTGAGTTTAATAGCGTCCTATTATACATACGGTTGTGTATAATACTGCACCGTGTCCTGATTTAATGGTTTCTTCTTGGAAAAACAATACACTACCAGCATCTTTACACAATTTTACACACATTTATTCAAACAAAGGAATTGTTTCTTATGCCTTCGCATTTATTTTTTATTATTAAATCTTTATGCTAAACATACTGAAAATCTGGAAGACTAGCGAACATTTGCAGTTTGATGTATAAAAATGTTACAATAATAAGTGTGTGGCGAATATCATTAGTTCCATGCGAGCAAAACGTAGGGATATGGTAATTATCGTCATGAAAAAGTTGCGTCTAGCTGGCAGTTGATTATATCTGTCAGATATAAGTTCTGCTTGTGAAAATATGTTCTACATTTGATTTTTATGAAGCGTTGCAGATAAAGAGAAGAGAATAGAGGGGGAGGGGGCTTAGAAATATGTGGACGTGGTGAAAATGTGTTGTGATATTCCTGAGAGATTTTTTCCAATTTATCTAAAAGTTCTTTTTAAATAAATATGCATTCTGATGAGCTTTCTGACGTAAGTGGTTGATGAGCAGGCCATAATAATATTCGTGATAGTTTATTTACAGCTCAAAATTGGTTTCATTTACCTTTACTGTAGTTCACCGCAAATTATTACCAGCGCTTTGATTTCAGATCGTTATGATATACTAAAGCAACTTCTAATACCAAGTCATCAAACTTTGATTTCCAACTGAAAATTGGTCTAACAAAAGTTCGGAATTCAAACAAAATTGTGACATTCATTAATACATTCTGCATTATATTCTTATTATATAAATTCTATAAACACTAACATGTTATTTCAGTCATTTTTTCAATGAGTAATGTTAGAATATTTCACACATTTATTTTCGAAGGTAATTTTTATTTCTTAACTTGAAGTTTTCACACATATGATTCCAATTTGCAAATTGCTCCATATTTCCATACAGTTATATTTGTGTAAATTATTATCATAAAAATATATATTTCCTAACAAACACGAAAAGTACGGCCCGGAATCGGGCTGAGAAAAGATAACCGACAAACTCCGGCCAGATGATGCCGGCCCACTGTCTTATGCCTCAAGCGGCCGATAGATGGCGGCTGACGCCGGGCGTTTGGTGGCTGGATGATGGAAAGATGCAAAGAATGCAGCATCTGGATGGCAGCAAGACGCCGGGCCTGCGACGGCTAGATGGTGGAAATATTTCGGGCGTGCGGTAGCTGAATGGTGGCAAGACATTGGTCTGCGGCGGCTGGATGATGGCAAGACATTGGTCTGCGGCGGCTGGATGGCGGCAAGACATTGGTCTGCGGCGGCTGGATGGCGGCAAGACATTGGTCTGCGGCGGCTGGATGGTGGCAAGACATTGGTCTGCGGCGGCTGGATGGTGGCAAGACATTGGTCTGCGGCGGCTGGATGGCGGCAAGACATTGGTCTGCGGCGGCTGGATGATGGCAAGACATTGGTCTGCGGCGGCTGGATGATGGCAAGACATTGGTCTGCGGCGGCTGGATGGCGGCAAGACATTGGTCTGCGGCGGCTGGATGGCGGCAAGACATTGGTCTGCGGCGGCTGGATGGCGGCAAGACATTGGTCTGCGGCGGCTGGATGGCGGCAAGACATTGGTCTGCGGCGGCTGGATGGCGGCAAGACATTGGTCTGCGGCGGCTGGATGGCGGCAAGACATTGGTCTGCGGCGGCTGGATGATGGCAAGACATTGGTCTGCGGCGGCTGGATGGTGGCAAGACATTGGTCTGCGGCGGCTGGATGGTGGCAAGATGCCGGGAATGCTGTGACTGGATGGCGGCAAGACATTGGTCTGCGGCGGCTGGATGGTGGCAAGACATTGGTCTGCGGCGGCTGGATGATGGCAAGACATTGGTCTGCGGCGGCTGGATGGTGGCAAGACATTGGTCTGCGGCGGCTGGATGGTGGCAAGACATTGGTCTGCGGCGGCTGGATGATGGCAAGACATTGGTCTGCGGCGGCTGGATGATGGCAAGACATTGGTCTGCGGCGGCTGGATGGTGGCAAGACATTGGTCTGCGGCGGCTGGATGGTGGCAAGACATTGTTCTGCGGCGGCTGGTTGGTGGCAAGACATTGGTCTGCGGCGGCTGGATGATGGCAAGACATTGGTCTGCGGCGGCTGGATGATGGCAAGACATTGGTCTGCGGCGGCTGGATGGCGGCAAGACATTGGTCTGCGGCGGCTGGATGGCGGGAAGACATTGGTCTGCGGCGGCTGGATGGCGGCAAGACATTGGTCTGCGGCGGCTGGATGGCGGCAAGACATTGGTCTGCGGCGGCTGGATGGCGGCAAGACATTGGTCTGCGGCTGCTGGATGATGGCAAGACATTGGTCTGCGGCGGCTGGATGATGGCAAGACATTGGTCTGCGGCGGCTGGATGGCGGCAAGACATTGGTCTGCGGCGGCTGGATGATGGCAAGACATTGGTCTGCGGCGGCTGGATGATGGCAAGATGCCGGGCATGCTGTGGCTGGATGGCGGCATGATGCCGGGCCTGCGGCGGCTGAATTTACTTTTTCAACAGATTAAGTGATATGAATATATATCTTGCTTCACGAGAGCGTAATTGTAACCTAATACCCTTGAGTTGACACTCCAGCAAACTAACCTATACACCACAGGGTAGGTTGCTGATGCTCTCCAGTAATTTCAAATTTATCATGATACAAATTATTATAAATGAATGTATTAATTCCGTGAAAATATAACAAATGATTTTAAAACACTGATTGTTTAAATAATATTTCTTCGTTTCTTCAAAGGCTTGCAAACAAAATAGTTTTTGTTAGTTTTTTATATATCTGTCGGATTGTTATAGAATTGAAAAAAAAATCTCAAAGTAAATAATGCCATGATTTACCACATGACACATATATAATCATGAAAAAAACCTGCTAATTGTTAACAAATGGTCTCAAATAATACATCATGCCATTAACAGTTAGCTAACATCTTGCCTATTCAAAAAACACTTTCAAAATGTTTGTCGGCAAAAAGACATAATGTTTGTATCTTTATGGTGATAAAGAGCTATGTCTCGAAAACGTTAGCCGGCTGAAATTAATAAGATGATGGCCAGCTTACCGCAAAAACCAAGAAACTCTATCGGAATCGGGCCGGAATATTATTTTTGATATAGGCGACGTGTTGGCTGTGAGATATCACGCCGACATAATTGAGGTGATATCCATCTGTTATCCAAAAAAATACAGCGGGCCATTGTCTTTTTTTCTAAAGGCAAGCATACTGTGTCTCAAGAAAGACGTCACGCCGTTGTCAGATGACTATCTTCCGGCATTGAATCGCCAGTTGCCGACAGTACAGGCATCGAGCCGACAATTTCCCGACAGTACAGGTATCGAGCCGACAATTTGCCGACAGTACAGGTATCGAGCCGACAATTTGCCGACAGTACAGGTATCGAGCCGACAATTTGCCGACAGTACAGGTATCGAGCCGACAATTTGCCGACAGTACAGGTATCGAGCCGACAATTTGCCGACAGTACAGGTATCGAGCCGACAATTTGCCGACACTTTGTGGACAGGTTGTGTTTGCTGGGTTACGTTTATATACATTTGATAACCTAGGACATTATATTTTTTTGAAGTTTCGAAAATAAATATCTACGACGCTAATACAAAGTTACTAAAATTACCAAAATTGTGTTATTTCTAACACACACACACACTCTCTCTCTTAATGCATAATTATTAACGTAGTGTGAAACACGCAATTAACTAATTGGTATCGTTATATGGATTTCATTTAAATGAAGATTTTAACTTCGTGCTCACATTATACTTAAGTCCGTATTGAAAAGAGGGAGGCTGTCATTCGGATTACGTAGTGTATACTCCTGCCCACCCCACACTCCCTGTCATATGACGAGAGCAAAAAGAAAAGTAATTTTAATGTGTGATACAAAATAATCCATAAAAACAATCGACATATAACGTATTAGCAGTGACGATAACTAATGCAGAAGATTTAAACTATCGTATAAATATTTATATAATGAAAGGCATGTTTACGGTAAAAACATACTGAAAACAATGGCTCCAGACGATCAAGTTTCTTCCATCGCCATACCTCTATTTACTTTCTCCAATTAGGTTAATTAGCCTCACTGTAAATATCCTCTGATTGATCCGTCTCGTTCCCCTACAACCGAAAATGCATTGCTATCCTCACAGGCAGCCATTCATTTACTCTTTGTGAACCCGGATCACTTTACAGCCAATCCGCTAATGGCACTACCCCCACATTGATAAACGTAGAGCATTTTATTTACACTCATTGTAATAAAAATGTTTGCCATTAAAATTAAACTTTTGTATTCTAAAGAAACGTCATTACTGTGACAACACATTGAAAAGGAAGAATTGATTGCTGTATCACCATTTCGGCACAAGGCACTGGAGAAGGGTATCTTCTGGAACTTGTCGAGACGATTCATGCTTCGATACACACATTGACACGATCGGGCAACGAACTAAATAAAATGTAGTTGGTTATCGTGCAGCAGATGTTCCGGCAGTTGTTGCATTATCAAAACTCCTTACCACAAACATTTCGACGTTTAGGAAGCTGGTGTTTTATCTGATCGGAAAAATGTTGGACGTTTGAGAAATCATGTACTCGAGTGTGCCACTAAGATGAAGCTTGAAGTGAAGCGACTTCCACTAGAACACTTAAGCCGACTGTGCTACACGAAGGACTCGTTACAAAGTAACTCAGGTACACTTCAAAGATTGTCACTAAAGTATGATTAATATTGCTTATGAAAGAAGAAAGCATACATTTTATAACTGTATCACATATCTATCTAGTGATAACATATTTAAATGTTAAAAAGTTTAGTTAATAAATGTCTACTAAAAAATTAATCTTACTTCTATTCCGGTTGCCTCAGAAGGAACATTTTAAGAGATGATTGAACAAGAATGGCACCCATAACAATTATTATGTGTGTAGACAATATTGGTATTAATGTCGAAGAAATTTTTTATTATTGACTTTACTCAAGTTTATATGAGTTATAAATACGATAACTTTCGTGATTGAAATGGATGTGTATAAAGTCAATAATTAAAAATGTGTGTAGACATTATTATTAACTTTTACTGCATACAACAATATAATTATTATAACGGTCTAGCTTTATGAAAAGATGTTTGCAAAATATGCTTTTTGAACGATTCAGAATGGAAATACGCTTAAAATTTATTTAAAGTACTTTCTTATTAAGAAAAATTTCAAAACATTCAAATAGGTTTATTTAAATAGAAAGTTTTATAGTCTAACCAGTTATAAACATTGTTCTTTAATATGCATATGCAACATAAGTCGTACTTTTTTGACAGCTGTCGTAGTGAGTGTAGTAGTTAGTAATAAGTTGTGCATATTGTTCAATCGGTTGATCTACTTAATTGGAAGCAACTATAATTGTACGTTAAGAGAGGCATGTAGCTGCGAGTTCAAGGTCAAGAAGCGAGGAAGCTATACGGGTGACACTGACACGCACACCTAGTGCCTCATCGCTCCTACGCGCAAGACGTGCAGTGTTTCCTTCGTGATGCTGTACTGTGTAAATTAGATCTGTAACAGTGGGACTTTATTACACGCGACCAAAGCCCGCGGAAGAAACTACTCCTTTATAGTCGTACTTGTCTCATAGCGCTTAAGGAAACTGGGTATGCAATCTTTGAAAATGCGATATTTGACCATTTTAATGATTTTTTTCCCCCTTAGATACAATTAATATTATAAAAATAGCGGCATAGGTAATAGTTTTTTTTTTCTGACAGAAATTAGTATTTACAGAACATTTATTTACCAAAATACACGTGGAGGCAGATGTGTCCCTCTAACTTACATACACTGAGAAAAAAGTTTTGTTGAATCAAACAAGATTTGTTTAGTGCAACCAAATTATTTGTTTGTATAGGGGCAATGAAATATTTTGTTGCTGAAAACAAATTATTTTGTTGTTCTCATTTTGTTATCCGCAGACAAACAGTTGGTTAGTGGAACCAAAGATTTATTTGACTCCACGTACATTAAAAAGTTTGGGCTGGTATAAAAAATATTTACAAGTTCGACAGAGTTTCGAACCAACTTCGCTTGTGTTTGTGCATTACATCTTAACATCGTCATCTATTGTGACAACTGGAGCATTCGACAAGCCTTTACTCAGCTGGTCGAGTTTGAGAGAGGCCGCATCGTTGGCCTCCGAGAGGGAGGTTTTGACGTTTCGGTGCATAGCTCGCCTCTTGAACTGTCCTGCATACACAGTGAGTCGGTGTTGGATGCAGTGGGAACAGGAGGGTACACACGCTAAATGCTGTTCATGATAAAGTGAGCACTTATAAAAGCCCTGTTTCAGATCTACTTGTATGCACATTGTGTATTCTTTCACCAAATTTAAGATTAACAGTGTCATAGGCCTGACCACGTTATTCATGTGTCGGTCAAGTGTATTTCTAAAATTATTTTAAAAAAAGTAAATGTTTTTCAGATTTGCTTATTCTTATACTTACGCGCATTTAAAATACAGAGAACAAAATAAATAATTTCTATATTCACAAATGTTTACCTAGTGTTTTCAATTCGACGCTGAAATATTGAACTTCTTTCCCTTCCGTCGTTACCAACTTTACTGCACGCAAGCCACTAAGTATACTCTTTGTAATTTAATGCAGGTAGGGTGAGTGACATTTTTCAAATGTTGATCTCAAAAGTGCTCAATTAATCGTGAACAGCCTTTGGTAGAGAAAGGCCGGGTCGGATCACGAGCAGGGAGTATCGTTCCACTGTGCGACAAGCTGTAAGCACTCCACAGGCGCCACTGCACACTATTCAGCATGGACATGTGACGACAGCTTGGGATACTCCTGTGTCCAGTAGTACACATCCAGGTGGCTAGCAGAGACGGACCTGTCGTCGCGACGTTCCACTGTGCGACAAGCTGTAAGCACTCCACAGGCGCCACTGCACACCTATTCAGCAGGGACATGTGACGACAGCTTGGGATACTCCTGTGTCCAGTAGTACACATCCAGGTGGCTAGCAGAGAGGGACCTGTCGTCGCGACGTTCCACTGTGCGACAAGCTGTAAGCACTCCACAGGCGCCACTGCACACTATTCAGCAGGGACATGTGACGACAGCTTGGGATACTCCTGTGTCCAGTAGTACACATCCAGATGGCTAGCAGAGAGGGACCTGTCGTCGCGACGTTCCACTGTGCGACAAGCTGTAAGCACTCCACAGGCGCCACTGCACACTATTCAGCAGGGACATGTGACGACAGCTTGGGATACTCCTGTGTCCAGTAGTACACATCCAGATGGCTAGCAGAGAGGGACCTGTCGTCGCGACGTTCCACTGTGCGACAAGCTGTAAGCACTCCACAGGCGCCACTGCACACTATTCAGCAGGGACATGTGACGACAGCTTGGGATACTCCTGTGTCCAGTAGTACACATCCAGATGGCTAGCAGAGACGGACCTGTCGTCGCGACGTTCCATTAAGACCTTCAAATAGGAGCGGGCAGCATGGCAGCTTCCAGATTGGCGACAAGTGGTGTTCAACGACGAATAACGGTTCTGTCTGGTTACAGAAGACCACCGCTTCAAGTGTGGAGACGTCCTGGCCTCCGCCATTATCCACACTTCATTGTAGACTGGCTCATCGTCCCAACGAGAGGTGTCCTGGCGTGGGATGGAGTTTCCTACTACTTCTGCACACCTCTGGTGGCGATTGAAGGAACCCTGGCGGCGGGGCGATATGTGCAGGAAATTCTGCGACCACACAGATTAAATTTTAACGTTCTTGTAACAAAAAAATCACTATCGATGCATTTCTATAAAAGTCTATGTTGTAGCCAAATTAATAATATTGTCACAAATTTATCAATGTTTACCATTTACGATGTCTTATATTAATAAAATACAGATTTAGTGTTGAAGTGATAATGTAAATACAGCGTCTAAGGTAATGTTGCCACAACCAAATTTTGTATTACGCTACAGATAACAGGAAGAACCAAATGTTTTGTATTACTGCGACATTAAAGAAATGTCCAACCAAAACAAGTTTACACTGCTGTGGCGTTGTAACATGGTGGACAGTAGTGAACAACTATAATCTCGTAAAATGAAACGAATCTAATTAGATGGTAAAGTATGGTTTGAGAACTAAATGTAGCTTAGACCAGCTCTCAAACTTTGTGAGTGCCAAATATGCACATTCGTAGAGCATAACGTATTTCTACGTAAAGATGCAGAACTGTAGTTTAGCGTGTTGACCCACAATATGAAACACAATTGAACATGTTAAGTAAGAGTATTTGCTAAGGCGTAAGGTTTCACAAAGTAGAGAATGTCAAGTACTAAAGGCCTGCATTCGATTCCCCTTACAGCAATCATTTCTTTGTTAGTAACAATTCTTTTTGTGACAAATTAATTGAACTTAATTTGTTTTACATCGGAATGTTTTTAAGCAAAAATAAGCAAGGAAACTTCTAACCTAACACAAATGTAAACACCAATTCGAACAAAATTGTTTTTTCCCGCTACATGAACACAGCCTTAGTGTTGACAGAACAGTACGGAAATAATGTTGTTTCAAAAGTATTTTATTTTGAATTAATATTAGTATCTTAGCTGTATATAACATTAAGAGAAAAATTAGTTACTGAAGATTTACAGATAAATGAGTTCCTGTTGTAGTAACTTTAATACTGTTGTCACAACGTTGGACTTGTTTCTGTGCTTGTCTCACACGGCTCTCTGCCGGTCTTCTCTGTTAAACCTGCCTCCTCGCCAATCAGTTATGACCTGACATTACACATTAAAGCCTTTACCCGAGAACTCCCTCATGAGTCATCGGAATGTTCCAGTTTCCACCAGTCCAACTCCTCAAGCCTTTCTCCAAACTCTTGTTGCAAATCTGTTCCACAACTTGTGGAGTTCCTGATCTTCCATAACTCTTCTCATTTCCAACTGCAATCCTCTTTGTTCTGCCACTACTTGCAACCAGTCTCTTTGATCTTCAATTTTAGGGCAATCCATCAATACATGTTGTACCGTATCATCCACACCACATGCCTCACACAGTGGCGATGTTACTAGCAAGGGAATGTGCAGCTTCGCTTCAAAGTTGGCATGGCCAGTTTGCAACTGAGCACTATAATGGTTCATCGTGATCCATTTATTTTTCATTCTCTGCTCCACACTTAGGATGGTCTCATAGGTGATCCTCACCTTGGTTGACTGATCCCATCATCTTTGCCACATCTCCGTCGCTGTGTTTCACGATAAAATAGAGAAAAACTATTTTAACGCGATTACACACTATTTAAGGAAAACGAATTTTGCTACTCAGTCGTTTCTTAAATATTGATTCTTGTACGCAGATCACTTATCTGATGGGAAAAGCCTGTTTATGGAGTTAATGTGAACTTAGGTTTACACGGCGACAGATGAGGAAGTATGCTAATAGTTTAAATAACGCCAACATGCATATTTACTGGTACGAACTAGATTCCAGTGCAAGTTGCACATTAAAAACTGGCATTTTGTAAAATCTCACACTAAATAAACTATGTTTATCGGCAAACGAAAGTAAAATATGGCAAAAATCTTCCATTAACTGCCATTGACATATGCAACCATATATTAAAATTATCCCGCATTATAATCACAGTAATTTATGTGATTTCACCATATTTTTTTATCAATATCGGAAGACAAAACCACTTCAACAATCCAAGCCAAGAGTATGGTTTTCTTCCAATTACATAGATATAACCAGTGGATATTGGAGTAAAATCTGGAAATGTTTACGTAAAATATGTTAAGTGCCCGGCGAAACACTGCTGGTAAGAGCCAGGGTGGGTAACAATTGTTGAATTAAAGAAATACTTATATATCGTAGATGTAGTAAATCCTTGATCGTCTATCACAACTCCTGCTGTTCTATAGTTTCATTTGTAAAGTGAATAAAATTCAATAATTTGGTTTAATAAGTCATAAAATCACATGATAAACAATGTGAGGAAGTATTTGTCTAAAGTTGTATTGCTAATGTGTAAGAATTTGCACTTCAGTGATGCATTTATATTTCTTACAATTCTACCCTTTCACATGCGTGACACATGACTAAAGAGATCACTCCCATAGCAATTTTAATTTAACATATGCGAAAGGATACAGGAAGATTACAAATGTAGATCATAAACAGTTATCATAGGGGCTGCGGTGGCTAAGTGGCTAGAGCGCTCACCTCCCGGCGGGGCTGTTCTCGGATTTTCGCACGTACGAATCGCACCGGTCAGCGGGTTTTCTCGGGTGTCTCCCGTTTCCGCACTTGCATTCCGGTGCTGCTCCATACTCACCTCGCTTCACCCTCACCGACAGTCCAGCCTCACTCAAACATCTCTACTAAGCATGTCTTGTTTAAGTACTCAATTTATCGTGAAAGTCCTACATGTTTCCATATTCTTAAGTAAATTTAGAGGAAAAATGGAATCTGTTTTGCGTAGATCCATCGTTATAACACGGGCTATGTGAAAGAGCCTGAAGGTTCTGCCACACAACACAATAACGACGTATGTTGGGGCGTGCTTGTTATAAAGTTCCATCTCACTGCGCCCTGGAGTAAGCGGAAGTTTCCATCGTACCACACTGCCTTTCGCACCTCCCTCAGACGACTACAAGTGTTTTTTACGCTAAAGCTTGGCAAACCATCGAAAATTCTTCTGTCAATTTCGTACTTAGAATGGAGCAAGTGACGCTTTGACCAAATGGACAAAAAACCCTTAATGTCACACATAATTCCTTATTTATTTTTTTCATAGCAAGTGCCGTTCTCTTTAACAACCGAATTTTCTGTTTCTGTAGTTCATATACACTCTAATAAATTATTTGGAAATTCGCCATGCCAGTGCTTACGTTAATTGAGAAAGTAGGAGTGGTAATGTTTTCCCCTATACATCCATTGCAGCGTTCCTACATTTGCTCAGGAAACAGTCAAATACGTAGGGAAGTTCCCATCTTTGTATAGTAGCGCTACTAAACATTTATTAATATGCAGCCTGATGTGCGATATTATTACCATACAGTGTATAGGTTAAAAACTTCCATTACAGTTTAGGAAGTTTACCAGAGATTTTTTTTACAGTGTACCGAGCCATAGGCTGGAAACTGCCCGTCTACTTGTGGATCGAATTTTGTTGCGGAGTGTTTGAAAGCTGAGTTCACGTCTATTGTACTGAGTTAGTAAAGACAAATAACGTACATTACGAACACAATTCCGGAGAACTCCAACATCATAAAGAAATGGCGTGATCTCAAAATACTCGAGTTACATACTTACAAAGGTGCCGGAGAGCGATGCGCTGAACCATTGCACAGACATTCCAACAACAAAGTGACAGTTGAAGTAGGAATAGCAAGACGACACTCAGATCATTGCCTTGCGCTTAGTGGCGATGGTTCACTAGATACGTGTGTTAGTGTCATCCTTATCGTTCTCGCGCTCCTCGGCCTCCAAGGTAGACCGACCGCTTGAAGAACGGAATTTCCTATTCGTTGCATTTTCTTCGTAACAAAATTGACTCTCAGCTACAGTACCCGAAATTACAATAAAACGGAACAGCGCAGTTTTTATTTCCAGATCATTCGTCCATATTTTATTATAAGGTGCTTCAATATCTTCGTGTTATTTTTTGTGTGTCGTGAAACGGGTCCAGGCGTGTAGGCAAAATCAACACTTCCTTTAGCGAAATAACATCCTGACTGTCGCCAGAAACAACAGGCAGATTCTGTTCTATAGGCTGTTCATGGTAAAATTAGCACTTTTGAAAGCCCTGCTTAAGATCTACTTGTATGCACGTTGTGTGTTCTTCCGCCGTATGTAAAAATAACGCTGCTATTGGCCTCATCATTTCATTCGCAAGTGAAACTTTGAATTTATTTAAAAAAGTAAATATTTCACAAATCTGGCCATTTTTACTACTGATACATAAAAAAAATACAAAGTGAAATAAATAATTCGAGTTGTACAAATTGTTACCTAACACTTTTTATTTGACATTAAGGTGCGGAACTATTTTCCATCCATCGTTATCAACTTTGCTGGACGTATGTCACTAAGTGCACTCATTATAATATATACAGGCAGGGAAGTAACTTTTTTCTAGGGTTGATTTCAAAAGTGCTCACTTTATCGTGAACAGCCTTTATAAGCTTATTGACTTAAGGTACATGTTGTTTTCACGAAGCATTAAGAACATCCTCCACCATCTTTGCACTGGACGCACCAGCTCAACACACGTGTGTTGAGAGTATTATCTCTGTGATAGGCGCTGTATCTTTGAAGCCGAAAATTTGTGCAGGTTTTGCACGAAAACGGTGCGTTCTAGGCAGTTGCAACAAGAGGACCATTTTCGATAATTATATCATACTACTCAATAAACCAGCATCACACTTTCACAATTCCTGTTTGTAACAAAATTATGTTTGCTACCGATACATTTTTATTTCCAAGTTAATGACAGTTAACTGGTTTAGGATCCCGATAATATAAAACGTTATTTAGATAATCACTGTTTAATCTCACTTCGTTTCCGATATTTCGCAAAAATATATTTTAGAATCTTAATTTTCCAGGGCTTATATCTCCTATAATATTCAGTTAAGGTATAAAGTGCCCTGCATTTCCCACTTGATTTTGCATAAGAAATTACGTCCTGAATTATGTCGGTCGTATCCTGCACTACTTTAAGATTAAGTTGCTCAGCCAATGGAATCAATAAAAGTCTTAATATTGCTTTATTAGTGCGAAATGTCGAATTGGCGATTGGGTTACATTGCCCTGTTTTGTAAACTACAGTTTACAGCGAGTGTTTCCCAGTGTAAATAACTGATTCTGATAGTAGTAGACATAAAATAATTGATTCTGATAGTAGTAGACATAAAATAACTGATTCTGATAGTAGTAGACATTAAATAACCAAGTTTATTGAACGACTTATTGAATTATTTAAACAAGTGAAAGGTAAAATTTAGAGTTTAATTTTTGCCGCGAAAACCCTCCATATGAAAATACTGCATAGTTCGCAATATTAAAAATAAAATAATGTTAACAGTCATTTGCGATTTTTTAGACGTATCTGCAAAAATAATTTGTACTTGTTTCTGTAGCTGGCCTCTGTAAGGGTTGCCAAGCAGCGAATTGACGCGAGGGGAAAGGGCGACCTCGGTCAGCCAAGCCGCTGTTGTAGAAAACAAATTCCGGGGGCGTAAACGCGAGGTAGGGAAGGCTGTATATAAGCCCGGGGCAATGGCGGCTCTGGGCGCCAAATTGCCTGCGCCGCCGAAGGCCCTGCCCGTGGACCGCCTGCCGAGAGGACCACCTGCTGTCGTCCTGCTTCAATGCCAGACGAGCCCGCTCTCGAGAGAGCCTCCCCATTGACGTTGCCTCTACAAGGGTAAGGATGCTCCCTGTTAGGACGACTAAGGCACTAGAGACTTCAGGACACGCGACGGCCAACGTGAACTCCCTGAGCAAGATATTTGCCTCTTGCATAGTTTATTGAATTAATGCGATTGGACGTCATCGCCACCTAGGCTGAATCTCTAAGCAGAGTAGTTAGACCTCTGCATTTCTCCTGTGATTGCTAACCGCTTTCATACAGTGGCTTGTGTATTATATTTACACCAATAAGAGTAGTGTTTTGTAATTGAGTGCGTTCTCCATCTAGCTACCTTGACCCCCCCCCCCCCCTCCCTATTAATGTGTGGCCTGCTCCCGTCAGGACAGGCCACAGCATCGCGAAGCTTAACTGTCAATTTATTCAACCTATTAAGCGACCATAATATTCACTTTCGAATACATTTTTTTTCCAGAGGGGAAGCTTGCTGAAAATAATTTTCGCAAAGGCTTAAATGTGTTTACTACTTGCAGTCTCTAATACAAACATAAGCCTAGTATTTGTCAAATTCGTGGCACACAATTCCCAATTTAAAACTGGAGATTTATGCTTCAGCGGGAAAATTGAACAGAACTATTACACATGTGCACGTTATGAAAGAGAAATCACATTGACAAACGTCTCTCGTTTCAACGTCAAATATTTCGTGGTTAATCCATTCAAACTCTCTAAAATATACCACGAAACTGAAAAAAGCGGTCGGTTGTCTAGATATAATCTGGAAATATTAATGTTTATTTAGAATTATTCACACTTCACCATGCATTATAAGCAGTAAGCTCCTCGTATAATATGAACTTTTAATTAGCAAAGTATTTTTCACGGTGACATAAGATTTTTATGTAAACAGGTACATTGATGAATAAAATTTATGTATTGTAGAATTAAAAAAATCAGCAAATATTTGCACGTAACATACACAAGTGTTATGTGCCTGTAAGTCAACAGTACTCAAGACTAAATATAAATTTTAACCACTGTTAAAAATATATCACTATAACTTTTGTGGAAAAGTATGCCAGAAAAAAGTTCACAGCTTAGGGATATCACAAAAAAGAGGAACAATAAGGGCTCACATGAAACCAAAATATGTTGGTAAATATCAAATTAAATTTGTAAATCTGTATATTAAATCACGCAAAATGTCCGTCATAGCAACTGGCATTCACAAAGTCCATTTCTTAAAAATCTCGCTCAGACACTCGAATTAAATTTTTCTGTTCTTAAATGACTACACTTTAGCATTATTTCCAAGATTACATATAATATCCTTGGTTTTCATAATGCATTAAATTAACTTCTGACAATGACACCGGCATATCGACATTTAATACCCATCCTCGCAATACACGCATGGCGTGACAAAAACAGGTTTGCGGCGAAACGAACAGTGCTGTTCACTTTGACTTCTCAGTTATATACACCACTCATTTACACTCATGCTGGAATCGCAATAACGGAACAGATACTTCACAACAGACGCAAAGCGAAAACAAAAATTCGCATTTTTGTGAACACATTTTTCAGCCTGGTGACCAGCACTTAAATGCATATTGTTATATTTTAAAGTTTTTTAACACTACATACTAATATTTTGTATGACTAATATGATACTCAACACGTGAACATACTGTTATGTGCTGCAGCTGGCGCCGACTCCGCTGCCCCGCGCAGTAATCGGAGACCCACCTCGCCCTCCCCTCTTATTGGAACGATGCGCTCGTGGCTGTCTGCCCCCTTCTCCTTCTGGGAATCCTGTGAATGCGGATAGCGGCGAGCCTTGCTGACGTCACAGACCTCCTCTCGCCTGCTAGAGTTTCCGATACGTTTATCGACGACGCAAGAATGTTCTGGTGAGACTGACTGGTGTCTCAGCCCTCCGCGAAGCATCACGCGAGTTGGGGAAGATTCTAGGTGGCGGCCTAAGACACTATATATACTGCCGCAACCCAGCGGCCGGCAGTCATTGACGGAAGCCGCCTGGCGGAGTGTGCGCGAGCGAACATAAGTGTGGACGACGACTGGAGATTGCGGGACAACGGTGAGTGAGGTGTTCGTGGCTTGAATGGATGAGAGGGTGTGAAACCGACGAGTGAAGCCTACTGTGCGTGAGGGCGCTTGGAGGACTCTAGAACATTGAGACTAGCGGGACATGGACTGAACTGAGGTGGAACTGAATGGAAGAGTAATACTGATTTTATTGTAAATATTTGAAATGTCAAATACGGATGCATAAATTATAAAATAATTGAATAGATTGATAAACTGTCTATTGGGACTGATCTTTAATTATTTAATTTCATTCAGTTCTCTGTCGTAATTATAAATTTTACTAATTGGTGTCAATTGTGAACGGTAAATGATTTCTATTTATTGTGAAGATTGGAGTTCAGAGAATTTTGCTGTAGTTATTGTAAATAAAATAAGTAAATTATAATGAATTATTTAATTTTATTAAGACCTCCATCCCTCAAAGAAATTTGTATAGCCCACTTGGTTTCTAGAGAGAGAAATTGTAAGAATACGTTTGTAGCTGGACACATGCGTAAAAAGGACTTTTCCTTGCTTATTAATACAGAGAATACTCACACAGGAAAGAGCTCTTGACAACAGCTGCTACCAACCCACCAGTCTCACCAACATTTAACACAAGAAATTCAGTTTGGCTGTGTTGGGGACATGGCTGTTTGTTTTGCGTGAATACGTTTACATTGACGCGCTCGAATGCCTTGATGTTTATTTTAAGTTCCCGACACCGCTTCACTCGATCATATGGGGTTTAATTGTTATCGCTGAATTGCTTTTGAGCTACTCTTTCCAACCGAGTACGATTTCTGTATTTCGACTTGGCTTTTCGACGAGTATAGGCCAAAGTTTTGTGAGGTTTTCTTAATTTTTTTACATTAAAGCATACAATTTCGCCATAACCACGCCGCACAAATGTTTTTATACACGCAATCGATTGATCTTGACGAGAGCTGTCGACTGAAACATAAACGTACGTCGTTGCTTCTCGTAGTCAAGATTTATACTAAGGGAAATTAATTAGACGCGGCGAAACGAACTCAAAATAGACCCCTTCCCCCTCCCACGTTTCTTCCCAGTCGTAACTCAACGTAACATGTTCTTTAATCCTTTGGCAATCAAGTGGTGTAATGGAATTTTGAATGTAGACGATATATTCGGAGCTACAATGCCAAACTGTATCCCCCGATTTTATTATCATCGGTTTTTCTGTATTGCCTGCCACTTTGGGCGCAAATTTAAAGACGTATTCACGTCAATATTTACACGTTTCTCTGTCACTGTCGCGGCCACGAAGCTGTCAAATTATGAATATTTTATATTCGTAAATCTTGTCGCAAGTAGTAGGAATTGGGGGACTTGGGGCCAAGGGCTGGAGCCACCCGGTCACCATCTTGTTACGTCACCATCCACCATTTTTTTTTCCTTTTTTCCCTCAAAATTTCCCTCTTTTCCCTCAAAATCAACCGAAACACCCTAAAAAGTCTCCTTTTACTTAAAAATAACTCTTGCCTCCTAAACATATCCCTTTTCCCCTAAGAATTTCCCTTTTTTCCTTAAAATTTTTCATTTTTTCCTTCGAAAAAGTTAGAAGTCCCCAAAAACGGTAGAAGCACCCCTCGTGCAAAAACAAGCACCTAAAATCCAATTTTCGCCTATTTAAATAATTTGGGAGGCTTCCTTCGGGCCTACAGAGCAGTGGTGGCCATGTTGGTTTATAGGCATACCCTGTGCCAAATCGATACAAGGTATAGAGGATAGGGCTCAGACCTAAGCATCAGCCATCTTGCATCCTTATGTATGCAGATAACCTTTGACCCCGACCAGTGACCTTGACATTTGACCTTGAAAATGCAAAAATTGAAGAAAAAATTATAAATTCGCAAAAAATTTAAAAAATCCCAAAATATTGCAAAAAATGCCAAAAAACTAATTAAATTAAATTATAAAAAATTATTAAGAAATTATATAAAAACTATTTTAAAAACATATAAATTTACTGTCTGTGCGTTGTTGACAGTTTGCAGGAAGCACACTCAATACAAGTACAGTTCACATCATAAAATTACACGATTGCAACTCTTGAACTAGGAAATTAATTTAGTACTGAGAGGGTAAAACTTTTCTTTCACACATTGATTTATAATATCTGGCGTTGCAAACTAGAAAACCTTTGATACATGCTGTATTTAGAGGACAAAGAACGTGCTTTGTTATGGCAACCAATAATCTGCAGGCTCTGTGACTGTATGATCAGTAGAAACTCGAGAAATTCGCGAGTGCAATGACCTTTAGACTAGACTTCACAGTCTTATATACTCTCATGCAGATATGAACAGTTTATTGGTTGATTGTTGTGGTAGTAAAAGGCGATGGGTGGTTGCATAATTTAGTGCATGTTTGTTAATGGCTCATTTATCTCCAGGAGGTGTTAAACAACACGTCGACCAATTACAAAAGTAACATGAACGTACATGTGTGTGAATTCCAACTTGTCTAGAAATGAACCCGTGAAATTCTCGGATCTCTAGTGATCAGTGATGTGAACCAGTCATATCATAGAGCTTTAGCGCGGTTGGCCAATCAGGTAACTCCTGGGAAGCTCATTGGACACTGAACCTCGCAAAGTACAGCACCGATCAAATATAAGCGTCCTGCGCAACTTGTTGACGATTGGTAACGATAGGCATGAAAGGGTTAACACATTGCCGAAACACCTGTCTACAGTCCTGAAGACTGTAAAAGTTCCTGAATAAAATTCTTCCGCGTAAGAAATATATTTCCCCGAGCTGCTCGGAACAATTAATTATGTTGCCGAACTGTTTCGCTCTCCATTTCTTCTGTTTGTGCTCTGGCAACAAGCTTTTCGGGGCGCACAATTAAGATAATAAAAGTAAGAAGCCTCTTTCATTGGCAATGAAGCTAAGAGACTAGAGGGCGCTGTTATTGGATTTCATCTTCTTGAATACCCACCTCTACTGGCGGAGCTTGTCAATGTAGGCCTATAGGAAGCGAACTTGCTCAAGTGAACTGCCAATGAGCACGTTATTGGCTGTGCGCCAATTTCCGACACATCAAATCAATAACAGTGTTTGAACTGGTTAATATATTTTTAAGGGGTAGAATTTACTGACGAGATTTTAAAATACTGTTTACTATTGTATACATCAATATTTGATACAATTTACGCAATTTTCAATTTAACAATTCCTAACAACTTGCGAAAAGTTGGTGATGCAAACTTCAAAAATCAGTAAATACGCAACAATAGTTATCTTTAAATTTTGAATAAAATATATTATCTAGAACAATGGTATTGAAATTCCAATCTCCTTAGTGGTAAATATTTATTTTAACAACCTTTCAAATATGAACTTTCAAAAAGATGAAATTCAGTTTAGCTTACTAAGTATTTTTTTAAACACACACACACACACACACACACACACACACACACACATATATATATATATATATATATATATATATATATATATATATATATATATATATATATATATATATATATATATATATATATATATATATGTATGTATATATATATACACACAATTACTTTTGCTTGTGAACTAATTTTGTGATTTCTTTATGATATTATTCAATAAGCAGTCAAAAAGTTTTATTCGAAAACCATACATTGTATTAATTCTTACCGTAGATAATGGTGTTGTTAATTCAGGTCTCTATATTTATGTATACAGAATGTCAATAGTTCGGAAAATCATTTCTCACATCTAGAGGATGAAAACATTTTACATGAACATAGGTTCGCAAACGCTTTATTTCTTTATTACAGCTCGTAATACATAACGCACATTTTATGGCCCGCGGCCTGGATCATGTTACTGTAGAATGCCAAAGCAACTAGAGCACTGATTTTAATCCACTAGACTTTAACTAGGGGGGACGTTTAAAGGAACTTGTATATGTAACCCAGTGGACGATGTGAACATCCTTCATAACCATATTGTGGCGGGCTGCGAAACAGTCGGCAATACTCCACAGAATCATCAATGCTTCCGGGAGTTCATGCAACGGCGAGTTGATGCATGTGTTCTTTCTGATGGAGGACATTTTGAACATTTCCTTTAGTGTTGAAGATAAGCTTTCACACGCGTGTAACTGAATCTTGTGCAGTTTCTACTGTTCTAGGTGTAGTGTCGTAGTGTGAGGTGTCGTGTATCATGCAAACGAACGCTGCGATGGCATTCCACAGTAACATGATCCAGATCACGGGTAATACACTGTATGTTATGTATTACGAGCTGTAGTGAAGAAACGAAGCGTTTGCGAACCTGTGATAATATAACTTTTTTTTTCATCCTCCCAATATGTGAAATATTTCTCCGAAGTTTCGACACACAATTTTGCAACATCCTATATATGCGTATACACACTCATGAGCAGTTGTACTCAGAAGTGTGTAGCACCCTGTTTCGCCGTGATAACGGCGATGAGGCATGGACGCTCCACAAGACACCGGGAGTGGTTGGGAGCCATACAGATTCATGACCGCTGCGCAGCCTCCACAATGCACGGAGATCTGTCGGAGCAGGATACACAGCTCACACATTCCTCTCGACAGTATCCCAGATTTGTTACATAGAACTGAAGAACTGTGTACTTGCACTACAGGCAAGCAGCTCAAGTCCGCGGAGTGTCTATCACAATTCGGGAGCTGTGTACCGGTGCGTGGTCTTGCTGTAAGTACAGGCCTCTCATAGGATGCTGCAGGAGCAATGGGTAAACATGATCTGCCAGCAGGTTCCTGTATAGTTTGCAGGTGAGGAGACGTTTACCAGAGGACCAATTCCACTCCGTGTAAACAGTCGCCATACCAGGATACCACAACCACTGACCTGAGCTATACCTTGATGACACGAGGGATCCATCGCTCTATATGTTTGGCGACACACTCCTGCACTGCCATCCACGTGTATAGGCTGTTCACGATAAATTAACACTTTTGAAAGCCCTGCTTAATATCTACTTGTATACCCGTTGTGTATTCTTCCACCTTTGCAATATTAACATTGCCACGTGCATCATCACTTTATTAATGCGTCGGTCAAATGCAACTGTGAAATTATTAAGAGCGTAAATACTTAAAAAAATATATGCTCATTTTTACACTTCGACCCATTGAAAGAAAACAGAAAGCGAAAGAAATAATTTGAAGTTGCCACAGATGGTAACTTAATACTTTTTAGTCGACGTTAAGTAATGGAACTACTTTTCATCCACCGTTACCAACTTTACTGGGTGAATGCCACTCAGTCCGCCCATTAAAATATTTACATGCATATGATGACTTCTTTCTAAAGCGCTCACTTTATAGTAAAGAGCCTTTACCAACGTATACCTCGACTAACCCGTCCAGGTGACCTTTTTCCATGCGTTGAGGGTCTAGTGGCAGTGTTCCCGCGCCCACGTTAGTCGTTGAGCCTTGTGACGTGCCTAGAGCAGATGTGCCCTATATCAGTGGCGGCTTCTGTATCCCATAGAGAGTAGGTGGTTCTGGATCCTATGGATACTCACAAGTCTTTGTGGTCCAGCAGTGTTATCTGCTGCACTGTGGCCTGTCTATCCACTGTTACCAACCGAGTTATCCGCCGGTGACCCCTGACATCTATACGACGTGCGTCACAACATATTTCCCTGACGGCAAACTCTAGTTTCACAAGAACTCACAGTACACTATTGACACGGTGTAGCATGGAAATCCTAGAGCCTACATGACTTCTGAGGTAGATTGCCCCATACGTCTGGCCCCAACGATCTGGCCGCTGAGGTCTCGTGTCTTCCCCATCCTGTGATCGACTGTTTCTCAGAGGGTCAGCAGAAGGTATGACGGCATCCCAGTCAGTCACGCGTGGATGGGCACTATTCCATTTGGCCAGCACGGCAAGTGCCTACAATTCAATTACTCATGCGTGTATATCGGCATGTAAACACACACACACGTACACACGGAAGTTGTTCCGAAAATTCATGGACAAAGATCGCTATTCAGTATCCGAGTCAGTTAGAGGGTTCTTGTGGCTTTCCTTTTCGAAATAGCAACATTTATTCTAACTCTATACACCGCTGTTTCCAGCGATGTTCGCAATCACACGTTGTAGGTCACCTTCTGGCAGACGGTGTGAAATAGTGTATTCGACAGTTTACACTTCCTAGTCCGAGTTCAACACTCCTCCGCGACACTTTCTTTACCTGTTCACGAGCGAGGACGTATTGCACGCGAAGTATATTTATGGTCGGCACTGTACACAACAAGGAAGCAGCTGGTGTTTTGACTGTCTTTCTTGGGTGATATAAATTTTGTTTAAGTCTCCGCTTCTCTCATATGTTAATGGCTAATGCTGACGTCAACTAAAAAGCAGCACGTGGTTCACTGGTTGCAAGACGTACGCTTGACATGAGTACAGCGTACGTGAAAAAATTTAACGATTGCAACACTTGGGCTTGGAAATTAATTTGGGGCCGAATGGGTTCATTAAGTGTTGGAGATGCCCAAAAATCACAGGGTGCTACATCTGAGCTGTGCGGAGTATGGTCTGGAGACTAACCCATAAGATTTTGCGCTTTGGGTCCCAGTCAGTCGACGAACTTTTTAAATGTGGTAGTATAAGCCTATACACACAGCCACGTGCATTAAAACACGCCCCTCTTTTGTTATATTAGCACAGGAATCGAATGATTATTCGCGTTTGTCACGATAATCACTATATATTATTTAAAGACGCCAGAGGCTCATATTCATGTTAGTGAGAAATAGAGGTCTGAATAAATATAAAGGAAGTAAATTCGCTTTTTTAATTTATCCACGTAGTTATTATTTAAAACATTTAACTATCTATCAACCCTATAACTCTTTTTATTCTCAGTGAGCTCAGTATTTAAAGTCTGTCTCAACTCTAATTTAAGTCCTTCTCAACGTCTCCGTTTAATATAGTCACTTAGTTAACGCTCGTTATAAACAAATGTTTAGTTGGTCATTTGCCATCATTTGAAATAGCACACACTCACACATCCAGTTCGATAGCTCCGCCTGGCATACGCACCCTTCACTCCGCGGTTGCTCGCAGCTCGCAGATTTTCCGTCACTGCTCACTTCCGTCGTTACTCGTTACTCTGCTGCTTTTTCGTCCGTCGCTTAAGTTAATGGCATCATCTGAACTGTCCACTCTCATAAACTACCTGCTCGTAGGCCCGTCGCGCTTGAATAATCTCACCGGTCCTATCTCTGGAAGGTTCGCCGCACCCCGAGTGACGCTGAGAGAAACGAGGACATTAAACCAGAACATTCCTTCAGATAAACACAGCAACCATACTATCTAAAGGCGAAGAGCGAGTGCGCAGTGATAAGCTAGACACGCAGCACACAGAGCTATGTGCCTGCAGCTGCATTGTAATCACTGCGCAATGCTTATACAACTACTCTGCCGTTCTCTTTCCCTTGCACAAGACTGCTCAAGGGTCGCGATGCGATGCAGCCACCGCGTAACAATATTAATGTTTCGAGCAGCCTAACTACTGTTCCTTGAGAGAAAGCATGAAACACATTGAGTTTATAGTTTAGTGTAGGAAAATATGCTTACCGTTTTGGGGCCTAGACGATGTTTCTGACTGGCCCAGTTACTCATACGAAACAATACACATTATGTGAACTCAAAGTTATTTATAACACTATTTTATGTTAACAGAATCACTCCCTCTACTCCAGCACTCTACCAACTTGAGCTTCACGAATCTGCGAATAGCCGAAGTTGTTTATGTACTCCGGCTTTCAAATTTTTTTACATTTTTTTTTCTGGATGTAATACTATTGGTATTATCAGTTTACTGATTTAAACCTCCTCACTTCCTGCAACCATGGTATCATAAATTTTATTTTGGTTTGACTTTTCACTAATAAATCATTGATATCAACTTTATCGGAAGATAACTTCATGAACGTATTTTACGGTAGGTATGTGTGTGACATTCGTCATTTTTTCCTGTAAATCTGACGTCATATACAGAAACAGATGTTTTACTATTGTGACTGTTCTTGCAAAGTATGGTAATTCATACACACATTTAACTAACTCTCCGTGTGCAGAGATATAAATACCGGATATGTCATGTCTACTAACTCACATTGATAGTAAAAACATACATAACTTTCTTCCTTCTCTCAAGAAAATCCTGTGCAAGGTGGTTTTGCAATGAACATACAAACTTTGTGGGCATTGTCATTCATTATTGTATTCAAATTAAAAGGAAAATGTGCGTCTGACTCAAAACGCTTTGTTATCTTGCTAGAGGTATTACAAAGTTTTGGAGAAAAAATTAACTATTATGATAATGCTTCAATATATTTTCTGAATGAGTTTCGCATCTCGTGGGAATGTAAAAAGACGATGTGAAGGTTTTTTTTCGAAAAGTATGGTTATTGAGCAAAACCTTTTTACAAAGTCGTATTATACTATAAGCGTATCTCGTTTTAATATTACTCTTGATTAGTATAAAAAATATTAAACGTGTCACTTTCGGAAAATCAAAGAGTAAAGTTAATCATTGTTCTATATACCGTTCCCAACAGCTCAATTCCATTAATCTTGGCTGCAGGACGAGCTTTTGCGGGCATGGAGATGTCCTAGTTTACGGTTTATCCAATTATTTTACGTAAAATAAAAGAAACACATATACACTTCCGAAGAGAGCAAAGAATACTATGGAAAATGTTCAGAATAATGTTGAGTGCGCGAGTGCATGGAAGCGTGAAAAAGCAATGGATCTTCATCAACAAGCGGTATTGCGCGAAAAACTGGTGGGATGAGCACTACAAGGTTCAGGGTTGTTGAGAAATAAAGAAGAACCAATTTTACTTCAATTTTCTGCGCGCTGCTGTAAGAGAAGGAAGGACTAAGAAAGCTTCTTGATAATTAAAGTGGCGGAGTCAAAGATTAGAGTGGAAAAGCACAAGGTGTAGCTAGAAACCCGCTGGAAGCTGCGAGTGAAAAGTCAACGAAAATTCTGAGCTTAAGGAAAGCTGGTAAATGAAAAAAAAAAAATGAAATCCTTTTATAACAATGGAATTAGCGAACTTACATGCAATTTGAGAGGCTAGGCTAATTTGATAATCAGTTTCGAATCGTAACAACGATAATAACTAAACACAATAAAAGATTTAAAATTATTTTAAAGTCAAAATTTACTAAGTAGGCTTATGATTGAGACTTACGTTATTAAAAACATATGTTTGGGTAAATCATTATTTTAAAGGCCAATTAAAATTCAGTTAAACAAACTAATATAAATGAATGCGCAATTAATAATCGGAATGTGCCACACCAATTAACATCGAATTGAAATTAACCGGTCGTTATAATGAATACGACCTTCACTTCTTTAGTAACTTCTCTTCACAAAATATGTAGAATTGTTAAAGAAAAAACTTTCGCGCGCGTATGTTCATGTTCTAAAAAAAAAAAAAAGTAACAAATAATCGTTTCTGAAAAAGTTTGTTCACATAAGATAAGGAAAAAAATATATATATATAGATTTTGCGAGAAAGAGAATATAAAGTAGTTACAGGTTTATAAATATTTGTCTTGATTTGTCAAGTAATTACTGAATTATAAATTAAATTTTACGTGCGTGCATCTTCTGATCTTTGAGAGCCAGTTGAAGTTTGATTCGTAAGCTTGAAGGAAACCCTGGACTAGTTGGTGCTCTAATGTAAGTTTTGCTGTCGAGCGAAGATTATGTGGAAGAATAAATAAAAGTCATAGCAGACAGTTATCTAATACGCCTGGAGTAAAGACTCTTTAGATACCTTAGCCAATGACGTAAGTCTTTCCTTTGGTGATTATTTCAATTGTACCAGAACGTGGGCAGCAAAAATAAAATAATATTTCTCGTCGATTATACGTGACATATCACTACATTACTCAACCTGTAATGCTGTTTATTTAGAAATGTACTTTTCTATTTATTTTAATAGAAACACAGAAAAATATAAGTCATCAGTAGAAGACAATTAGGTTTCCTGTGTATTTCCGTGCTGAATTCCGAGGGCCGCGGTGGTGTAGTAGCTACATGACTCGCCTCCCACCCAGGGGAACCGGGTTCGATTGCCGGATATTCGCATGTGGGAATCATGCAGGACGATGCCGCTGGTTAGCGGGTTTTCTCGGAATCTTCCGTCCTTAGTCCTTGCATTCCTTCGCTGCTCCGCACTCACCTCACTTCACCCTCCTCGGCTGTAAAGACATTGATGTATATATCTAGTAGGGTTTGTTCATATTAGATCGTGACGAACAACACATGTTGTTTCCCGGCTGCAAAATTCCTTATTAGTAAAAGGAAATAACTTGGCAATGCATATTATCACATCCAATCTTCATTCATGTAGATATATCCGCATTTAAAGTGATTTTTTTAAAGGAGATTTCTATGTAAATAGTAATTTGATTACAGTCGCTAACAAAGGTTTGAGATCATCAGCTTTCTTCGTATAATTATTTCTCGGTTTTAAATATTTGTGAGTCACCTTTTCATGAATATTTTTTGAATAGTGTAAATTATTAGACATGTATGTTTTCATAGATAATCCGGATACGACACTTAGTTTTTTAGTTATAATTTTGTTAAATGGTGAGGTTTATTGTAATGATACTACATTTTTAATTACGTAAAAGGTGGTGGTTGTTAAAGCATATGTTTATTTAGCGACAATTTTTTCCCACTATTGTGGGTAGTGTAAGAATATTTAGATATATTAAAAACACAGGAAAACTAATTCTGACAAAAAAAATTCCGTCCATTTTACTAAATGAAAGAAAAAACGATTAAATATTGGCACATATATAAAAATCAATAACTTCGCTATTGTTTGAGTCAGTGAGGATGAACCGACACCAAAAAATAGTTATACATTCCTCGATAGATGACAGAGCAGACAAGTATTTTTGGAGTACATCTGGCGAACCAGAAATCATTATTTTCATAGAGGTAGTGAGTACGGGAAATGAGGTTTCGTTAATTGTGTAGATGGGGGAAAACTGTCAAAGAGTATAAGAAAAAACAGAAAGTGTCATAGAATAGTTGCATCAAAGTTAGGAGTGAGCAATAACTGTGTAACTAACACGATAAATAAATTTAGAGAGGTGCGTGAAGTGACAGATGAGAGTAGCTTGTGTGCATCAAGGCGGACTTTGTAAAGTGGCTCAAGTGAACCGCAAGTCCTATCTGCCTACAATAAAGAGGGAATTGGAAGATTCTACAGACACCAAAGTTTCAACAATGACCATTTGTGCTCGACTCAAGGAAAATGGATTCGAGTCTTATGTTCCTCTAAGGAAACAGTTATTGAATAATACTCACAAGAGGAATCGTGTAAGTTGGTGTAGAGGGAAGAAGAACTGGTACATGGAACACTTACGCCGTTATTCAAGTAACGATCAGCTCGAAAATGCACGCGCATAACCTTCGATAATGTGACCCGAAGAATGTTGATGAATATGAACAACAGCCTGCATTAAGCTATGCAGAGACCATGGACGGACACAGACGAATGTTTTGAATTTGTTTTGTGATGCGTTCATACTTACGGGCTTATTGTATTAGATGGACTTGCTCTGACTTTGTACAATCTAACACACAATTTCAGAACGTAAGCAACTTCAACTTCATTAATTATCTAAGTGCTGAGACAGTTGTAAAATAACCGCGAGCAGAAACCTCTGACCTACAAGCTGAGTGAAGAGAAGAGCCTTAATTTTTTGTACGTACAGACACGCGAGACCTTGATCTTACTTAACATAATCCGGCCAATCTATTCAATAGAATTTTCATTCCCGCGCACGAATGTTTATCTGTATTAAAAATAATTATGAACGGGAACCTAGTCATTATTTTCTTGAGACAAACGTGGAAACTCCAAGCAACTACATCCACAATATAAACATAATGAGTAATCATTTTCTTTAACTACTCCGCTTCTGCTCAAAAACATCTCTCAACCTACCTGGCATTAAACAGGCGTAACTCGATCAATCTTTGTGCCAAAGTAACGAACGTTAACCGTGAACTATTAGTTCCACTGAAATATTCGTTACGTGACAGTTACTACCAATAGAATAAACTGCTACAACTAGACGAATTAGCGGAAAATAGTACGCCTAACAAATAAACTTCCCACTAATTATCATTATACTGCCATGCAGTTACTCTTATACCTGCTTTATGATTTAGACAAATATATAGCACCATAATGCTCACCAGCTCACACTTTAGCGCACAGAGACAATGAAAGATTTTATGCACGTGCCAATCCCATAAAAATATAACTTATTTAACTACGCGTTTCCTTTCCATAGAGTGATATAGATTGTTCACAATATATTGACCGCTTTGAAATCCCTGCTTAAGATATACTTCCACGCACATTGAATATTCTGATCACTTTATGCATGCGTCGGTCAAGTGAAAGATTTTATTTTTGGCAAACAAATATATGACAATTGCTCATTCTGTAATATATGTATATTAAAAATATAAATAAAATATTTACCTAATACGTTAAATTCAAAATTATGATGTTGAACTACACTCTCTCTATCGTTACCAACTTGACTGTACTGATCAAAATATATGCAAGTAATACTTGAGTGGAGAGATTTGGGCGGCTCTTAACATCGAGGTGAGTGTGGAGCAGCATCGGAATGCAAGGGCGGAGGAAACAGGAGATCCCCGAGAAAACCCGCCGGACAGCAGCATCGCCCAAAAACGATTCCCACATGCGAAAATCTGCGAGCGACCTGCCGGCAATCGAACCTGTTTCACCCAGGTGGGAGGCGATTAGTCTGACAACTTCATTACCGCGCCCCCTGCAAGTAGTAGCTGTGAAAATGTTTTTAAAGGTTGATTGCAAAAGTTGTCAAAAGACAGTGAACAGTCTATATTTATTAACATTTTCACAACTTAATTCCCGGACTGTAGCTTCATCTGCTGCTAAGGTAATTTTTAAGTTTCACAGGTGGGAATAGTCTTGGGCAGTAAACAGCAAACTCGGACTTGAAGGTTACTGGGAGGTAAAGTTGTTTCGCTGCGTGTCGCGACAGGGAGGAGGGAGTATTTGTTGGGAACGTTAGTCTGGTGATTGCAGTCCCTGTTCGGGGGAAACTTTCCTTGCCTTCTACACTCGGAAAGCACGCGATGGAGCAGTAAAAACTCACATGTGTCCCTGGCACCATCTGCACACACGTTCACTGTCGACCTGTCGAGTGTACCGCTCTATCGCGAGCAGCACAAGTCGTTACAACACATACGTATTTCGATCTCGCTGACCTTTCAGTCGGACAACTATTTAATTTCGAATGTTACCGAAACATCCAGAAAAGGCCGAAGAGTTCTTAGGCTATGATTCATTCATGGTTACCTCCAACTTTTCTGAAGCCCAGACGAAGTTCTACTTTCAGGATATTCCTCCGCCTCGTGCAAACAAAGTTTAACCGAGTCGAGAGAATTACACGAAAGAAACAACGCACCGCATTCGTGCACACTCAGTTTAAAAATATTTTGAGTGAGGATTATTGCTTATATGGCATTACCAACACAGCTATTTTATATATGTTGTTATTCATATTAATTTTAAGTTAAATGTTATTATTTATTATTATTATTAGGTGTGATTGGACCCTATCGGGTCACGCAAAGCCTTAATGATCCAATTTTCTGAGTTTGCATGCAGCTGTCATTTTTTTCTCAGTGGGTTGACTTCCTTTATTGAGTCCACTTTTTCCCTGGTCTCTTAGTGTCCTCATTCTTAGGAAAATACGTTCCCTTTGTTAGTTTTTTGTCTCTATGCGTTTTTCTTCGAAATTTCTGATGAATATATGTTTGCTTTTTATAGGTCTGTTTTGACCTGCTGGACCCAAGGCATACAATTTATATATATAACATATGACTAAAATTTCAATTTAATGAAAATAATTGAATTTTTTATTAAAATTATTATAAAATGCGAACAGACGATAACAACTGAGCACAAAAATAAAGTAGAACACAAAGGAGTTTATTTCATTTTGGCGAGTTTATTATATTGACGCCACTAAATTATGCAACGAACTTTCGCTAGTTGACTGAAAATAAATAAAACTTGCATTGCGCCTGGGTTCGAATCCTGGTCCGGCCATCCTCATTTCGATTTTCCAAGATTTCCGAAATCTTTCCCGGCAAATACTAGGAAAGGCGATCGCCAATACCTCCCCCACTCATGTTTCTCCAAGCAACATGTTCCGTCTCTAATAATCTCTAGGTCGACATCTCCCTACCTTGCATTGTGTATTCAGCCGAACCGTTCAGTGAATATTCAAGGTCATTCAGTCGAGCGCAGACATCTAGCGGTAAATACTGAACTGCTCTAAAAATATCCACACAAAAACGCAGTACACATCTGGATGAATGTGCGTGACAAATGCAAGAGAATTCCGAAGGCGACGTGTTAATAAATATGCGGGATTCCCAATCATTATGAATTTCTCACGAATTTTTTTCAGTTGTTCCATATAACATGCTGGCTGTGTATTACGAAAATGAATGGAAGCCTTGTTAATTTCACAATATCCCGTGATTCATTATTGGGGCGATCGTGCTTGCTGAATTCTTCACGCTTGCAAATAGCGATAGAGACTCTAATTGAGTAACTGGTGACGTAACAGCGAGAGGGTACATTTAAATATTCCGTAGAAATACAGGTGACGAAGTGGATCTATTCTCCACAAACCCCTCTTGTAGGAGCTGCGTCTTCCAGAGAAAATCCTCTCTAAACAATGTACTTGGTAGTTGATTTCTTACCGAATATTAATACACACACACACACACACACACACATATATATATATATATATATATATATATATAAGACAATATCTACAAGACAATAAGTAAAGATGTTCCGTAGTAATATTAAAGTGTAGTAACTTTTTTAAACGTTCGCCACTATTTATAGAGGATGGTCAACAAGCACGTAAAAAATCCGTTAAGATTTATCGCTCACAAAATTATAGGCGAAATATTTACTTAAAAGTGAATATTATAATTTGATTCGTTGTGAATAGTACATGGAATGACCCTAAGTTATTTGGTGCTCCTAGTTTGTGGATGTTACACCATTTAACGAAGTGGGGCCGCGGTTAACACAGTGGCTAGAGAGCTCACTTTGCACCAAGGCGAACCGGATTCGAGTCCCGAAGGAATCGCTCAGGGATTTTCTCGCGTCAGAGTCGTGCCGGACGATGCCGCTTGTCGGTGGATTTTCTCGGGGGTCTCCCATTTCCCCAACCCCTGTGTTCGAGTGCTTCTCCATATTCACCTCGCTCCACCCTCAGAACCCACCGGTACTTCTCCACTCCATTGCAGCTTAGTGTAATAACACACTACCAGTTCATTCAAAACTAAATGAATTCTGATAATGAATTAGATGACAGTTACATAAGTACACAATGAACGAGGGGAATAATAATTATATCTCACATTATTGTGACGTGGGGGTCGCATAGCCTCCCCCACCCCCTCAGGTCCCCAAAAGCCGATCCTCAACAAAATGACGTCACAGGAAATTTAGGAAAGGGAGAGGGGAGAGAAAGCGAATTCACCCCGTGGCGCAAATGCTAACGGAACATACGTCACTCCCGTTATTGTATGAACGAATGTATATTCGCAGCGACGAAAGCTGGCGGAAATACATACAGTGATGCTAACGTTTATTTGTTTATTATAGTCAGACGGGGATGCTGAATACTAAGAGTTTGGTAACTACATATTTTCTCCGCTGGGTAGCGATGGTGTCATGTGGGTTTTGTCAGTAACTTATTGTTTTTTTTTTACTTTAACTAAAAAAAATTTACAAAAAATAATCGAATGTGTTTATACGAGCTCAAACACACCTCACGGATTTCACAATTTTAACCCTCCCCCCCCCCTTATTATTTTTATATTTAATGCTTCCTCTGTTCTTTATTTTCCGCGTAGGTGTGAAATCTCAGCAAAATCCCTTGCAGCTACAACTAGACAGTGTCAAATTTCATTTAACATATAATAAGGGACTAAGTTACGTTTGTACAAACGGACATTTTAACCCGTCGTTTCATTCAGCCGTGCACAGTCAAGCAGTTGGCACAATATTTTTAATTCGAAACACATTTGTAAGGGGAATGTTCTCTGGCTAAATGGGCAGTGCCCTTAGCCATGCTCTGGAATACGTATTTCGTCTTATCAGATAGAATTCATGGGTCGTATTTCTGTGAGCTGTTCATGCGAAGTAGAAGCTCCGCTGTCTACTTGCTAGCTCACGAACCCCACTCAATCCCTTTCGCAAGTCTACTCCGTGAGCCCTGGTTAACACGCTGATTACATAAAGCTTACATTTCTAATTCAATATAATAGTGAGTGAATTACTTTTTAATGAGTTTAGCGTTTCGTACAGTCTGGCACAGTTCTACGACGGAAGACGCTATTCTACTTCAACAACAGACGTGGATGTCTAAAACCTGTGCTTTGCTTGCGCTACCACCTGCAAGAGCTGCAGCCTACAACATTATCGAGTTATGGTAGTTGCCTGTAATAAGGCGTTACTATACACACATTTTTCAGAAGAATCTCTGCGTTTACAGATACGGTTAAGTTTTCAACTAATAAATACCCTCACAGATGTGTTTAACTGATAAATATATTATCACCCTCCCTCTTTGAGTCTGTCAGTATGCGTGTCTCTGCCGCTGTGTGTGTGTGTGTATATATATACACACACACACACAAGATATTGCCCGCGAATTTGCCCGCGTTGAATTCGCGTATTCGTTTCAATATTTGTTTTTTTTTTTTTAAATAGTAATGCAAAAAATAAGAGAACTGTGGATATTAAGTTTGGATTTATTTCTATTCGACCATGTCAACGTGTAAGTTAGCATTTTTACAACACTTATTTGTAAACAATATTTGTAACGCCATAAATAAAATACCGTATTTGTACCTGCTACTGTAGGTAAGAGTCATTTCCAAAGTTTCGGTACGCGTATATAATTGCTAAATATTTGTTTATGTGTGGCAGGTACCATTTTAATTACAGTTCTTTTTATTATTTTATTTTATATGGCAAGTGTGTGTACACTCGGGACTTTATGTATTGCGATTATTATTGTTTTTGTAAGTCTTTCTGAATTCTTACAAAAATGTTTATGGACAGAGGTCACAAGCTAAGAGCAATTGTTATTTAGGTTGTCATGGCATCGCATGATATGATGTGTAATATGTGTTGCAGCACTCTCGTGCTTGGTGCTAGGTATGAAAATGACGATATATGTATGTAGTTAAGTACGATTTTAGCCATCTATTTTCCGCCAGACAGGACGCACACCGAGTGGGTTTCAGCCTGGTAGTTATTTTATTTTATGGATTAATTTTCTAACGAGTACGTCATATTAATACAGACTACCCGATAGGGCGATGACGTGAGTCAGTGTGATACTAGAAGTCTGTACGCGCTTCCTAGAGTTATTATTTTTTTTAAATTCGAGTTTGAACTACTGCGTACTGAATTTTGGTACTGGATGAACTGTAGTATGGTGTACCACAAGCCCCAGAGCTAGACTAGAGAAGATGTAGCAAACATCGCAGGCATTAAGGGAGGATGCTTAGCGAGCCCAGCCTAAATGGTTTCGTCAAATTTATAAGTGGAATAATTTAGAGAAATATGAGGCAAAAGATTCAAGAGTAGGAGCCAGGCGCCGGCCGACCTCCATGTTGTAACGTCACCAGACCATCATGTTGGATCCAGGAGACCTTTGAGCTTGACATGTGACTTTGACCTTTACCTAGTACCCGTGATCTTGGATAACCTAAAATCTCAAATATTTATTTTAAAAATTTTAAAATTTTGAAAGAAAATGAAAAGATTATTTTGATAAATTATTTTAAGATATGCATGTAGAAAGCCCGGAGTTTGATGGCAGGTTAATCGACTAAGCACCCAACACGACCGACCCTTGTCAGGCCGACCAGTGTCCATCTCGTCAGACATGTTAGATGTTGATGACCTTAAGCTTAAACCTTGACCTTAGATGATTTTGAAACGAAAAAATTCTAAATATCCCAAAATAATATAAAAAACTTAAAATATATAAGTAATTACAAAAATTTATTAAAAATATATTTATAAATTTATAAAAATTATTACAAATTATTATTAAAAACGTACATTTCGAGATCACACCACGACAGACCCTCGCCAATTTTTTTATTGGTTATTAAATTGGTCACTTATGTGTTCGCTCGACCCCTTCTACGCCCTACCATGTCTACTGTCCATTTATTTTTAGTAACACCTACTAGAATGCTGGTAATTAGTGTTTCAACCAGCAGAAATAATCTACTATCTACAAGAGTGCTATCGACCTGTACCGAATGATGATGAGGTTTTGTAAATCGTCCTATTTATTTATTTATATTTTTTAAATGTAATTATTTTTATATAAAGCATTTTTTGTAAAACAGTGGTTTTCAAAATAAATAAAACCCAGCATATTTTTTTACACTAAATTTATTCAGTAAAGTACGACATGAGTGAACACATATACAAAGGTATATTAATTGTAATCTTCAGTATTCACCTATCGATGTCCGTATCGGCGACTCAGGAATTGTAGAAGGCTGGAAACCCCACTACTTGACATACGACTGTCCATTATGTCGTTTCAGCACACTATTGGCCAAATACACTTCTGGAAACGTTTTAGGCAGGATTTCCTCGGTGTACAAACCTCCATCGATGGGAATATTATTCAGATCCTCCAGAAAGTAGATCCTCGGGGCATAGTTATGAACACATCGAACACGAAAGAGTTCGGGGCTCCAATTTTCTGTGAACCCTTTCTCGAATATGCATTTCTGTTTGGATATGCGCACCAGGTCGCCAACCTTGGCTTTAAACTTGTATGGGCCCTCCTTTTCATATCAGTGTACACTGTTCGAAGCAGGGAGTCGTCTTTCATGACTTCGGGCTTCATGCACGTGGCAGAGTGAACGATAAAATCGTACTCGCATATAAGTTTTGGTAGTTCATCCAACCACTAGTAGTTTCTTTTCGCTGTGAAATGCCTCCACATCTTGCCCTTTAGAGTCCTATTGAACTTATCAGCGATAGAAGCTTTGAGTTTACTGTATTGTGGAATAATGATTTGGGTTATATTTCTTCATCAGAGCCTTGAACTTTGCATTGCAGAATTCCTTGCCTTGGTCGGTTTGTAGATTAGTTGGTATGGTCCTTCATGCAGCACATCAGCCATGGCCTAGGTGACATCATGAACATTCTTCGACTTGACAGGCCTGGCCCGGGCAAATTTGCAGTATGCATCGATGATGGTCAGCATGTAATTGTAGCCCTTTTTGACCCGAGCATACGGTATCATTTCGACGAGGTTCGACTTGAAATAGGTAGTTCATCCCACATATTACGGCCTTGCAGCGATGGTAGTTGCATCTCGCAGATACGTGCAGTTCATTGGCGATTCCAAATAGACTCAATATATGTAGCCTCCCTCCTTCAGTTCTTCAATGAGTGAAATTAGCTTGTTAGTGTGGGAGTTATTTAGATCCTTTGCGAAGCAAGCAGTAGTTGTAGTCTATCAATGAGCTTGTTCGGGTTGTCCCAGTATATGTAGTCTTTCTGGTAGTCGTCTGTCTTCTTCAGACCTTCAGCTCTTTTCAGTGCTAGGCTACTTGAGAGGTCTGCGAGAATGTCGATTTTTTCATGTACTTTGTCCTTATAAATACATAGCTCAGGATTGTTATCTTAGTAAAGTACATGTATGAGTTCGAACAACATCATGTAATACAACAGGTTGGATTCTGTAAACTCTCTGGGCTCCTTGCAAAATAGAAGTTGGTAAAGCCCAGGGGTGCCACATGTCTTGTAATCGTCTGCTTGGATGACCCCACCAGGTAGAAACTGTATTTCATTGGCACCGAGAAGCCATTTGTCATTTTTCCTGTATATACTGTATGTTGTATTATTATTATTGCGATATATGTACGATCGTGTGCAGTGACGAACCAGAGTATTCGGTTTGAAGACTCTCTTCTGTGCCTTTTTCTTGTGTGGCAAAACCACATCCGATACATCATTCTGATCTGTTTGTACATCATGTTTCTGCTTCCTCATAGGCTCAGCAGTATCACAGATTTCGGTCTTCACAACTACAGGTGCTCCATAGCTCTTCCTGAGCCCTTCAAGATGTCAAATAACAAGCTTTAAGATTTCTTCATTTATAAGGTCGCGCGAAATTTTAGCCCTCTTGGCAAGTAAATTCTTCGAGCAAACAGACTGAATCTCCCGATGAAAGTCGCTAGCAAAGTCCGACATCTCACTGAATAAAATTGTTATTGTTGCTCTCTTTGTATACATTTAGTAATCCATCTCCATCAAAAGATTTCCAATATTGCCAGGCACTCGCCGCAGGCATCCAATATACCCCTGCTGTGGTTTTGAATATCCATTTCGTTGCAAGATTGGAAATCGAGGCAGTGAATGTCAGGTTCATATATCCTTCCAGGTTTTTCAGATTCTCTTCATTTTGCGCAGTTGACCCATTCAATCTGTCAGCAATTTGCATTTGAACACCCGATATGTGCTCCTCCATCGCCACCATATAGCGAACGGTCTCAGTCATCACACAATCCATCTTCGCCCCAAGCTCAGACAGATAGTTGTGAAAGAATTGGTTTTGTTTGGTCAACATACTGCGTACTTCTGAGATGATGACATTGCCAGTTTCGAGGATGAAGTGATTAGTAGCATTATCCTCAGATCGTTCGGGTTCACCAACATTTCGAATTATTCTTCTACTGCCATTGCAGGGTACATTGTTTCCTGGTATGAGATAACTTCCATGTTCGTTTTTGTCAAGGTGTAGCTTGAGGCAACATTGCCAGAATTTTGATATGCTGTAACACATTCTCGATGGTCGACGATGAACTTATCGAATCCCCACAGGTACCTGCCATTATATAGGGATCAGTAACTAATGACTGTCAAAAATCTGTACTTATCTTCCCAGTACAATACACACAGACACTTGAAATATTATAACATAATTTTCAAATGGACATGATTCTTGTAAACATACAGCATATTCTTATCGTCGATGCGAAACAACACCAACATGTTTGCATTGTCGCAGATAAGTTGTTTGGGTATACATGAATAAGTTTTCCAGTGGTATACATAGTCAACCTGTCCATGTTGTCCCATCCTAAGGTACTTCTGGATGCACTTTTGTTTCTTGTAGGCAATGTCATCAAAGATAAATATCGCATTTCACAGTCCTTCACTCAGTGATACGATGACTTCGTTACCAAAGAAAGGTAAATAACCCACGCAATCCACAGCTTGCAGTAATCATGTCAGTCATTGGTATTTTGGTTGCTGGAGCGATTTCTATCATAGGTACACATTCTCGAACCAGAAACCATTCTCTTCCTCGACCAGGCTCAGTAGAATGCATGTTTTCCAACAATTTGATGGTTGCATGATGATGCACCTAACAATACCAGGTGACAGCTCACCATGATGAGAGTCATGAGTGATATCATCTTGCTCCATTACTTGCACGGGAAGACAAACATCCTGATTGATGATATGTAAACCATTTCTTCTGCTTGATTTATATCATACATTGCATCATGATGATGATGAGGAGGAGGTAGCATAAACAAGCCTCTTGATGATATGGTGCACTTTTTCTTGGTAATATACTGTATCTTCAAATTATCACAAGGGACTGTTGTTAAAAGATTTTGACCTGAAACAATATATTTGTATATGTGATATAACTGTACTGTTCAAAGTCTAGAATGATACTGAAACCAAAATGTAAAGGGGGACCATTTATGATTTCTCACTCAGTTCACCACGATGCCTCAAAAAGCTAAGACCATAGCTGGATGTCGGATCGTAGATATGCTGATCAACAGTCTAATATTCAAGCTGCACATACCTGGATACAAAGTCTGCAGGCCGGCAATGAAGATAGCTAAAAGGCTGTGATGTGATACAGGCATCAATGCACTGGACAAGACGTGCAAGCAGCATGTCATCGCTTACTTACTAAACAAGGATCTGGAATCTTGACACCAGGCAGACAAGATAGTTGCACAGAAGGCCGACGAGAGAAGAAAATCATGAGACACTGGATTCGGAGAAAAATTGCCATGTGGGGCATATCCATTGTAGTGAAGGCCAAGGTGAAGATGGTAATGGGTGATAAGAGCAAGAGAAAGACACAGGTTAAAATGAAAATGGGTACAGAGAGCTAGATAAAGGCACAAGTAAAACGAAAAGCAGTGACAAATGGAAGAGAAAAGCATTAATGACAAAGAAAGCATCTACCGGTAGATTTTTTCCATTGCTTTTGCCTGCACTCAGGGCCCTCTGGGGCCTAATCGGAGCCCCTAGTGATATCGTCCAAGCCTTTAACACAGCATCAAACTAATGAAGGCAGTTGCTCGAGGCCCAAAGACATTATTTTGAGAGACGCATTGCCACAGAAACCAAAATGTAATGAGTGAACCATAATTACCCTGGACTCGACAGCCGGGCCCAGTACGCACTGATTTGCCTACATAAAGCATGGAAAACATGCAGATTATTATGACAACTTTGCGAATTTGTATCCTTAACTCGCACTGCGATGGTACCTGATAGGAACGAAGCTGACGTACAACTACGAGATGGAGCAGATGCCCAACACATGTATCTGTGAACATTTGTGACTTTGCTTCTTTGTTCGCTTGTACAAGTTGCTACGCCCTTGCCCCCAAGGATGCGGCAAGTGGACGTCAACAGTCCACAATTCAAAACGTTTTCAGAAGAAAGAAACCCTCGTTAAGCAGAAGTTAACATATATAACAAAATAATAAAGTTATATAAAAAAGGAACAAAAAGCGATGAATCATTGTGATTGGTTATTTTATTGATTATTTTCTGTCTTATTTTTTGTTCTTTCAACTTTGAGCTTTTAAAAACAAATTTCTTAAACATTCAGAGAAATACAAAATAGGTTACATTTATTTTCCATATTCCACTAAAAGGAAAAAAAAAAAGTAGATAAAGAAATCTTTAAGAATATTCACAAAAAAGTTTGAGTAGTATATACGTAACAAACCCTTTGTATAAAGATTTCGAATTTAGCCTCATGTTTGGCCTATAAGCTCCCCAAATGAAACATGAGAAAAAGTACGGGAGAACTCTTTAACTAACACTTTTCAATCTTATATGCATAGAATCAGTTGCATTTATAATGCTATATATTACTTTATAGAAAACAATTTTGAGAGAAATAATTTTTATATAGTCATACATATAGTGCTCCCCTAATATAAGCATAGGTTATGTTTTCTCCTCTTATACTTTATGTTAATACAATCAACAATTTTTAATTATTTAAAAAATTCACTGGCCTATAGTTAAGTTCCAAGGCCAAGCCTTCATAATTGCTTTTCAAACTTATTAGCCACATCCCCAAAATCAAAGGCCAACTGACTTGGAAAATTTTCAGAAGTTGACAATATTTTACTAATTTTTCTGACTAGCTATAATAACCTGAAGGCCACTGTATAGACAACTCGTTTCAAAAGAATGCCTGTGAAATTTCTCCAAAATATAGAACAAATTTAATTTTTTCTATTAAAATTTAACAACCATTTAAGATGGACATTGCTTTATCTTTCTTAATTGTGACCTTAACTTTTGAGAGGAATTTTCAAAATTCACTTTAGCATTACATTTGAAATTCAATAAAAGCAATATCAGTTACATTCATTTTGAAAAGTAGCCAACATTGCACCTATACCACTTACTTAGGACAGTAAATGCGCCCAGCATGTATCAGCCATAATGGCCTACTGAATTAAGTGTTAATCGAATTAAAGTATAACTTAACTCTTTCAGGCTGTCCTCCTCTGGGGCAGTAAATCGACCCCGAGCAAAAGTTGGGACATCTTTTATACAGAATTTCTGGCAATTCCCCCAAGAGGTGTCTAAGCTAATCAGTGGTGCATACAAATTTACATTACCAAATAGGGGAAACAGATTAATTTGTCCTAGGAGGGGTCTAATAATTTTCTCAATTCTTCTTAGTGGGATGCTGAAATTACTGTCCAATAAGGGCATAGATGTCCAAAAGAGGTCCATATATCTGTGACACACACTCGGCCACGTAATCACACTTCTGTAATTCTGACATAAGGCAGGAAGTGACATCACAGTGGTGCATTACCCCCTTTACACTCAGGTGAGCCGCTTGCACTAGCTGGCGAGTGGATGACGTCAGAGGCATAGTTCACACAGCGGCCACACGACAAGGCACTGGCCAGTGAGCACTGCCAGCCACTCGTCATTTGTGAAGGAATGGTGAGTGAGGATGGAGCTGTTGAAGTATGGTGTGGTAAACAGGCTACAAGGTCGGCGTGTAGTCCGGCCGCACACGGCCAGCTCGGGCATCAAACTCTCGGGCCTCGAAGATAGCTGCTCGTCCCGGCATCAGAATTGCAGGTACACGGTAAACCACCATGTTTTTTTTTTTCAAAACTTCGGACAGGTAGCATAGCCTTTTAAAAATATTTTAGGGTATATCCACGAGCTCCCATGCTCATTGTGTAATGTAATTTTCATGGTGACAGTCAAAATGTGTGACGGTGTCACAAATAATTGCGTAAAATGGCTATACAACGTGAGCAAATCATCAGTCATGTCCATAATGCTTACCTTTATGGGTCGTAGCACCGAGCTGCATGCTGTACACTTTCAGCCACTCGACTATACAACGTGAGCAAATCATCAGTCATGTCCATAATGCTTACCTTTATGGGTCGTAGCACCGAGCTGCATGCTGTACACTTTCAGCCACTCGACTTGGAGCAGGAATGGTGCATAGGGCTTGTCGATTTTGGAACCTATAATGCAATACCGAACATCGATAGAAAAACTGCAACCTGTACCTCATAAAAAGTGGTCATGTTTCCCATGAGGTGTCGCTGTCCATAAGCTGTTATGAAATAAACGCTATTGCAAGGTATATTGAAGATTCACTGTTCATCGGCACAGAATTCGAACTATGTAGGAATCCCAATACTCTGAAGTGTGTTATCAGATGCAGCGAAGATATCGACTTTACGAAACCGAATACTATCGGACCAATGCTGTGATTCGAACAATGCATCTACGAATTTGACAAAACTCACGAGTCGTCGCGGGCCATAAACATCTTGCCGGTCAATGTGATTCGAATAAACTGCAATTTACCTAGTGGCACATACCACAATGGTAGGCCGAGCAATACATTCCATGAGTTTTCTCCTCTAATTCCTCCAGGTTATAAACTGGTTATAGCACCACAAAGCATCATTAATGTTCCGGTCGTCGCAAAGAGAGCACAGGAGGTAGTAGTGACAGTCGTCGACCAGCACAGAGAGTTGGTGAACTTTCAAAACGAATAAATCACCCTACACCTGCATTTGAGAAGATGGGAATAAGATTTACAGAGACCAGAACCAATAAAACAAAGTGCTGTGTAATACCTGCAATCAGAATGTGGCGCAGGTCTCCAATGAGTTAACACATGCTAACGAGATATTCCTCCACAGTCTCAGATTTAGAGTCAATCACCATGCAAGATTACCTAAACATCGAAGAGCTGGTAATTTTTGAAGACAGTGTAACGATGGTAGAACTTCATGCATACCAGTCTTTCCTGATCGGACTATACACACTACAATCGGAAGTTCGGATTGTGGTCGAACACCAAGTATCTGCTCTCTTCCTTGCCAATATTTCCTACGAATTAGGGGGACTCTAACAAAAGAATATGGGTTCAACCCAGCAACGAAGAAAATAACTAGCAATAGAATTCTTCACCTGATCGATTGCATTACATATTTTCTCAATTGTGTCGAGGTGGACCAGTCGCGAGATGTAGGCATAACCTCAACAATGAAAAATTGTCTTTCGCTTACACCATATGAGCTATCTGCAGCCAAGATGACAGGCTGGGGAATCGAAGATGACTACAGTGTTCCAACCTACCCTTAAGGCAAGTAAGAAGTGTGCATCCTGCTCTCCATGCTATTGGGATTTGCCGATGACTACAAAGTAATTATATTCAATTTGAAATCGGAACAGATGCTGCTTCTAGCTAATATGTACACTGACAACATTGTGAGTATGGGAGGAAAACTGGAGACAATGGAACTGACACTACTGTCTATCGAATGGATGCTGCCTCATATGCAGTTGAGCACAGCAGAATGCATAAAAATGTTGAACAATGTTGAAGATGGCAAAAACATCGATATGGCTTTCAGGTTGTGGAGTTTTGTGACATACCCCGACATGCCAGCGCATCAATTGGATGGTGAAGTCCAGCTTTGCTTCTAAAAAACTGAGGTACATCATTGTTGGGCTACAGACCAGAAGACAGCACAATGTGAGAGTGAGTCGTTAGCAGTTCGACACATGTCAAATAAAAAAAATTAAAATATTTTAGAATAGTGAAAGCTATCCGTATATTAACATGAATATGAACTTTGAAATTGGGCAGTATCTGCTGGTCATATCATATGTATGCTCAATTCCATAATGCATATTATGAACGCCACCAATCAATGATACTGAGCTCTGATACTTTTGAGAGTTTGGCTCCGCTTATGGTATTCGATGTGCGTAACACGACGAGTATATTACCTCAAATGTGATTGACTTCAATATCGAATTCACTAAACATGAAAATATTCCTGCCAACACATATGCATTCTGCCTGATACTTTACGGCCGGCTTGTGTCGTACAATTGTCGAGACAAGACCATCAAAATACTGTCGTGAGCGTAGCTGAGAATATATAAACATAACTGTTCACACACTGTAACTGTTTAGTCATCTTCGAGTATCGAAGCTACAAGATGTACTGTAATCTGCAGAGTTTCCAGAGTCAAAATGGCTTCGTGCTCAAGGAGATCGAAGTGTCCAACGACAACGATGGCAAAACACACACACGCTCCTTCCGCCTCCCTTATTCGTGGAGACTGTTGGACGAAAAGAGCAAGAAAACAAACACCTGTCTAACCAAGTATTACCACGGACTGGAGTGTGACGAAGGCAAGATTCCATTTTATCAGGTGGGAAATGTGCTGCGAGACTTGGTGATGCTGTACCCGAAGGCCCCAATTTGCATAGCAGGACCTAAGCAGAAAAAAATCGATTAGCGTTTTTTGTAAACTTTAAGTGCAAATTATCGACGCGCAGGCCGAGTATGGATGTCCTTCGCTTCGCTAACTGACGAAACTTTACGGCCATTCACATCTTCATGTCTGCGACAGGACTGAGCCTACGTGCTGAAGAATGTGCAGCTGCTACACAAAATATGTGTCATGTACTTGGACCAGGAATCGGCTGCCTACGACTAGACACAAAGTCACCCGATATTCTCGAAATATGAGAGAATTTAGTACTTTTTATGTTTGGCACACCTGATCGATATATAATATATATAATAATCGATATTCATATAATATATAAGTGGGAAAATTTGACGAGCTTGTTTAATCGATGACTAGAGGTCTGATTGTCATCATGACTCCATTCTGTCCCACGAGTATTTATGCAGGCACCAAGCCAGACTATGGTAGTATGGAGTATAGTTTCATCGCAGAAGATGGATATCTGCGCACTTACAACGCAGTTACAATTGGACGGTCCGGAAGCATCGTACTGCATCGTGTTCTACATGACACTACAGACGCAGCTTCTCTGCACGATGGACCGATTCATCGCCCCGACTACCTTCCACGCGCCAGACTGTGCCTATGGATTCACTCCAGGCGGGAAATGATCTATCCGTCCACTCCCAGAAACCTGGAGCCAAGAATAATGCTGCCAGCCATACAACCAGACGCCACCGAGTGCATCACCGACGCCAGGCACTTGTGTCAGTACCTATCACAGATGTTTCTGCCTCCGGTTCCACAGATGTACCTACATACACTCGTTGACAACGAGCAATGTGTTCTCCTGAGACTACTGATGGTGGTTCTGCTACCGACAGACGTGGTGACAATGAGCCGGATGTTGGTACTAGTATTATAGAGACATCGATCGTAAAGGAGTCAAGTGTACAATGAGATGGATGGTGAATCGGAGACGAATACTGCTACTGCTGCTGCTTGTGTCGAAGATCTTCGTGGCGACTCTGTGATTTGTGCGGCCCTTCATAGAGCACTGCTGCTTACTGCTGTACATGGATAGCTCTGCCTTCTACGAGACACCCAAAAATTATAATTGAAGATGTGCAGATTAAAATATTTAATTTGGACTATGTTCGAAGAAGATGAATAAATATTATTGATTTTTCTGATTAGGCATATTGTATTATGTGTAAGTACAATACATTTTGTGTAAAAAATATGTTGTGTTTTATTTATCTGAAAACCCTCACTTTATATACAAATTATTGTAAACAAAAATAATTCCATTTAAAAATAAATCAAAGATTTTAATATGACAATTTACACGACCTCGTTACCATTCGGTACAGGTCGATAGCATTCATGTCAGTAGTAAATAATCTCAGCTTGTTGAAACATGGGTTCCCAGTGTACTCTAACGGGCGATACTAAAAATAAATGGACATTAGATATGGTATGGCGTCGAAGGTGTCGAGCGAACCCGAGTAATTTACCAACTAAGTAACCAAATAAAAATATTCGGCAACAGTTGGTCGTGGTCGTGGGGTTCTTTAGAGTTTTTTGACTTAAAGTTCATCCAAGGACAAGGTTGAATGTCAAGGTCATCAACATCTAACATGGCTGACGAGATGGTCTAACAAGGCTCGGTCGTGTCGGGAGCTTAGCCGATCCATCTGACATCGAACTCCGTACCTTGGACATGTACATCCTTAAATGATATATTAATTTTTTTTTTTTTTTTACATTTTTTCGGAATTTTTTTTAGAATTTTGGCTTTTTTTTGGGTTGTGGTGACCCTACGCCACAATTATTTAAAGCAGAGCAAAACACTAAAATTATTAAGCCTAATCCACAAACCACAAAAATTGCAAAAACTCGAAACCATAACACTTCCAAGTTAATACATTTATTCTCATTTATAAAACATTGCACGTTCATTTCACATTTCCGTATAAATTTTCTTCGCTATACTCTCATGAAAACTGTATAAAATGACCCGAGGTACCTCACCACTATTAACATCACTATATAATAATATATGGAGCAAATTTCCTCAAACAGGAGCAGTATAAAAATGTGTATGGATAAAAGGCTTGATATTAAAAACAACTAATTCAATACACATTACTTATAGAGACCTAGCTTTTAAAAAAGTCTGACCAGATTCACAAAAATAATTTAAAAATATAATACTGACCCTGCACCCTTTCGGCTTCTCTGCGTCATAATTATATTCTCCCAAGACGTATACGAACGCATAAAACTGTCGTTCGAATACTTTTACAAGTCAAAGTATGAAACGCCGAAGGTGCACATTAGACAAATTAATCTGACCAAGCGTGGACTATTGCCTTAAACGTTTAACCATCGATTCAAGGTCAAGTTCACTACCTTTGATAGAAGCACCTCGCAAACTGTGGTTTATATATTATACCTCTCAACTGAGTAATCATTACTGTTAACTATTTATTTTATTCGTTACCATGCCCGCTCAGAAGCGAGACCTAATATTACAAGCAAGTCGTTCTGCTTCAGAATAATGAACGTCAGCCCAAAATATTTACCTTTTGAAATAAATGATTTAAAAATGGTGTTCCTACGGCCGGCTTGATGCTTCAGAACAATAAATCAAGCAATTCTCGCACGGGGCTGCATTCCTGCCCTACAAGAGGCCCGCCGAGATTAAAAAAACAAGCTAAAAGGTTTTAGAAATGTCACTAAAATACATACTGGCTGGCCCGCATCTTTAGTTAGCCTAACGAAAGTGACTGGCCATAAGAATTACAAACTCTGACAATATTAAAATATTATACGTAAACCTATAGTTTCGGCGCCCGAGCCCTATTAGAATCAAGGCAGGCAGAACAAATGGGGCGACCAGAAACGAGATCTAACGTTGTGCTACAAGTCACCAGTATGTATCTAAAAAGGACCAAAGCCGCCTTAAAGAAGCTAAAACCCACAATGTTAACGTGCTGGCCGAAACAAACTCTGACAATATCGCCGCAGTCCACACCACTGACGGAAACTATTGTAAACTATTGACCTGTTAATCATAATGGCATGCGCCACAACTCATCCAGATATGGCTGCAAGTCCCTAAATTACATTTAACCCATTTAAGCATAGCCATGATTCGGCAATTACAAAATTACGCACCACCTATATTATATCTAAACATATTAAATATCGCACTTTTGAATCAGTCCGGCGATTATCCATGATGGAATCACAGTAGCAGCTAACACAAGCAGTGTCGACGAAGCGAAGGAATAAAGCTGCCCAAAGGTGTTAGGTATATCGCCTGGACGACTGACGTCTTGGAGCACCAGTTTACGAATAACATAGGAACGAGCTAAGGAGAAAGGAGAAGAGGAGAGTAGAAGGGCAGGGGCAGGAAAAAGGAGAGGGGATACCGTGCACAACGAGAACATAGCAGGCGCAGCGCTCCTAGGCGGCGAAACAAAGTACTACCTGCGGCGGGCGATTCAAAGGCCGGCGCATGTTTAAGGTGATCCAAGATCACAAGTACAGGGTAAAAGTCACATGTCCAGGTCAAAGGTCATCTGAATCCAACATGGTGGTTGGGTGACGTCACAACATCGCGGCCAGCCGGCGCCTGGCTCCTTCTCCTGAATCTTTTGCCTCAGACGTTTATAAGTTATTCTACTGTTATACTTTGAAATAACGTTTTGAGATAATAAATTTTAAATGTTATGCCGCAGAGGCAAATTTTGAAATTAATTTGATTAGTTTTCAGAAAATTATTTGAACACTAATTATTTGAGATGGTCGACATTTACCTACGGATACCTTCAAAGTCTCACATGTTTGCCAGAGTTAGTTTGAGAATTATGTTTTAATGATTTTCATTTTTTTCTGAATTTTAAGAAACTCTTTAAGTAATTAAATACATTTAGATTTAAAGAAATTGCAAATACGGGAGAGGCTTCAAATTACTGTAAGTCCACACCAATCCAAGTTCAGTCTGAAGGTCGCGCTGATAGCATAATGTTTTAGCACAGATCATTTACCCATTAAAGTATTTGTGTGAAAACTTAATATTTTCATTGGTATTAAAATTTCCCATATTTTCCCTAAGTTTCTGTGGATATCTTTATTTCTGTAGCTTACTGCAGATTTGTTTTAAATTCTCCCAAGTGTTCATGTACGTTGTTTCCAGTCTACTGTGACAATCTGTAACCTTTGATCACGAGATGCATATTCATCGTAAGGCATGTGTAAGTGGTTTTATGTTGCTGGAAAATAATTACGCCGTGTTGAGCAAGGCGTACACGAACTCCAGGTCAGGACTGAGTTAGCAAAATGGTCCAACCCAGTCCTTCATACTACATTGTACACCCACATACATCACATTTCTACAGTACATCGTTACAATGTTCTGTACCATGTTAGAGGGTGGCTCCAAAACAACCAGGCTTAGGCGTCAGCTTACACGCTGTATGTTGAAGGCTGTGTAGTATACGTTTTGGTGTAGTTATCACTGCTACTGCCTTGTGGCCTAGTTGAAAATTCATCCCGGTTATTTATGACAAGATTGACAATTGGTTCTCGCACACACACTGTCATTTCTTGTGTGCCAAACATCAAGTTATAATATTTTTTGCCCCGAAACATTAAGGTATTTAAGTGGTATGAGGCTGAGGAAATGAGACAATAGAATGATAAAATGTTAAATAACTTTGTAGAATGTGATATTCACTTCCCCATATGTCACTGTAAACTCAGCGTTGCACATCAGATTCACACTATACCCATCTGGCCAAGTCGCTGCTTAGTCCATTTTTCTTACGTTCAACCCGGACGCCTTATATTGCTGCAGTATATTCCTTCTCCCTTTGTCCACGCATCTTTCACTTTTTCCTCTTCCACGCTCGAGCACAGCATCATTCTTCTCTTCCCACTTTATCTCCGTCTCTTTCTCCCTTTCCCTTTCTCCTTTGCTCCAGCCTTTGTTGCGTCATCGTTATATTGTTGTTGCCGTCTCCTTGCTTCTCCTCATTTATGCCTCGTCCTGCAGGAGTTGCTTCGTCTCTTTTCTTCACGTCGCCTTGTAAAGTTTTACGGCCCAGTTGCTACCGCCAAACTCAATGTCGGCACAAAGTTCTTTCTCTCTCCCCATTTACCATTTTCTTTCCCCCAGTTTCTTTTGCTGTTCAGTGCTAAAGCTTTGGAAGCAAATATTTATCTTGGTGGCAAGACAAACTTCTTAAATAATTAATAACAGTTTTCAGCTACGCAGAATATTTTACTCTCGTTCCAATCTAATAGATTCTTAACACCATATAAATAAACGAATACAAGAAAATTTTTACATTTTCACATAAGTGGCCAAATGAGTATGCTTCACACTTCATTCAAAAAGCTATTCAGGTTTTTTTTTTTTGTTACAAAATAGGTGGTAATTTATTGGTGGACGCATTATAATATATGAATTCGTTAACGTGATGGCACTTATAGAACATATTTTATACCTTACTTACTTGAAATGGATGGTATTCCGTGAACACAGTCTGTTGGACAGGACTGCCTAATAAAGAAGTTAGATGACCGTAATTTCCTTTCCTTGGATAATGAATGGACTTTTTATATCTAAGTAAGAGGGGGGATAATTTAAACATTTAGTTGCTTTTGTGTCTTCGACTCTTGTTAACAGCGCAACGAACCTCCGTAGTAATTTAGATCATTTACTCTTCACATTACGAGGCATTTTAGCCTAGAATTACAACAGATATATATATATATATAACATACAAAAAACATGTATTGATTTAAACAGCACCAACCTCATAGTCAATACATTCGTTTATATTTGTATAGCAAATATTCCGGAATGAATTCCGAGACTTTCTGTTTATAGAGATAAATATCTTGGTATAACCAATTCGGAAAACAGTAGGACTACTTGTCTTTTATTTATTAGTTACGAAACGCATGTTGCTAATAATTAACTACTTAAGTTAAATTAATTTCAATAATTTTTTATAATATATACTATAACATTATGCAGTATAATTTTCCGGGTTGTAATAAAAACACGCAGATTTTCCTTTGAGAGTATTATTAGTAATTCTTTATTCTGATCACTTTACCTTCTTTGTTCTGATCACTACCTTCTATGTTTAGGAAATTGGTTCGAGGCATGACAAGTTGCGGTACAAAGTGTTTTCCTAGTTCTTCCGAAAATTTGATCGAGGGACTCCGATCACGAGTGCTTTGTTTACAGACAGTGGAGTTCAACTGCAGAAGCTAATGGAACAAGGGAAGACCATTAAAATAAATCTGTAATATCAAAACACTGATATGACAGTCCTCACATCAGGGCATAATAGGAAACTCTTGTGATAAATATCGGACTTGTTTATCACGAATAAAGTTACACAAATTATGCTGCCGTAATGCAATACTTCCGAATTTTACTTTAAATTAATTTTATTCCGTTTCGCTAAATTAATTTCGGACCGAACCCGTTTCTACATATAAGATTGGTGAATGCTATTTCCTTAGTGTTGTTTTTGCTATTGTTTATAACGTCTATCGTATATTTTGCCTCACGACGTTATTACTTTTGCCTCACGACGTTATTACTTTTGCCTTACGACGTTATTACTTTTAATTGCTCATATTTTCGCGTAACCCAGCTTATAAACTAAAATGCTACCATTTCTCATAATATTTTCAACTTTCAAATTTTTACTCGCTATGTAATTTAGAGAACCTTAGCTGTAGGTCATTAGGTAAACAGCAGATTTTCAAGAAAAATAATTTGCCCGATGACTTAATAACAATAGTAGTATTTGTGAGCACGGAAGTTGGTTAGACTGTTTGAATGCAGGTAAGCAAATTTATTCAAAGATAGTTATTTCTTGGTGAATTTCGCTTCCTCGATGTCTTATCGTATTATTTATTCCAGCAACTTAAACAATCTCTAGGTTATAAAGTTTCGTATTCTCCATCCGCCCGTTTCACATGCAAGGTATTGCATTTGCTGCACCGTCTATGCAAACTGACACATTAACTAGTATACGTGATCGAGCTGACAGTAAGCGGTCGATAAAGTTATAATCGGCAAAATGTTTACTTCTATATATCGCTTTGTTGCTATGAGCGCTGTTTCAAACAAAATTTCTCATTTTATTTTCCAAATATTAAGTGCTCGGTTATAATTATTATTTAGTATCCAATAACACGTGTTACAATAAAAAACATATTCGAGACGGCAATAGAACGTAGTACAAAACTTGGTGATAAACACAGGAATCTAAGTTTAGAGGTTTTGAAATCCAATATATAAAATAAAGAATAAATAGTTTTAGTTATTTGACCATTTTTCGAGTGATTATGCCGCTGTGGTGGTTTTATAATGTACGGATTCTTACCTCGAAATTTTGTACTCTTATTAGCAGCAGAATTTGTAATAAGAGTTGGGAAAAACTATGGTGTATGGATGCCATTTATTAATTTTTCTATTTCGGTCTCCAAAAACCTGCAGACTTCGATTGTCGTGTATAGTATATATTTATGCCACACTCCCCCGTAAGTGAAAACTGTTGTAAATAGATCTCCAGACGTCCGGGAAAAGAAGGATGTCCTACTTTCTAAGCATTTTTTCCGTTCGTCAGGATTTTTCACTCTCATCAAAAATGTCCTATTTTTCAACACAATAAGAAAAGTATTTGTCTACTTGTTGCTTTCATGTTATAGGTTTTGTGTAACAAAAACAGTTTATAGCTGTATTGCCTATGCTGATTAATGGTAACGTCTGTTAGTTGACAAAACATGTCAATAATGATAAATATTTTTAATGTGTAATTTAGATACATTTTTACTCTGCAATATTTGTTCAAAGTCTGGTTGCTTAACTAACGATAACCATAAACATTTACTTTCCTTTTAGTTTGTTCATATTTTATCGACTTAAAATTTTTCAAAATTTGAAAATTGTTTGGTTGAAATACTAATGGCATGATAAAACTATAGTTTTCAACATTATTAAGAATAGGGCACATGCGAAAATAATTTATGAATGTTCTCCATTGTAAATAGTTTGTGGCGCTAATGAAACTTCATTCTCGTCTTCTTTAATGAAACGTCTTCCTGTCCCGGAGCACGCGCCCTCCTTGTCTATGCTGGGTGTCTGGTAAGTCTTGTCGCAGATCAAGAAGGCGAGCATAGACTCTTGTTCTTGTGAGAGGCCTGGTGCTCGAGTATTCGCCCGTGCCTTCAGCCCCTAAACACTTCTGCCCTATGTTCACTGACTCGGCACATTTCCTCCCCTGTAGTGAGTCGTGAGGAGAATGAGCAAGGTCTGGGAGCCCCTCCCCCCACCCCAGCGGACATCTGATCCACCTTTGATGTCCTGGTCCATGCTACCCTCTTGGAATACGAATCTCCGGCGACCGTTAAACGCCAGAAGGGATGAGCTCCGTAACAAGGAGACTGTGCGAGGGTTAGGCGGTAGTGTTGCCAACTCAGTGCATTTGCCACCAGATCTGGTGGATTTGAATATACACCTGATAAAAACTGTTCCCTGTAACGTGCGCACTCTTTTAAAGTAACCTTTCAAAAAATAATCACTGTTCATATCTACATTCATGCTGCAGTTCACTCTGGCATGTAGGCTCACAGTTTACTGGGAACCGAATTAATACAAATAATGCTATAATGCCATAGTTGTTGTTGACACTCGTCCGTGTCCACTAAATTGTACATTGTCATTGCTCGATTTCGGGAATAATATGGGCGTTTCCGAGTTTTGTTTGCCGAAACGTGTCCTAGTCTTTCCTAGTTTATGTATTTCCTGTTACAACTATAATATGAAACTAAACATAGTTTAGCAAATCAAAGTTTATTTCTGAAATTAAGTGAGTTGCCGTATCTAATATATTGGTATTTTGTCATGTATTATTTCAGGAAAATTTACTGTTTTCAATAATATGGTTTATATATCGTGTGTTTGTTAATGCTTTCAAGTAGGTCACAGTAATTGTTTATTTATGTAAAAGTAATTTTAAAATTAGTTCTTGTGTTAATCATACATCTTTCCGCGATCACTTCGAAATATATCTAACGGTCTCACAAAACGAACAATCCAGAGTAAGCCGCGATCTATATATACTTCCTCTTGCGTTTCTGTTTTCATGTTTTCTGCCATACTTTTGAAGAATGAAGTCTCTTTGGCTTTGTTGTTAAACATCGTAAGATGATATGTTATCCGTCGCCGTCTAGCGGGTTTCGTCATGGCTATTTTTGTTTCACACTATTGTAATAATATATTACATTTCATGTTAAGTCTTAACCTTCTATGTTTAACAGTATGTATCAGTTTCAGTCCTGCCCACGTGGTTCTCCTGAGATCGCCCTGTGACGCTGTGACGTAATAATGCAATATTTCTATTACACCTGCCTGAACGAGAGTGTAGATCATCTCATGCGCCACTAACTGTCGAGTGAGATTGTTGGATTGCCATCTCACAGGCCAGAAATACAGTAGGTCGATATGTAGTTTTAGGATTGCGGTAATGCAGTGGGTAGATCACCCAACATTTACAAGGCCTTACCGAGCGAGGTGGCGCAGTGGTAACACACTGGACTCGCATTCGGGAGGTCCCGGGTTCGATTCCCGGTTTTCTGAAATCTCTCCAAGCGAATGGAATGTTGGGATTGTTCCCTGACAAAGGCAATGGCCGCTTCCTTCCCCCAATCCCTCGACCCTGTGCTGCAACGTGAACAGTTTCTAACGACTTCGCTGTCGACTAGACCTTGAGCCAAATTACCTACATACACCTGTCAGTGAACCAAAAACCCACACAATTTAGAATGCAACTACTGTATTTACTCGCTGTAATACCACGTTACGATGTCTGAGAAAGGCATAGCGGCTACAGCGCGCTACACTGTAAAAGGCACGTGGCCGTGAGAAAAGATAGACTAAGGTAAATGCACGCTCCCGACGTGATTTCAGCTGGCAGTGTTGGTAACGGCACGGTCTCCAGGTCAAGCGGAAGAAGAAGTAGCGTTGAGTTCCACCAAATAATTAATTATTTACTGGAAGCTAAGTGGCCAGTGCAGAATGTTGAAGTCCCGGAGACACGCGATGTGCGGCCGTTCCTGATTAGTGCTCGAAGACAACTGGAACAATATGGCTGAGTCCACCGCACCAGTGAGTTCAGAAAATACATACACACTCCCATAGCTAAAGTTAAAATATACTGGAAAAATTATTTTACTCTCATTTGTGTAAGCAAAGTGTCTGGTGCTGTTTTTCCCAGCCCATCACTACCTGGAACATGTTACTGACACCCTTGGCGCAAGTTTAAAGCAATTACAAAATATTGCCACATTCTTGATTCAGTGCACTAACTAGTAGCAATGTATGGCTCGCGATGGACGAGTCCATTCTCGCCCCGGGAGGGATGCTGGTAGCCATGCTCGAGTCAGCTAAAGACAAAGATAGGTTTACAAGTGCAGTCAATTAGCATGTTTAGATGATGGCTCTACAATCCCTACATTTTTGTTTGTCTATTACACACATACACTTCATGCACGACACACGCACGGGGACGTAAACACTGAATGAAGGTTGAGTTGGGGGGGGGGGGGGAGGGGTCACACCAAGGGTTGTTAGAGCACTATAACTGTTATGACCTCGCTACATTCATTTCCCCGGTGGTATTACTACTAGGGGCTTCTCTTGGTACCGAGCGAGGTGTCCCAGTGATAACTCACTAGACTCGCATCCGGGGAAATTCACGTTAAATTCCTGGTCCGGCCAACCTGATTTCACTTTTCCATGGTTTTTCTAAACCACTCCAGGCGAATGCTCTGGGATGGGTCTCTAACAAAGGTCATGGCCGATTACTTCCCATTTCTTCCCCCGATCCCTCTTCCTTGTGCTGCAACTTGAATCGTCTCTAATGACCTCGCATTCAACGATACGTTCAGCCCACTTATTTTCCTACCAACCTTTCCTGGGTGGTGTTGGTCGACACGAATTATCACGCTGATGTCTCTTGAGGACATGAAAGTGCGATGGCCACCTGACTCCGGTGGTGCTTGGAGAGTAGCAAAGATGGAGTGCACTCTTATAAACAGTTTATCAGTAAAATTTACAAATTTTTTTTTGCATTGTATTTACTTACATAAATATTCCCTGTTTCCACCTGAATGACGTCAGCATGAATAGAGAAAGATGGCCCATGGCAATGCTCATTTTATATGTAGTTGAAGGATACGAAATAAGAAACAGTGAACAGCATTAAGGCAAAATTATCACAGTGCGATATGTTGCTAGATGTCTATCTACTCTCAACATTCATGAAGAAATCACGTTGCATTGAGAGAAAAAGTACATCTTTGAAATTTGCCACGTTCTATAATACTTTGTGCGTGACTAAGCCGCATCATCCCTGACAAACCACTGCATCAATTGAGACCATATTCACACCATATGTTACTGTGGCGCTGGAGTCCAACTTCTATATCTATGGGCCGATTTTGCTCATACTTGCAGAAAATGTTTGTTGATCTCAAAGAAAAAATGCCAGCGATACCACGGTCAAACACAGATCGAAATACCAGACGTAATAGTGAGGACGCATTGAGAAGGAAAAACTAAACGTGAAAAGGCGGAACAACGTTCGCCGGGATCAGATAGTAGTGTGTAAATATAAAATAGTTTGATTATCAACCCACAGCAATCTAAAGCTAGACGTGATCTTTCTGTTAGTCAGTGGGTAATATAGTGGACTTTATTTATAAATTATCGGTGGAATGCGGGGGATAGTTTTATGGAAGCAAGCAGTGACGTCAGTATAGGCAGGTTGCAAGTCTTGAATTGAAATGTGTTTATGGTCAAGCGGTAAATATTTCAAGCATATGTCTGTAATCGAGACTTGTGAATTGGTGGCATTGCATAATTATGATTATTTATTTTTCCCACTCTTGGAACTGTTTGTTTCTTATCTTTATCACAATCGCGACGACATAACATATACATTCATCTGTACATATTATAAAACATAGTCGCCCGGCCGTGTGTATGTATGTGTATTTGGCTAAGGCCTCTAACCTACTTAATGGATTGTGATGCAGTTTCCACCGTCATTTAAAGCATTTCTTGAGGAACGCTTGTGTATATATTTCATTCATATATAATGCATGGATACGACACAAACGTCCAATTTTTCTAATTAAGTCGGAAAAAAACCGCTTTTCGGACGCTTAACATGACTTGTTGACTAAACCATAAGAGATACGCTAATTTAATATACTACAGAGTTATAGATCTCAAAATGACCTACAAAAAAAGTCCACGAAAGCGCATGTTTATCTTTTAAGGATGGCCCATAGGAAACTTTTGACTTTTAAAATTTGATTTAAAAATGGGGGTTCACTTATGAAGACTTTGTGAACAACGCAGTATTAATCTTATCTTAGTTACCTGAAGCAATTAGTGTATTAACTTGCTGTAAACCTAAATAACGCCATAGATGCAAATCGCATCCGAGCTAGGTCGGGGCGGGTCGCTATTGTAAATACAAATGAGTTTTAAAAATGCATTTAAAAGGTGTTAAAATAATTGTTTTAATTTTATTCAAAAGTTTGGGTAGTGTTGTTTCAAGGATACACTTGTAGATTTACATATTCTAGTATGGGGCCGTGGTGGTAGTGGCCAGACTACTCGCCTCCCACCTAGACGATCCGGGTTCGATTCCCAGCGAGGTCACTCCCGGATTTTCGCATGTGGGAATTGTGTCTGACTATGCCTCTGGTCGGGGGTTTTCTCGGGGAATCTCCGGTTTCCCCTGCCCTTTCATTCGAGCGCTGCTCCTTACTCAGCTCGCTTCACCCTCATCAACTCTAAAGCCTGAATCTCGCCACTTCATTGCGCGTTAGTTTCGTCTAACAGCTCCTTCACGCCGGACGGTCCAAGGATGCGCAGTTTAAGCTCCCGCTTGCCGCCTCCTTCTGCCTCGCCCTTGCGTGGACGATACAGGATTAGCGCCGTTTCTACAGATATGCCGTACTACGTTGCCGAGGTTAAAGACGACAGATCAAGAAGGTCGGCGGATAAGCGGACTATAAAACAAACAAAGGCAGGGGGAAAATTTATTTAAAAATAAGTAAAGATTTTATTTTAAAATTATAACTACTTATGAGAAATTCACTTGGCAACGGCGAATTAAAATTAAAAGAAATACCGCAAAGAGAAAATGGATTTAATGCATATTATAATGTACAAAAGATATTAAAGACATTTGTAAGTACTACCATATACAACAAAAAAAGTCACTAAACTATACTAAATGAAAGGGTATAAATAAATAGTCAAGTGTGAAAAGGAGACAATAAAATACAAAAACGAGTCTACTGTATACAAACGACCTAAGGAACAACGAATTAAAAGTACCCACAAAGAAACGAGTAATTAGACACAACTTTTACAGAGCAGATAATCACACTGAGAAGAAATGGCGTGCTGTTCCTTTGATGTGAGTGTGCATATTCTCTGATTGGCTGAGCGAGGTTCTGCTGGACACGTGTCTTCTGTCTGATTGGCTACCGCATGCTGTTAAATGATCCGCATTGGCTGGGCTGCTGGCTGATATGTAAGATACCAGGCGCTGTGGTTGGCAAACGCGGTCTGCACTTGTTTCTATTGCTAGTTAGTGATGCCATTTTGCTGGCCAGCGTGTGCGACTGAAGCTCGCGGTATATGTTCACCTTTGTATGTATATATATAATCTGTCAGTTCAGTCATGAAATGATGATGTGGCCTACTAGAGTTAGGAATTCAGGTAGAATTTCAATAGTCTTCTCCGGGTAGAAGTGTGTTGGACTATTCTCTGCCAGTTAACTCCAGCAAACCTGCATATGTTTTTGTCTCGTGGTCCTGCGTATGTCTTTGTCCTAACGGTCTAGCAGTCTTCCTCTTGGTCTCCTATGGTTTATTGGACTCCAACCCAACATCGTTTTTGCCATTCTTTCATATTTCGTCCAAGCAACATGGCCGGCCCATTGCCACCTCAAGGTGGCTGTCTTCTCCAAGATGTCTTTGACTTTAGTAACTAATCTGATATCTGTTGCTTTTTTCTTGTCTTGTCTAGTAAAACCCAGCATTGACCTTTCCGTAGCTCTTTGGGCTGTTCGGAAGTTTTCATTTTGTAAATTCATTAAGTGCCCAGGTCTCACAGCCGTAAGTCAGCACTGGAGGAATGCGCTGGTCGTAAACTGTTTTATTTATATTTATAAGCAAATTTGATTTGAGAACAATTGCATGTTTTCCAAATGCTTGCCATCCCAGCTTGATGAAACGGAATATTTTTGGTCTTCATTTCCTTCTATATTTACAAGCTGGCCTAGATAAATGTACGCGCTGATATTTTCTAAGGATATATTATTTATTTTTATATTCCCCTCTGTGACTCATTAATTGGACATAACGTTTGCTTCTGAAGTATTTAAGCTCAGGCCAATTGCTTTACACTCAGAGGCAAGATCAGAAACCAAGGTTTGGAAAGTTGTATTTATGCTCAGGCCAATTGCTTTACACTCAGAGGCAAGATCAGAAACCAAGGTTTGGAAAGTTGTATTTATGCTCAGGCCAATTGCTTTACACTCAGAGGCAAGATCAGAAACCAAGGTTTGGAAAGTTGTATTTAAGCTCAGGCCAATTGCTTTACACTCAGAGGCAAGATCAGAAACCAAGGTTTGGAAAGGTGTATTCTTATGTATTGTTTACTTCCGTGTGCAAACACATAGCTAGTGTACGCGTGGAGTAGTTGTTATGTACTGCGTATTGCAATCACTCTGCTACTCTGCACCTCAGTTCACGTGCCAGGTAGATAAATATACATAGTTATTATATATTTGTACGAAACACATTTCAACCTGTACACGTTACTTGTAAATACTTTTATAGTCCATAAAAACGTTTTGGATGTCGTATTTCTTACATTATAGCTTGTCATAATAAAATTTTAGTTCTTTTCGAACATACAAATAAAATACGTGAAGATATCTACAGGAAATCTAGAAAAGTTTTTGAAAGGTGATGTCTTGATTTATTATAAGCTGTGATTAGCTAAATCTATTTTGCAATACACATAGACTGCTATAAAATAATGAAGAAATTGCCTTATTTTGAGCACGTTTTAAACATCCCGAATCACCTCGTAGCGTGATTTCAAATATTTCTTGAAGTAACTCAAAGTATCTTTCTTCAACGTGAATTATCTCGTTTCTCTAAGTGCGGTAGTTTTGATTATTTGCACGTCACGTCACGTCCCGAAAGCACTACAATTGGGAATTGCACAAACCAGTATGATAGTTTTTACAGGCCAGTATGTCTACAAGTTGAATAATGAGATTTAGTGGCGTGTGTGTGGGTATATGGATAACCAGACATGGAAGGGACGTGAAGGGGGAACCACAATTCAAGACTTCGCAGTAGGGCAGCCTGTTGTTGTAGTTGTTGTGGGGCAGGGAGGAGGGGGGGGGGGTTGTGACATATGACGTTGTTCGGGCTCTGGTCACGTCCCATTCACGTCGTGTCTGCGGCCGGGAGGGTTTTATTTGTAGGGGATGTGAGTTCGGGGTGAGTGTGGGCAGGGGTGAACACCCTGAGTCACACCCCTAGATAAGGGTTGTTTGCGAGACGTGACTCTACAAACTCCACATCTTCGCGGCAGGACCAAGAGATTATTTATTTTGTTGGCGAGGTGAACGAGGAAAAAACTCCCTGCCAGGAATCACAAAGACGCCTACCAAGCCAACAGCTCCGAACTGTTTATTGTTTTATGTCCCAGAGGTTTTCCTGTTCCTTCCCGCGGTATGTTGCATAGCGCGTGCGTGATGTTCATGGATGTTGCCTAGTTCTTCTTTGTCTAGATCGTACTTACATACACCCTGCCACTACATCTGGTCAAATACTTATTTTATTATTATTATCACACTACAACTCGGTTTTGTCCACTTGATCAAAACAATTTGATAAGAAGCAATTCTTTCTCTCGAGGCAAACTTTATCGGTAAGTATCATTTCACTATTGACCCCCCATTTGTCACAAACCCGGAACAAGAAAATCTATGTCGAGCTTGGTGGTTTCCTCAAGTATATATGTGTGGTGACAGCTCTAAATTGTCTTGTGTAAGACAATGAAATGAAATATAGTTAAATTTGCCCATTGATCAAATAATTTTTTATGTGCAATAGGCACAAAAAGAGTTAAAATATTAATTTGATGTTGCTTATAACTGTATCAAGTAGTAAGTAATATTTTCTCTTAGCTGGAATCAATATTTTTTATTTCTTTATTAACAGCCAACTACATCAAGTCAGCAGAAGTGTATGTTAAATGACATGCATAGCAGGCAAATATACTTTTCTAATAATGAATCCATATGTTAAGTTGACCGTAATATAGTTATCATCACAATTAAAAAGGAAATTCCTCTACAGGTATATATAGAACCTGTTGTCTTATAAAAGATAAAGCGCACTCGCGATTTCGGAAGTTAAATATCAATGAACCATTACCTACCGATATGAAAAATGCTATTGTATAGTTGTCTAAGGAAAGACTCGAGCTGTATGTCACGCATGTATATTCTTATGTTAGCTGTGAAATACATTTTTACTTAATTAAATTATTCTTTTATTAAGGATATGAGGTATTTACTTTTTATTTATAACATACTTTCGCCATCAGAAAGTGTAGCTGATTATAACATAAACCTATATTGCACTGTGCTCGAAGTGCAAAGTTTGTATTTTGTATTTATAAAATGCAGCTGTGTAAAAAAGCATAAGGAAAATAGGGATGGAATGAGCAATTCATCTAATACTAATCACTACAACACTACACGTGCGGTGACTGACATAAGAAAACAGAAGACTGACTTCTTGATGAATAATTCATTTTTGGAAATAGATTTCTTCCTTCTCGATATAAAGCGGGTGTCATTTTACACGAAGAGAAAGATCATTTTCGTAATTTCGCCGTTGTGTCGCTGTAACGTCAGAAGTTGTACGAACAATACTATATTACAATTTTTTCTCTTTGCATGATCTGCACGAAGTCCAATGAACAAGGAGGAAGTTTTGAAATACCGTGTGGTGCCTGAAGAAGTATTGTGTACGATATTGATCACATAATTCAACAAGCGTGTGCCTCTTTGCTCTTAAGCTAGTTGCTTACCTAGCACGTGAGCTGCGATATAGCATGTAACTAATAAATGTGGCCCAATTTGTTCGCATAGGATAAGAAAACACATCTGAAACGACGACTGAATCAAACTTTCAAGGTACCCCGCATTTTATTTACAAATATTACCTTGGTGCCTCTAAAATAATTAAAAACAGGTTTTTTTATGACTGTTGTAATTCTAAACAAGCTACTCGAACACAAGTGAAACAATTATAAGAGAATGAATGTAACTTTCTGTAGAGATTTGGGCGGCTCTTAACATCGAGGTCTTGAGAGCCGATGAGGGTGATCGAGGTAAGCATGGAGCAGCATCAGAATGAAAGGGCGGGGAAATGGGAGATCCCCGAGAAAACCCGCCGACCAACGGCATCGTTCGGCACGATTCCCACATGCGAAAATCGGGAGTAACCCGGCCGGGGATTGAACCCGGATCGCCTTGGTGGGAGAACTTTCTACACACTTCCGATCAATAAAATATTGAGATCACCGCTTGAAGTCCCGCAGGCATACGCAGCACACCCTCTGCGCATAGAGGCGAGTGAGCACTTGATACGCGTACCAGGATCTCCCTTGTGAGTCACAAATATAAACACGTAAACACGTCGTTCGGAGACTCGATGCCCACACTCCACACATAGTTTCTGTGGACCAATAGTATCACGGTACACTTCATCCGGAAACCCATTTTTATATAGTTCAAATTGTATTGAAATATGTGGCATACAATACATCCAGGACAAGGTGATGCGACCATTCATGTAGCACAAGCTTCAAAGAAAGTAGGCGTGCGGCGTGACAATACGTATGTAATAATTTAGTATCATGCGCCTACAACATATGCAACTTGATATCACGCGTGATCGCATTACCGTGTTCCTCAGGCGTTGTACGCTGCAGATATGGATACAGTAAAGTTATATAAAAACACTTTTCCGCATATAAGTGTATAGAGTTTTGTGTTACCATTGGTCCAAAGTAACATAATCTGGAGTTTGGGCACTGAGTAGCCGAATATTCTATATAGCTCCAGGTAGGTAACCGCCTTAATAACTGTATCTGTCGTTTGCTTCACGTATCGCTTTAATAAATGTTCTGCAAATATAACTATTTACCAGAAAAGTTATATACGTATATACATATAGCCTATATATACATATATATGTATATAAATCTGTGTTTTTCACTTTTATCATATTAAGTGTATTCATTGAGAAACAAATTTAATAAAATAACTAAGTAACACATTTCTAAAGCTTCGCTATGCAGTTAAGCGAAAAGTGAAATGTGCGACTATACGGATGTAGTTTAACCCCTGGGTTTTCATCGCATGTAATGAAGTGCCTCTGTTACAGATATAATTTGCACAGAACAGCATCACGACTGAAACACTGCACGCCTTGCGCTTAGGGGCGATGAGATGCTAGCTGTGCGTGTTATTGTCACACGTATCGCTCCCTCGCTTACTTGCAGTATGTTCTAGCTTTTTTTCTGACTTAGTGACATAATTTTCTCAAGAGTGCTAAGTTATGTTACAACGTGGTTTTAATATGTGTGCTCCAACAAATCGTTCAACCAACCTTTCTAAATAATTCCAAACCGTTGGCCCAACATGTGTTGCTGCTGGAGTTCCTGACCTTGAACGCGCAGTTACATACACGTCTTAACACTCGAGTCACATATTGAACGGGCGTGGTTCGTATATGCACGGAATTTTTTTACGACTTATCCGAGAGAAATGTAGAAACAATAGAACTTAAAAATGAAACGTGCTCGTTATGAACGAAGAGAAAACATGGTTCATTCGAGGGCTGTACGGTGCTTTCCAGACGTCACGTATGTTAGAAACACCAGTTCAGAGCACTCCAAAATGGTTAAAAATGTTCCTTTTTGAAGCTTTGTATCTCAAAATGTACTCTTTAGATACACAGAAAACTTCTCAAGGGTCCTGCATTGAACATCCCTTCAGACTTTCCACCAATCAAACAATACCTTTACAACTGAAAGTCCCTCCATAGATACACGCAGCATGACGAGAACACTGTGCGTCAATTCCGAACCTTGCGCTTAGAGGCGATAGCGTACTTGATGCGCGTGAAAATTTCGTCCTTATCGCTCCGGTACTTCTCGGCATCAAACGCGTAGAAAGGCTACAGGTAGGCGGGAACCTTAAGTAAACATGTGTGACATGGGTGAGACAACTGTTCATTCACAACTAAAGGCTGTTTACGGTAAAATGAGTACTTTTGAAAGCCCTGATTAAGATCTATGTGTATACATGTTATGTAGTTCTCCGCCTTAATTGTGAAATTATTAAGAAACTAAATACTTAACATATTTGCTTGACTTTGCATTTAGATGCATTAAAAAAAGCAGAAAGCGAAAGAAATAATTTTAAGTTATCACAAATGGTTACTGACACTTTTCATTGAACGTTAAGATATGGAACTACTTTCCATCTATCGTTATCAACTTTACTGTTCTATATCACTCAGTGCGCTCATTATAATATATATGCGTGCAGAGGCAGTGACTTTCTTCGAAGGTTCAATTCTAAAGTACTCACTTAACCGTGAACAGCCTTTATCATCATGTTCAGTGCGGATTGCGCGCGTTATTCGACGGCGGCTGGTAGGCGGCAGATCCTAGAACCTCCGCAGCACCTCATCAGATGTGGTGCTCCCATCAACCTTGTACAGCCAGATGACACATGTAACATGTACGGTATTGGGACAGGAACGTCTCGGTTCTGCAATATTCTGTGATCACTGTCACGTCACCTAAACACGATGTGCAGCACTGTACTGAGAAAAATGTTTTCTTGAATAAAACAAAATTGTTATTGGCGCAACCAAGTTACTTGTTTGTATACACGGGGCAGTGACCCAAACGGACATTTAATTAGTGCAACCAAAAAGTTTCAGTTAGTAAAACATCCTGGAAGAGCGACCAAAGTTAGAACCTCTCCAACCGAGCGCTAGGACCTATCAACATTAGCTAACAGATGAAGTTGGAACATTTTAAAATAAATACATTACAAATAATGTACAACGTGCACACATGAAAATTTCAACGTTTACAGCTTTCCTTTCCAATTTCCTGTTGAACTTGTTTTATTGAGATGTTTATACCATTATTACTCATCAACCAAAGCACTAACAATCACTGTTACTTTTATAATTGTCACAAAAAATGCTAACAAACTCTCGAGCCGTTATTTCAAAAGAATAAATTCAAATGGCCCAACAAGTACATACACTTGATTCAACAAAATATTTGGTTGACAGTGTAATTTATTTTGTCCTAACACAAGGTTTGTTTATTCTAAGATATATTTATTTAGGTGAACAAAAAGTAATTTTGTGGATTTTCAAGTTTCGTTTACGCAATTAAATATATTTATTTTTGTCATATACGAACAAATATATTTTGTCCATTCTCTCAGTGTGTTACTCGACTTAAATTTCCGCAAAGCCTCACATCATTGGCTGCGAATGTCGAATTAGGTGACACCCGTCCGCGTGGAATACCTTCCCCTGAACATGCGATCTGTAGCTGTGTCATTGCACCGAGCAGCTTCATACATACGCAAGCTGAATGTCAGCCACTTCTGGTTATATAATTCGGCGATATTTCCACTGTGCTCGTGTGGCCGCGCCGCTATACTCTAGTGAGATGGTTTCAGTAGAGCTGACAACTGACCAGTCGCCCACTGTCAGCCACGTGACTATGTGGTGGCCTATATGTTAGGCAGTTTTGTAAAGTGTTTGGCTGTAACCTCAGGCAGTTCCATTCCTACATACGTCACACCAACCCCCATTACAACATTTTTGTGATAACTGCCTAGTTAAACCGTTTCCCTTATTACGATTCGTATAAACGCTGTGGGTAAGCCATGAAAATAATTTTATGAAGTTGATTTATAACGTACATTTCCTCCAAAAATAGCACAAGTCAGTTGTTATCACAGCTCTGACACACTTATTCCAGAGGCACTTGGTTCACACTGCCCCCCCCCCCCCCCCAGTGGCTCACTGTTGCCTTGTATCGTATGTTGTCTGTCTTCCCTGCTGTCAACAAGATCTCTTTGACAGTCTGTGCGCCATTTCCTTGTGAACTACATCACCACGACTGTCTTACAACGGGGACAGTGATATTGACATTGATCAAGTCTTACAATGATTGATTACTTCCTCGGAACACTACCATTACACTTATTACTCTGGTATTCTCTGTTCTGTCAGTGATGTTGTATGGTTAGTCACAATTCGTTCAGCAATTTCGAGTCTTCATTCATGTAAAGGGCACATAGACAGATGCAGTGTCGCCCGCTGCTGTTTTAGATTGATCGCATATGAAAGTACATCTCAGCGCCTCTGTCATTTGTAATCTTCTCCTCCCTTTGAAAGCCCCAACAGTGTGTTCTTGGCTGTTATGCGTGTTGTTTACCTGCCAAGTACTTCTAAGTATTATTATGAAATTAAAACAATTCGTCGAAAACGTAGAGGCTTAGGGTATTTGCACCAGACGAGCATTTACGTTAATTGTGACATGCGGACTATTAATCCATCTGTTGAATCCCAAGTACGCTGCCTCGCCATAGAGATGAAGTCGAAATAAGGTTAATAACCATTAATATTTACAATAACTTAATTTATGACAGCTTCTGGTGTTCTTGTGTTTGCAGATCTTTGTTCCATCGCACATGATCCAAGCACTCATTGATCCATATTAAATATTATCTCCGATGTTTGTAATGAAGTAGTGCATCAGGTTCAACTACAAAGTTGTGTATCAACCTTAAGATTGATTTTAGACCAAAAATCGCATATATATCTTCATCTACTTATCTTATGATTAAAATGCAACCGAAGTTTTTCAGTCTAATTTACTTGCGAATTGCACTTAGAAAACATCTGCATAGCAAAAATTAATTTTTTTTAGTGATATAATTTTTTTAAACGAAAATACATAAAAAATACCAGCAAACTTACGGCTGAGTTCTGTGAAACCACGGGAAGTTCTGTGAAATTTACAGAAGATCTGTTATTGAAAATGCCACGTGTCCGTCATTTTCGGAGCGAGGAGAATTCTTTACCGGTACTTTCCCATAAAATGACGTAGATAGTTTAACATTATGTATCGAAATATCGCCATTTACAGATGCGCCGTCTACCAAGCCCGCAGCCCAGGATCTCAAATAGGGGATCAGTTTTAAACAAAATTTCTTCTCAATACACCAGTTTTAAAGATAACTATTTCAAAACAAATATTCAACGCGACTTTCTCATAAAATACTACCACGTTAAAACATATTCAAAACTTTTTTTTTTGTAATAATTTATTTTTAAAATGTTAAATTCAATATTGAATTTCGTAACATCATTAAACACAAACATTTGCCCCATTTCTTAACGTGTCGGTATTCCTTATTTCTTAACGTGTCGGTATTCCTTATTTCTTAACGTGTCGGTATTCCTTATTTCTTAACGTGTCGGTATTCCTTATTTCTTAACGTGTCGGTATTCCTTATTTCTTAACGTGTCGGTATTCCTTATGAAATGCCACGCATAGTACATACTTTGTTTTCAACGGTTATGTTCGGAAGTGATTAACTGAGATGGAATTTCTTTGCAGGCTTGAAAGGCAGAGCCCGTAAGTGTGACACATATACACTGGCACAGTGTTGCTGAGACACCTTAAACAGCAGTCTCGTAGAGGCGGGCTGTACATCACTAGCGTTTGGGGCGTGTATGCCGCCCGTCTCACACTTTCTCCTTTTGTTTCTGGAGTGTGCTGTAAAAAAACAGCAAGATCTCTATTATTTACTTATCTGGTGGCCACGACTGAGAAGGAAGGAGGAGGGGGGGGGGGTTTAATGAGCCAAGCAGAAAGTGCTAATTTTATAAGGTCTCTAATTAACATACAACATTGTTTACGCAAAAATTATAATTTCTCTAACTGAAACACTTCAACAACTGCAGAGTTTTGAAATAAGTAGGAATATATTCTTAGTTTCTCTACACTTAACTTCTGGAATTTTTAAACCTTGAGAATTAGTACTAATTCAATTGAGTAAAAATACTTCTATAGAATAAAGAAATTTTTTATCCTTATTATTTTAATGGGCTTGCGCTATTTAAACATATTGTTGACGTAGTCGCAGCAAACATTGGTAATATTTAGATGCATACAGAGTTCATACCAGGCACAGATGTGATGATTGAATGTTTTTTGTAATTAGGATAAGACAACCTGCGACCAAAACTAAGTTTTGTAATGGCGAATGTCTATCATTGAAGTTCAGATAATCACTTGTCCCCAATGCAAGATTCATTCAAACATCACTAAACAACATTATTGCCAAGGGATAAGTGAGTACCTGCAACCTCCATCGTCTGGGTATTCACTAATAAACCAGTGGCTTAAGCATGCGTGAGCGCTGGGCATTATTGCTCACCTTAGTTTCTCATACACCACACATGCGGTTTTAATACAGCCATAACTATTTCTCGTTTAATTTTGTTTCCTGATTAAATTACAACCATGAGAAGTTTCGGAAACTTGAGGCAAATTCTAATAAGGAAAGTACTGTTGTCAGTAGACATGTATATTACCGTCATGAATTTGATTACAGCTGCTCTTCTGTGTCTTCCTTCGTCAAGACAACAAACTGTTGTTGAAGATCTCTGTGTAAATCATCGTGAAGTCAATCTTGTCGCTCAAGACGGATAATTTGCTACGAAGACGCTGCATATTGCTCGCCTCAAGTACGCCACTGCCCCAACAATATAAACTCCTTGAAGAGGCTGGATAACATAAGAGGGATTATTTCTTGTGCAAAGCACTGTTTAGCTTCGAGGTAATAAACGTGTCATTTACGTTGATAGGATTTTTAATAGCCAATTATAGGTTTTACTTTTCAAGGTTATCATGCAAGAATGAAAACTACTTTCTGGAATAAAACAAATTTTATCGCAAATAATGAGTCAATATCTACTCTCAAGTAACTGTAATGATGACCAAACAGGATATATTCAATTAATTAAAATCGAGGAACATAAGAATATATTGCCCTCTTGCTGGTTCGGAGCTTGTGTAAAATAAATTTCGTCAAGCTTGCCGTAAAATGAACTAAGAATATGCCATGACGCTTACTCTCCTCGTAGATATTCCGTAACTAGACCTATTTTGGTTTTGTGATACACGAACGGCAAAATCACCACTGACCAGCAATGAAGCAAAAACAACGGAATTTAAAGGTTTCTATTGTTTTTGGTAATTCATTACGTGTGGTGTTTATACGTTGAAATGTATGAGAAAAGTTTAAAAAAAAATAAATAAATAAATATGGGTTTGAAGTTTTGGGTTTTACTATTTCTGGCTAAATTTTTATTTCCAGAATATATATAAAAAAAGATCCACGTATTCACGTAAACAACAATCTAACAGAAAATATTGGAGCACATAGTCCTTTAAAATCAAGTTCTTTTCAGGAAAATGAGGTGAGCCTCCACGTATGTCAGTTTTCAGCGTGAATGTTCCGTGGGCCAGGAGCTTGATAATTGTCATTGTGGACGTCTTGTAGTCAGCAAGGAGTTGATAGGGCAATTTTGCCTGTGTGTTCCGACAGTTAATGGATCACGTTATTGCCGTTCCAATTCTCAGGGCTGAGCCTGAAAGACCCGATCGTTCAACTGACCCCATACGTCCCAGTAACTTGCCGAACTGTCTTGGAAGCTATAAAAGCCTTAAAGCTTTTATTTAAGACCCTTTAATTGCCCTTTTCACTGAAGCGCTACCCTTACATCTCTCATCACGTTTCACGTAGCATTATTTAATACATATTTAAATTTGCATCGGAAATACGTGATTGTTTGTAACATCGTATAATGTTTCTCGTAATCTCAGAACAGACTGTTAAAAGAAACTTAATTTAATTAAAATTACTAATAAAATGAAATGTTTTACTCTATGAAGCCTATCCTCTGAAGTTGTCTAACTTTCTTTGTAGTGATGATGATGTCTCATTTTAAAATGTTGATTACGTTTGATAATGCCTGTCAAAAAATATATATATTAAGCTATTTTTGGTATGACTAGGTTTGATGTCTCTGAATACTGCCAAATTTGAAAAAAATGCCATGATAAATTGCAAGGTATCTTGCTAACATTGCAAAAATGAAAAATGTTTCAGGAAATTCCCTAAACTATAACGTAAATTTAAAACGTATGCCTGGCACTGAAACTTTAATATTCATCCAAATTTCGATATATACAGTTGTCAATTTCACAATTTATTTAATTATTTTCTAACAAAAGTGCAGGAAAAATTCCAGGGATATAAACGTTACCACTCGTGCTTTCTCAATACGACATAGTAGACGTTGAAAATCTGAGAAAAAGTTCTTAGTGTGAAGAGATCCATTAAGATCTGTGATTGCCAAAGTTGTTCTGGCCAGCTGAATGCAAATGGTAGACACTAAATCAGTTGGTAAGGAAATCTAGGCACGTGGTAAGGGCTAAAGATAGACGCGGTTAGATAAAAGTCTGCACTAAAAATACTCTCGACCAATGAATGGGCGTGAAACACGAGACGGAGGGACGTCACAGACATAGCATGAGCCTTCGAAGGTGAGCGATATGCGCGGCGATAAGCGTCTGAGGACAGTAGGTACATGCCGCGGCTTGTGCACGCGCACTCTCTCACCAACAATCCCAGGAGGTTAGTTTAAGAGCGCTGACCACAAAGACTGCAGCCACGCGGTTTATATGGGCAGTCAATGTTAAAGAAATTCACCTGAGTGCATTTGTTGTAAATACAACTGTTCCAAACAAAAAATAATAATATTCAAGGCAGCTTCTCCGAGAATATTGCCACGTTAAGAAGTGTTCATAAAACGTCCTTGAGAAGTCACGGACAAGGTCTTGATTGGTTGATTGATTGGAGAGATTTGGGTGGCTTTTGACATCGAGGTCTCGAGAGCCGCTGAGGGTGAAGCGAGGTGAGGATGGAGCAGTCCCGGAATGCAAGGGCGGAGGAAACGGGGAATCCCCGAGAAAATCCGCCGACCAGCGGCATCGTCCGGCACGATTCCCACATGCGAATATCCTTCCCACCGGAAATGGAATCCGGTTCTCCTAGGTGGGAGGGGAGTAAGTCTAACCATTATACCACGGCGGTCCCATTAAATTTATAAAAATAAATATAAAACATAAAAGTGGCAACATTGGTTAACTCTAATGCTGCAGGTTTGGAATGAAGCGTGTATAAACTGTGTAACACTCGTTCACTTGTATTAAAGGCAAGGTTTGTATAGGCCAGTCCTTCTTGAACTTTGTGATCTCGTGTATCCCTTTGAAATGATGTAAACATTGCCGGACCTCCAACAATTTCTTTAATACAAGCTAAGAAAATATATTCATGCATATAATCTATTAATTTCTTAGTGCACATCTATTTGCAAAATCCAACTTCATGAATCACTAAATTGTTGCTCAGTTCCGTTATGATTACAACACTTTTAATTGGTTTTACATAATGAAGGAAAATAAACAAACTTTTGTTTAACTCGCAGATCACGGTCAAACAATTGGTTTAAATCATAAAAACACATGTTAACCTACAATTATGGGATAGTTTAGAGGGTCCTGTTAATTTTAATATATATACTGTAAGTTAGTCTGTTCGCAGTATCTTTACACAATTTGAATTAAATCTTCGAAAAATCACCCCATGTATGACGAGTTTGTTTGTCTCCTAAATATTTCGTTTAATACAAGCTTCTTATGCGTCTGTTAAAATGAAAGTATAATATTTTATGTTAATTGAACTATTAGTTATATTTTATCTAAAAAATTATAATGTTTCATATATATCTGATACGAACAACAGGTAAAAAATAGGTGAAATGGTAATACTTGGTAAGAAAGCCTTCTTATGCGAAATATTGTTCAACTGAGTGCGCACCAATATGGCGCGTTATTCCTTGGATGCAATTTTCCAGATTTAGTTCAACTTTTCTACCAATAGACGGAGGAATAACCTAGAAGTAGAACTTTAACACTGCTTCAGAAAAGTTGAGGGTAACTGTGAATGGACTATATAGACATCGGGGCCCAGCAGGTAGTAGCACACTTAGCCAGCCGGACAGACCTCAAGTTACCAAGCTGATAGAGTCAGACTTCTCGATGCACGCGGATCTTCCTTAATAAGCAACTGAGAACACACAGCAGAACACACACATGTCTCCCGTATTTGACTCCCTCCTCAGGGTTCACAATTCTTCCTGCTCACTTCTCGTTTGAGGTCAGCCTTTTCCTGCACTTCGGAGGAGATGATACGAAAGACCTTCGTGACTCTCAAATACTTCGTCGAAACTGAAGTTCCATCGTACGACTACGAAGTGTTTCGCCCAGGGAAATGGAGCATGCAGGATATTCACGCGTCATAGAACCCAGTGTGGTGCTATACGGACGTCATAGAACCCAGTGTGGTGCTATACGGACGCCAGAACCAGGTAACAAGGTCGCAGTATGTAGTGACGACCTACCAGTGGCGGGAGATGTCCCAGCATTCAGCCTAGCGTGTTCGCTCGGGTCCATCACGGCAAGGTAACATAGGTCAAATACCGAGGAGGAAGAGCATTATTCCCTCTAATGAGCAGCTGCAGCAACACCTCGCCTGGGGGCCGTGGTGGCTCAGCGGTTAGCTTGCTCGCCTCTCACAAAGCGAATCGAGTCTGATCCCCGGCCTGGTGACTTCCGGATATTCGCAGTAGGAAATAGTACCAGGTGATGCTGCTGGTTGGAGGGTTTTTCCGGGGATCTCCCGTTTCCCCCGCCCTTGCATTTCGTCTTTGCTTCATGCTCACCTCAATCACCCTTATCGGGTCTCAAGACCGCCATGTCAAGAGCCTCCTACATCTCTTCAATCAATCAAGACCTCGTCTGAGACTGGTCAAGGGCGTAGGCGTGCTCGCTTGTAGGTTCTTGTGAAATAATTTAGCCTTGAGATAGTAAGTGTCACTTAGGCCTATGTAATGAATTTGGCAAACTTTTCCCCAAGCGAAGAGACTGTAGTTCAGTGTTATGTCAGTGCTCCAGGTGACTGCGACTTTATACTGTCAAATAGGCTTAGGTTCTTGATATTTGTGTAGAATTAGAGTCACTAAGAGAGTTGTGAAGAAATTATTGCAGAATTGTTAAGAGAAGGAAATGCCTTTACTGTCAGACTTGAGTTCCAGTTCAGTCTACCTTACGTCTCTAGAATTGAGCGGACTGTTGAGTATAGTGAAAAGAGTTATGAACACGTTTATAACAGTATAAAGAAAAACTTTATCATAATTTGGAATATTTCCATAGAAGAGCTTTAATTCTTCCCTTATATTTTCCTGTGAACTGGAAGGCATAACACAAAGTCTCTGTATCACCAGCATAAAATAAACTTTTATTTCAACATCATTGCCCACAAAGCTCATCACTGTCATCGCTCCAGGAACAGTGCCACATTCTTCACCATTAGAAAATTAAAACCAAATTGATTAGAGGAGATTGCCGCTAATCGAAGCCGACTGACCGACCCTAGAGACAGACCTGTTAACTCCCACCCTAGAGACAGACCTGCTAACTCCCACCCTAGAGACAGACCTGTTAACTCCAACCCTAGAGACAGACCTGTTAACTGCCACCCTAGAGACAGACCTGTTAACTCCCACCAGCCGTAAGAATGAACACTTATTCTGAACTTGTTTCAGCAGTGTTGGTATACATTTATTCTTCCTCGCCTGATGCCATTGGGTATTGCAGGGGAATTACCATTCCATATATTTAAACACAACAGTTCGCACAGCAGGCCAGCACGTAAAATTCTCGGACAATCCATAGTCATCGCATCAGCTCCAGAGCATGTCATATCTGTTGAGTCATACCTACCAGGCATTATTAGTATCTCATACCATTATACCATTCGTCACCAGACATTAATTAATTAGCTACAGTTGCATGCAGTCCGATAGAAAGAGGCATGCCCTACGCGGTGGGCAAACATGGATACCACGTCGCCTGTCTATAACATCGCACATGGTTGAACCTGTGCGTGTCATCTTGATGGGGCCGAGAACCTGATGAATATGGAGGTAAAGATGCAGTGGAATGAAGACGGGAGAGCTTTGAGAACACTCACATGCCACGATATTGTCCACTACCTTCCCAAATGCGACCGCCCCCCCTACCCCACCTTATCAACCCTCTAGGGCAAGGGATCTAATAAGGAACCGCAGTATGACAAACCAACTGAGTTAACCAAGTTCAGTCTAAAAAAAATAGTTCGCACATTCAAACGTATTGAGAAAACACAAATTATTAAGGTTTTTTCCGTTTATTCATAGTGCATTTCCTAAAACACCTTATAAAACAGTGAACTGTGCAGTAAAGCTACCGACATGGTATTCAGAAATATATTCCTGTCCTTGTTTACGTAATCCACACAATGCACAACAAGACACTCAAGGACACTGGCCATTACAAGGTTACGACACACTCTCTAGTTTCCAAATACTGTCCTATAGTTAGTTTTTCGTAACAATAACACAATCATTATGCGAAGATCAACAAAAATACTGTCTTGTTGGAACTCACTCAGGTTGACCGTTTTAGAAATATGGTATCTGTACGTTGAAGTTGTGCCTCATAGGTATGCAACTTGACATAACAGTGCAACCAACCAACAAGACTGAAGTGCGCTGATATTTCGTCATGCGTGTACCACTTTTCACTATGTCAGTGTAGTGATACATTTTCCAATAACACTGACAGTTCTACCTCAAAATCTTTTCAGTGGGAGGCTCCACTGAGACACCCATGTACCCGCTAACATATCCCCTACAATACGAGTAGACGTATTCAGTGAGAAGTGATGTTCAAACAGCGATTCACGAACGATGTCGGGATATAGTGTTTGCTTACACGTACAAATAAAGGACGCCTTGTAGTTAGGTTTAACTGTATGTCAAGTTGCATACCTATCAGCATTAGTATTTACAACTTTCCACGCACACACACACTGATATTTTGAAAACGACGAACCTGAGCGAGTTCCTGCAAGACAATATTTCTGTTGATCTTCACATGCTGATTGTGTTAATTTTACGAAACATGAACTATAGGTCAATGTTTCGAAGTTAAAGGCCTAAAGAGGCTGCAGACTCTTATTTAGGTACTGCATTGAGGATGATATTCCCACCACATTACTACACGGTCAAGATCTCAATTCCCTATAGCACTGTTGAAATTTTGGTACGTAATCTCAAAAGATTTCTGATGTGTAAATAAACGTAATTTTCAGTTCGATTTCCAGGGTCCCATAACTGTGACAATTTTCCCTTAATCGAAAATACCAAATTACGTTTTCGACTTTATTTCTCGTAATGAATCGCCTCACTAGCTTAATACACTCCGTCCTATCTCATGCTGTGTATGTAGATTCAATTAAGTATTTTATAGTAATATTGCTAACACGTAATCTTTCGGGAAATATTCGCAAAATGCTCCTAGTATATATACTCAATAAGCCTTAACATATTTCTCGAATGGAATGTCTTAAGCAGTATGATTGTTTAACAAATACGCATTTTAGTTGTATATGACTTTCGTATTTTATTGATTATAACGGATGATTCTCAATTAGACAGACAAACTTCGGACGTGATTCGTCAGGAAAAAGTAAAACAAAAACACATGTGACACTTTATACCTAAACCGAAAAATAAGGGTTGTATAAGCCCTTCAAAAATGCAATTTTAAACAGTATTTTCACAAAATATCGGCTCTTATTTTGAAGGTCCCGATAACATACAATAATATTCCGAGAGTTGTGATTGTATTTTTCTTCGTTACCGATATATTGAAAAAATACTTTTTAAAACCTCGTTTTTAAGGGCTCGTACCTCCCTTAACATTTATAGGTATAAAGTGTCACATATGTTTTCCTTTTACTTTCACATGAAGAATCGCCTCCCGACGTTTGTCGTTGTTATAATTGTGAATCATTCTGTATATGTGTATCTATAAACAGGAAAATAAGTTCTTTAAAACAGCCCACATTTCATGGGAAATTAACATTACTCTGTAAGATAGTGAAAATAGGCTCTGAATTTCGTACACAGCTAATTTGCCGTGAGTGTGAACTGAAACGATTCCATAGGAATAGCATGCTCGAAGTACGTTTGAGAGATAAACTCTCAGCGATTGCTCGCAGATCTACAATGTCAGTGTTGAGCAAGCACGGATAGGATACTTGCAACTTTTCTGAAGTCCTGCTTCCAGGATATTCCTCCGCCTCATGCAAACAGAGCTTAACCGAGTCTACAAAATTATACCAATGGAACAGCACACCATATTCGTGCGCACTCACTGTAATAATATTTTGCATAGAAATATTAATTACTAGGTTATGATAAATAAAATATTATATTTACAGACGAAATATAAGTAACGGTCCAATTCAACTAAAAGTAAAGTACTTTACTGCCACCATAAATATAAAACTGTTGAGGTACATGACATATTTAGGTAACAACCAGAAATGTCATACATGGGGTAATTTTTCAAATATTTATTACAAGACGTGTGAAGATACTGCGAACAGTCTATAGTAAGTTCTTTTGCATACATCCGTAGAACATTCCCTCAATTTGTTCATTAAATTGTCAAATATGTTGCGAAGTTCTAAACATTTAATGTATACAGCGTGTAAACGATAAGTGTTTACAACTGTACAGAACAGTGTACAGGGCTCCGAGACGAGCAATTTGATGTAGGACACTTGTGGTCCAGAGGGTCGGGAAATAGCAGTAAATCGCTTAACAAATGTGTCCTAAGACACGTGCAGCGCGCTGCTGTGGGCCCGGCCTTAATCGACCTGCTGGTCAGCTGAAGCCGGTTTGTACAGAGGTCAAATCAAGCAGGAAACGTTTAGTAATTGCTATTGTTTGAAACACATGTTGTATTGTCACAATACTACAGACAAGCTACAGAAATCAGGAAAGAATATATGAAATTGCAACATGTGTTTCAAACAAAAGCAATTACTAAACGTTTCCTGCCCGATTTGACCTCTGTACAAACTAGTTTCAGCTGACCAGCAGGTCGATTAAGGCTGGGCCCACAGCAGCACGCTACACGTGACTTAGTACTAATTTTTCAAGCGCTTTTACGGTAATTTCCCGACCTTCTGGACCATAAGTGTCCTACATCAAATTGCTCGTCTCGGAGCCCTGTACACTGCTGTGTATAGTTGTAAACACTTATCGTTTACATCCTGTATTGTTCCAGCCTGGTATAGGGAAGATTCCCCACACTACAGTTAGGTTTAAAACTTCAATTGCAAATCAAGAAGTTTACAGGCATAAAATATTACAGTGTAGACTTGTAGAGGTGTTTGTCCACGAGGCATGCGAAGCCACCCTACATCCCAGCACTCCGCCTAGCACAACAAGCACATCAATCATCGCCATCATTTTCTGCAGTGTTTGCTCCGTCCCTCATTATCAGCTGTTATTCTCCTCCCACCCTTCCCAACTCTGCTTTTGTTTCTTCCCCTCTTCCTGCATCGTGGCCTCTACCGCGCCAGAAAAGCGGCTTTGTGTGCCATCTATTTATATCCGATTAATTACTCGCTGCTATTTTGTTTTCTTGAAACAGAATAATTCTAATTTGTGTGTTGAGCTGACAGTCTGATTTTACTAAAATCATTTTCAGAGTAATACCGCTCAGTCTGTTATAGTTACTAGTTTCAGATTTTACGCCGATTTAGTATCGAATTGGAAAGTCTCACAAGAATGAAAATAATTCAGTAATAAAATTTTTTAAACATATAAAACAAAATTCTATATGAAAATAATATTGTTTTGTTTTCCAGTTAATTATAACTCAAGTAACTTCATTCTAAACTTTTTTTCGTATGCCATAATATGTTTGTTATTCTGGTAACAAAAGATTTTTTCTGTTAACGTGTATTGTGTTCGAAGTGACGTACAGCCAACTATGCACACTGCCGTTGTTATTAGAAGCTGAATCAAAACAAATGCGCCTGTAAGTATGCAGTACACAGCACCTCGGGTAATTTCCCTTGATATAGCTTTATTATATTCTCAGTCATCCAAATTGAAACATTGTTTGTAATACAAATCGGCACCACGGTGAATTAAAATCCTTCTACCATAAGCGCAAAAAGAACTTATTATCATAAATACATATTGAATACTGTATACACAAATTGTTCATACACTGTAAAAATATTGTGAAAATTACGTGACAATTGTAAGGTAATATTAGCAAACTTGTTTAGGAAACATATATTTATTTACATGTAAAAGTGAATGGCCACACTCTTCTGTAAAATTCACTTTCATGGCAGAGTGAAATACAATACATGGATAAAAACATAATCTTACATCGTGTGGATCTCACCAACGTTATCTCAATAACTGGATGGGGTAACAGGAAAAAAACAAGACGAGGCGCCATATTTGACAGCTTTTAGCACTTGTATTCGTTACCTTAGACATAATAATATTAAACAATAACGAATAATGTTAAGCTGAGAAATCTGTAAAATGCAATTATCAAATAGTTTCAAATATAAAGTTTGTTTAAAAAAAAAAAAGGAAATTCTTAAGAGATTGTGGGAAACCTATAACTTTTTGTTCCCGTGTTCAAATCTCAATATACACCTAAACATATACCTGCTTAATATTTATGTCCCGGGAATTATTAAAATAACAGTAAAAGTATTTACTTCAAAGCACAAATAAAGCCACTACATAAATTGTACGCAAACTTTACTTTGTACCGCACACAAGTAACTGAGCAATATGTTACACAAAATATAATAATTATTATTATTACCAGTTTCAGGAATAACTAATTTGTCATGATGCTCAAAACCTGTAAGTTATTTCAAATAAAAGATTTGCAGGTGACTTAAATTAATACGCTAATAATGATTAGCGCATGTAATGGATGCTGCAAGTCATTCCGAGATAAATGGCCGCGGTTCAAGCCTACTTGACGGCATATGTCGAGGATTTTAGAATTGTGGTTTCAGTTACTATTCATCTAAGAACATAAGTAGTATTAAAACAATCAGAGCTTAAACCATCCGAAGTTTTTAAATTTACTTTTATTATACAATAGAAATTAACATTCAGATACCTGTGTGGCATTTCCCACACTTTTGTCAAGTACTTTTCCGTACAATTAGTGACTAGTACTTTACTGATTGTGTATATTTATTTTACATTTAAGATGTATTTTTACATGTAGGGGTAATTTGCTTTCCTTGCATGAGAGGGAATTTTGCCTCATTTTTATTTACAGTGTAGAACTGGGTAAACAAACATCTCTGGGCTGAAGCCACATAACCCAAAATTATTCCAAGGTACATTTACAACAAAAAGTATCAAAACTGCTCAAGAAAATTTAGCAAATTTCAAAAATTAATAATAATATAGATGCTTTCTAATGTGCAGTTAAAAAATCGTGTATGGTTTTTACATTTAAATTCTCCATTGACGTTACAGACTAATTAAATCTGGGTTTATTGAATCTTCATTACAAAGTGATTAGTGTCTAAAGAGTGTGTTGTGGTCTGGTGTTTAATTAAGTATGACCAAAGCTGCAAGACAAGTAGCATTACACTGTGAGCTTGGTTTTGTCAAGTTTTTTCTGTACCTAGCTATTGAAGTAGATGACAATGTATGGACTAGGATCGCGTTACTGTAGCCCAGAGCCTAGGTAGTATAGGCTGTTCACGGTAAAGTGAGCACTTTTAAAGGCCTTTATAAATTTTTCCTTTCACCCAATTCCCATCACCTGTAGCTTTTTGATATAAACATTGCAATGTGACCAATAAACACACTGTAAACATTTCATCACCCTCTAAATCAATGCCTGAGGCTGCAATACGATATATTTATTAGTGGTTAACGCATTTTGGGAGGGCCTTAAAAAATGCTCATGTTATGGTGAACAGCCTATACCTGAGAGTAATATGGCTTTTTACCTAATATCGAACTCCAGGTTCAAATTTTTTATTATTGATCCTCAATTATGATATCTAGTAAAGACAGCGAGTATTTCAATACAAAAAAATTATGTGACAATATAACTCATATAAGTAAATTATCTACTAAAATAAGTTCAAAGTAATTAATGTATAAACTTCATTATACTTATAACCTGATAATTCTACCTAGTCAGTAGTGTACAAGAAAATTATGTACAAAGATACAATTTTACTACTGACATTTTGTGCATTATGTATTTTTTACCATTAACAAAAAAATAAATAAAAAGTTATAGTAAAATATTTATGGAATAATTAAGTATATATAATTAAATACATAGTGATGAAACGAATTAATTTAATTAGGTTCAATTTTACTGTAAATAATATTTTACAGTACACAGAGCGTGTTTTTATTAAAAGTAGTATTATTACCATTATGGTCTATTATACTTGAATCCAATATGGCGAGTGGAGCGAAGGAAACTCAGTCATTCTGCCCTATGCCTTTAAGTCCTAAGTCTACTAAGGCGGCAGCACGAGCGTGTAACATTGCCTTCCAGAAAGTGTTGTGGTGCGAGAGCTCGTGTTTGGAGGCCACACTAGTACTTAGCTATGACGAGAGTGTGGTGGTAGCGGTGAGTGACATATGTCAAACCTAGTGAGGTGGCATAGTGGTGAAACTTGTTTTTCGTATTCGAGACGACCTGGGTTCGCATCCCGCTTTGATCATCCTAATTTCAATTCCTCATGGTTTCCCGAAATCACTCCAGGCAAGTTCTGGGATGGGTCCGTAGACACTACAGGCCACGGGCGTCCCCTGCCCTGCTCGTGCTGGGGCCGCGATAATGCAGTGGTTAGACTACTCACCTCCGGGTTGGATTTCCGCCGATGTCGCCCCCGGATTTTAACATGTGGGAATAGTGCCGGATGATGCCACTGGTCGGTGAGCTTTCTCGGGATGTCCCGTTTCCCCCACCCTCATCGGCTCTTTAAGACCGCGATAACCTTCTCCTGCTTCTCTCAGTGACTTGCTCCTTCTCTAATAGCTCCGCTGTATGAGAGAAGGACTTCCCTACCTACGCATTAGATCCTAATGGTGGCATTGAGGCAGCGCACGCGTGACGTCACTGTAGCCTGCGGGTTCGCGGTCTACTACACACAACATCGTGTTGTGTGCCTACCAGCTAAACAAATACCACGACATCGTGTTGTGTGCCTAACAGCTAAACAAATACCACGACATCGTGTTGTGTGCCTAACAGCTAAACAAATACCACGACATCGTGTTGTGTGCCTAACAGCTAAACAAATACCACGACATCGTGGTGTGTGCCTACCAGCTAAACAAATACCACGACATCGTGTTGTGTGCCTACCAGCTAAACAAGTACCACGACATCGTGTTGTGTGCCTAACAGCTAAACAAATACCACGACATCGTGTTGTGTGCCTACCAGCTAAACAAGTACCACAACATCGTGTTGTGTGCCTAACAGCTAAACAAGTACCACGACATCGTGTTGTGTGCCTAACAGCTAAACAAATACCACGACATCGTGTTGTGTGCCTACCAGCCAAACAAATACCACGACATCGTGTTGTGTGCCTACCAGCTAAACAAATACCACGACATCGTGTTGTGTGCCTAACAGCTAAACAAATACCACAATATCGTGTTGTGTGCCTACCAGCTAAACAAATACCACGACATCGTGTTGTGTGCCTACCAGCTAAACAAGTACCACGACATCGTGTTGTGTGCCTACCAGCTAAACAAATACCACGACATCGTGTTGTGTGCCTACCAGCTAAACAAATACCACAATATCGTGTTGTGTGCCTAACAGCTAAACAAATACCACGACATCGTGTTGTGTGCCTACCAGCTAAACAAATACCACAATATCGTGTTGTGTGCCTACCAGCTAAACAAATACCACGACATCGTGTTGTGTGCCTACCAGCTAAACAAGTACCACGATATCGTGGTGTGTGCCTACCAGCTAAACAAATACCACGACATCGTGTTGTGTGCCTACCAGCTAAACAAATACCACGACATCGTGTTGTGTGCCTACCAGCTAAACAAGTACCACGACATCGTGTTGTGTGCCTAACAGCTAAACAAATACCACGACATCGTGTTGTGTGCCTACCAGCTAAACAAATACCACGACATCGTGTTGTGTGCCTACCAGCTAAACAAATACCACGACATCGTGTTGTGTGCCTACCAGCTAAACAAATACCACAACTAAGTAATTCAGAGGTTTATTTCTCTCGCCACATCGAGGACCACAGGAAGGTAAGTAAACAGTGAACTAGAGAAACTGTGAGCATCGACGACATGAGTGTAGCATAGGCGACTGCAGACACTCCTTTTAAGTCTGCGAGCTGTTTTACTCAACATTTTATGAGTTGTTATTTAAATTGATTTGAACCGTTTACAACCAGTTTAATACAGAAGTACTTGAACACCCTCAGACCCGGCATATGTATTTCCCGCGTATGTAGGTAATTTGTTTGTCTGTACTACACACAAGCCTACAGGTAATCGGCTGTGACAACGAAACACAAGTGTTGTGTTGACTTAAGTAATGTACGCATAATCAAATTTTTTTGATCGCAATACCTCAAGCCATAAATTATCATTGGTGTGAAAGAGTTAAATAATTATATTCCAGCGAATTAGACATCAAAGAAACTAAGGATGTAAAAGAAACGTTATATTTATTTCGTTAATTTTTTAATAAAATAAATTATTGAAAATTTGCTGGCTCAAGGTCACTACTAGAAAGGGCGAATGTCGCCAGCTGTCAAGGCTGTCTGCAGTTACACGCAAGTCGCTAGACTACAGCCTGGCCGAGCTTCATATTCCCTATCACTATGCCCGTACCGCCATGTGTGTTTTTCATATTAAAAACTTTCCACATAAATAAATAACCACGTTAATTCGCACTCACAAACTTTAATGGTACTTATATCTGCAAAGTGATTTTAAAAAATTTTAATATTAGTTTCTCTTAATTGTATATAATAGCGAATAAAATATCAAATGAAAAATGTGTTTTTAAAATCTATGCATTAAACATGAAAGGATGTTTTCTTAAATGCCTTCCTTAGTGAATCGAGTAGTGCGCAATAAGTCTTTAGTTCATGAAATTTAGTTTGACGATTTTCTGGGATATTATCCTACATCTCCTACTGTCAGTACATTATTTTTCACTTACGCATTTAATATTTAATTGTGAAGTTCTGATATTTTTTTAAATACTGGCCTAACGACTCTTACGACTGCATACTTTTTGTGAACAAAGATTTGTTTATAAAACATACATTTTTTTTTTAATAGAGTGATAGTTTTGTATGGTCCATAACTTGTAGAATATTCTTTTCGTATGATATTAGTCACAGTATATTATTGTTTTTCCCGCCCCGCTCCTTATATCGCAATATCATACTCCATCCTCGGTAGTTTATAAGTGTAGTACAACAGTTTCAGCATTGCACGTAAAGACGTGTAAATTATATTTTCTATTACTGTTGATGATTCTGACGAACTGAAATCAAAATACGTAAATATTTTTAATATTATTAACTGGAAAAGTGTGTTTTTCTCCTTTCTCATGGAGTGAGGGAAGAGATTAGAATGGCTCTTAACAGCGAGGATTTGACAGCTATTCTTCCTCATGTAGTGATGTGCTTTTAAATACATGTTCTTATCATTTATTAGTTTCACTGGTGAGTGTGATTACGAGAAACATGTGAAATCTTGTATAACATAGCGTCTGTATGGTGTGGCCAACAGCCAGGAAATGGCAAGTGTGAGTTAGGATTATCTTATGTCATTCCATGTTATTAGTAAAGGTAGGTCACCAATTTTGTAGTACGGATAATAGGACAGAAAAAATAATTGTTATTAATTTTTCTTTCAGTAAATATCAAAAACGTGCAGGACTATATCATATATATGAATATCAGAAAATTTTATTTTCTATTTTAGCTAAATGAATAGAATGTGTTCAATAATTACCTGTTTTCAAAGTTATGAACCTCAATATGAATTCAAAGTCATAAATATTTCCTTTTAAGAAGTTCTTAAATTATTAAAACTGGTAATTATTTGAATGTATGTGTCATGCTTAAACCTATAGCTGTAATGTCCCTCCAGCATTGAACAGTGCCTTGAATTCTTGAAATTTTATTGAAGAACAAATCAATATGGTCGACCCCATGAATATAATGGATACCAATCAAATTTCAAAACTAACAATTTAATGTAGTCAATACCAACTTTGGCATGGCAAATGATTTTGACATGTGTAAGTAACAGGAATAGTTGTATTTTCTGGAATATAAAATATTTAAAAAAAAAACCAGGATATGTTGGTGAAAACGTGTGTGTTCGTATATATAGCATAATTATCTATACAGAGGCCCTGCAATTCTTCTGGTGAAAAGCCTGTGTGTGTTCGTATATATAGAATAATTATCTATATAGAGGCCCTGCAATTCTTCTGGTGAAAAGCCTGTATGTATTCGTATATATAGCATAATTATCTATATAGAGGCCCTGCAATTCTTCTGGTGAAAAGCCTGTATATATAGCATAATTATCTATATAGAGGCCCTGCAATTCTTCTGGTGTAAAGCCTGTGTGTGTTCGTATATATAGCATAATTATCTATATAGAGGCCCTGCAATTCTTCTGGTGAAAAGCCTGTATATATAGCATAATTATCTATATAGAGGCCCTGCAATTCTTCTGGTGAAAAGCCTGTATATATAGAATAATTATCTATATAGAGGCCCTGCAATTCTTCTGGTGAAAAGCCTGTATGTGTTTAGTTACAATAACAATTCCGTTTACTAAGGCTTATATCAAATCATTGGTAACATAAAATAGTTCTACTAAATATATGTAAGCAAGCAATCACCACATGAAAAAATGCCGTATATTTAAAGGCTTCTCGATAAAAAATCATCTTAACCGCACTTATAATTATCTTTATTTTATCTTATCGGTTTGTCGTACTTATATATGACATTCCGGCCAGCATGAAGTTTCCGAGTCGCTTTTATGGCAAACAAGACTAATTTGGTGTACAGTAACTTCGTCTCCTTCCTGGACACTCGAGTTCGGACAATCTTCAAGATATTAACATTTTAGCGGCCATAATCATGGAGGTCAATAAGCAACGTATCTTTTCTAAAATCAACCTTCAAAAAATGTCAAAGTGAGACAGCATATACACAGTTTGATGTAAAAACTGAACAAACAAATCTGTTTTGTTGGAGAGTCAGTGTTCCGACATCTTATAGGCTATAACTGTATTTTTCATCATTTATGGCAAATGAAATAATTATATGGATTTGTTTTAAAGAGTTAACAATTAACAGTCCACATAACACTGGCATATTTACGACTATGACAATTTCAGGTTATCCCTTGTAAGTACGTCGGTGATAATGTATTTTTGACATGAAGTAAAAAAATACGCAATTGGTGGGAAGTAAAAATTATGCAGATAATTCAAAAGAAATAAATTCATTTGGAACCGCTTTGAGTCAGCTGTTGTTTAATTTTAAAACTTTATTTCTTTTTAAAAGGAAAGAAAAAATCCATGCCAAAAAGTATTCTACAAGAAGCAGATGTTAACTTCTTTATGTGCCCTTCCCAGTAGGAAAACTTGATTAAAATTACTAGAAGATAGTTTTTAAAGATAAATAGGAGGAAACATGATTATCTGTTATTGAATTTTGTTATCTTTTCACGACTAAGTTTCGAGTATGCATAAAAAGGATGAAAGATATTTCCATTAAAATATTATTGGTTTCTCAGGATACGTTCGCCTCCACTTTAAACTATTACCTCTTGCAAAATTGTGTACAGTATAATCAATACAATAATAGCGGTGTATTATTGTGTGTCATATCCCAAAGCCTGTATATATCGCAACAACATTTAAATTAAAACTATGAGTAACAAAACATATAATTGTAGAATACACTATATAGTAGAGTTATGTTACCATAGAAGACTCAGACCACTACATGAAAACATAAATTTGGAAACAAGCCATAATTATCCGCAGTCAACAGATGTTTACGTATTCATAGAAAATTAAGCAAGGTATGAAGTTAAAATTCAACAAACGAAACAAGACAAAACCAACGCATCATTTCTGCGAAACGAACCGCATTTCGTTAGTTAAATTTTGAGTAAGTTCTTTGTGTGATATTTTATGAATTTCCAAAATATCTATCGACTGCATATAGTGGTAGCATTCTTTCTGTGAATCTTTTAATGTAATTCTCTGTGTGTTCTCTGTGTAAACATAGACCACAGTGAAATATTTTTATTTAATTACTCGCCTTCATTGCAAGAACCGCGAAAGGTTCTAATCACCAAAAATATGTATTATATTATATATTCCCAAAATACCATTCAATTTGTTGACATTACTTATAAGTAACCTTTAATAGCATAAGTATTTTTTTATATATCACAGTTTTCGCACTACGGCATGTCAAAATCACAATTTTAGTGTTTTTAGGAAATGCAAATGAAATAAACAACAACAATTACAAAAATTAAAAAAATATTTAGAGAAATGTAATTTCTTTACACATATCAATCCATGCTTAACAAAATTTATTTTACAAGAAACCATAGATTGTTGCAAATATAAGTGTTAAAAAAATTCGTTATTTTGAGCAATGTTGAACAATTTTTTAAAATTTTTCGAGCACGATTCTAAATATTTCTTGAAGTAACTTATGTCATCTATTTCAGTGTGAATTATGATAGTTCAGTGAGTTATATTTTATAAGTTGTATCTTCAATAACTAAAATTGTGATTTTGACATACCATTTGTCAATCAGTATGTTAAAGAACATTTCACTATTAGTACACACAAGATATTATACTACCTGGACTCCTCATTCAAGAGGAGTCTTCTTCAGCAATATTGGATTATTTTTATAGTTTGCTCATGTAAGTAAAATCAAAATTCTGAAAGTAACACTAAACCCAACACGCTATTGACACCACACAGTAGTAGCTGCTTAACGACTGAACTATGAACTCATAATTTCTCACAAGGTTTGTCAAAATTATTACTGTGACGTAAATACGAGATGTTCGTCCAGTCAGTATGTCTGTCCGGCTGTGTACGGCTATTGTGGCTTGTTTGGTATAGGGGTGAGTTCGTAAGACAAAGTCTTATGTATGACAAGGGAAGGTTTCTCTTTAAGGCCACTGTTGCACGAAAGCAATATAGCTATATAATTTTTGTCATAACTCTTTTCACAGCATAGTTTTCTAAATCTGTGCCTTGACAAGACGTAAATAACAACTTTTAGCGCTTTCTTAGTTTGTTATAAATTGTCTATGTTCGTTATTCTAGGAGCGCTGATTGACGATAAGAAAACAAACATCCTTTCTTTCCTTCCATAAGTGCTCCAAGAATAATGACGGCAGTGAATATCTAAACACGTGAAAAGGTGCTAAAAGTTGTTATTTACGTCTCGTCGAGAAAAAAATTCCCACAAACCCTTTAGTAAACAAGTTATGGCCAAAATTAAATAAATATACTGCTTTCATGCACCAATAGTCTTAACAGCAAATAATTCGGATGGCGGTGTGGTGTGTAATGTAGTGGCGTGGCGTGTAATGGAGCTGTGTGGTGTGTAATGTAGTGGCGTAGTGTGTAATGTAGCTGTGTGGTGTGTAATGTAGCTGTATGGTGTGTAATATAGTGGCGTGATGTGTTTTGTAGCTGTGTGTGTGTAATGTAGTGGCGTGGTATGTAATGTAGCGGCGTGGCGTGTAATGTAGCGGCGTGGTGTGTAATGTAGCTGTGTGGTGTGGTATGTAATGTAGCGGCGTGGCGTGTAAGGTAGCGGCGTGGCGTGTAATGTAGCTGTGTGGTGTGGTATGTAATGTAGCGGCGTGGCGTGTAATGTAGCTGTGTGGTGTGTAATGTAGCTGTGTGGTGTGGTATGTAATGTAGCGGCGTGGCGTGTAATGTAACTGTGTGGTGTGTAATGTAGCGGCGTGGCGTGTAATGTAGCTGTGTGGTGTGTAATGTAGCTGTGTGGCGTGTAATGTAGCTGTGTGGTGTGTAATGTAGCTGTGTGGTGTGTAATGTATCGGCGTGGCGTGTAATGTAGCGGCGTGGTGTGTAATGTAGCGGCGTGGCGTGTAATGTAGCGGCGTGGTGTGTAATGTAGCTGTGTGGTGTGGTATGTAATGTAGCGGCGTGGCGTGTAAGGTAGCGGCGTGGCGTGTAATGTAGCTGTGTGGTGTGGTATGTAATGTAGCGGCGTGGCGTGTAATGTAGCTGTGTGGTGTGTAATGTAGCTGTGTGGTGTGGTATGTAATGTAGCGGCGTGGCGTGTAATGTAACTGTGTGGTGTGTAATGTATCGGCGTGGCGTGTAATGTAGCTGTGTGGTGTGTAATGTAGCTGTGTGGCGTGGTGTGTAATGTAGCGGCGTGTGTGTGTTTGCAGCACCGCGATACGCAGGAGACCCTCACGGTGCTGGACCGGCTAGACCTGGACACGGAGAAGCCGAGCGATGAGGAGCTGGCGAGGAAGTTCGGCTTCGAGGAGGACTACTTCTCCGGCACTCTGTCCTGGTGGCAGCACACCAAGCCCCGTATGTGGTCGCTCTTCGACGAGCCGTACTCCTCCAACGCCGCCAAGGTCACTGCCACATAACTATACTAACATAAACGCACGCTCACTCTCAAGCCCTTTCAAGTTGTACTCACACATTATCCCTCCGCCTCGTGCAACCAAAGATTAGCCCATTCTGTAAAAATACGCCAATGTGAGAACACACCACACATGTGCACACTGAGAGTAATAATATTCTGCATAAAGTCTATTTCCCACTAGGCAATTCCAACACATCTACACTCTCCCTGTTTTTATTAATGTTAATTATAATTGAAATGAAATAATTTATATACTAAATATATGTAATAATGTATTTTAACTAGAAATTAGTTAATTTATTTTAACTAAAACATGAAACGTTTGTGACACAGAGCATATTAAGGAGAGAACCGAAGACGTGTTACATTTGGTGGTTTTCAAAGGTTTGATTCAAAAATTGAGCAACGGTTGAGTGCAGAGGTTTGTGAAGCCCTCAACATCGGCGTCTTGAGAATGAAATTAGGTGAGGATGAAGCAGAGAATGGGAGATCCCCGAGAAATCCCGCCGACCGGCGGCATCGTCTGGCACGATTCCCACGTGCGCAGATGCGGGACCCACCATGCTGGGAATCGAACCCGGCTCGCCTTGGCAGTAAACGAGCTCTCTAGCCACTGCACCACCGTGGCCCTAAACGAAGAAGGTAGGCGACATATCCATGCATTGCGTCGAGCTCTTATTTTGAACTACAATTTTTATTTAATTTCCCGGTTTTTCTGCCAACGTAATAAGCATTCCTCAAAGCATAGCAATTCCGTGAATAGCGAATAATGAGGGTATTGGCTACACTGTCTACCAAGCATAAAGGCGGTCACTGACTTGTAACATAATGTTGCATTGTATAGGATGTCCACGTTTAATTGAACACTTTTGAAATAAACTTTGAAAAATTACACTGCCTTTAACTACATTTATTTTAACTTGCACGCTGACTTCAAGAGCCCAGTTATGTTGGTAACGGCTGACACAAAATAGTTTCACGTCTTCAGATTTAATTAAAAGTGTTAGGTGGACTTTTTTGAATACCGAATTTATTTCTTATACTTTCTTTTTTCCAAGGTAAGTATAATAAGTATACTTAGTTTTTTTCTTTTAATTCCACTGTTTCACTTGACTAACGCATGAATAAAGTAATGAGGTCCATGGTAATGTTAATTCACATATGGTGAAAGAATTCATGACGTGCATGCAAGCAGAACTTCAGGAGGGCTTTCTAAAGTGTTCAGTTTACCCTGAACAGCGTGTGATGCAGTGTAACACGAGTATTAGGTGAACCGAGCCTTCCCAGTCTAGCGATGTACTGCACTAGATTGTCTGTTTGTTCAGGAACCACTTGCTGTTACAAGTCAGTGTAGCTGGTCACAAGCTCGTCCTTAACCTACCATTCTAAATAGTATCAATCATAGCACCTTATAGATACCTGTATGTACTGTGTTTATTGTTTATAAGTGTAGACAACCACTAAAGATCGCATATTACGAACGAAGTTCTGTCCACATATTTCTTGGTTTCTTAATATATACCATAATACCACTTTACCTCTAACACTTCTTTCTGCAAATTGATTAGCCTGCCATCACCGTTTTTGTTTTTCATCTTCATCGTAATCTAATTATATCCTATTATAATAACGGCACTGACAGTTTATACGCCCTACATCTCTGAATCGGCTGACTGGACAGCGAGGCACTGTCTAGCCAAACATTGAGTATTCGCAGGCCCAGAAATAATGTAACACTAACCATGCGAATGTGCATTACAACTTTATATTAAGAGTTATGTTAAAAGTCTGTCACCGCCTGAAATGATAGAACACGAGCATCAACGAATCTAGGGATATCATCTTCACAAAGATTGGCATGCATAATTTTAGGTGTTGATTTCAACTACATTTTACAATTAAACTTTGAAAACTGACCGAGCCTCATTTCCTCAAATAATTTTGTAGTTTTCACGTCCTTCTCACAAACAAATTTTAAAGTCAACGACCTCGCAAAACATGGTACAAAGCATTTACTGGAACAGGGGTTTTCACCCAGCCAAATTTTTTTTTGGTTTGCAAACACAAGCATATTCTGAAGTCCCTACAAAACTGTCTTCAATAATTATAACAATTATATATATATATGGTTGCTCTAACATCCATTGAATGGCTGCTCAAGTAGCTGTACATATTTTTACGAATTTGATTAGTTTTGAAGTATTTGTGAGATTATAAAATGTTTTTTAATTGTACTTGCATATACATTATCTACCAAAACGTAATTAGCCACCTGTCCACAATGTTTGCTCGGTGGTTGTCACCCCATTAGAATCTCGTAGGGCCACCTCTTGGGGCTATAACAGCAGCCACCCTGTCTGGCATGCTCTCTACGAGTGTTTGCAGGACATCCACGGGGATTCGTCGCCATTCCTCTTGCACCCATTCCATGAGTTGAGCAATGTATTTTGGCCGCACCTGACGAGACCTCGCCCGGCGATCCAATTCGTCCCAAAGATGTTCTATAGGGTTGCTGTCGGGGCTCTGGGCGGGCCAGTCCAATCGGCGAACATTGTTGTCGGCGTACCACTGCATAGTAGCACTTGAAACATGGCAACTGGCATTGTCATCCTGGAAGTAACACGGGTCCATTCCGTAAAAACGTCACAATGTTGGGAGTATTTCATTATCCAGAATGTTACAATAGGCCTCTGTGTTCATGCTACCACGGACAAACACCTGTGGTCCTACGCCGAAGGCCGTGAAACAAAAATCATCTGATATACTGAATTGCCTATATTCACGGGTGCCCAATTACTTTTTGGTAGATAGTGTATAAGAAGCAAGATGAAATGAATTTAGAGATGGGGGTAAAGTTACAGCGAAAATATAGCTAAAAAAAACCAACTGTAGTTAGTGGGAAGTGAAATGTAATGTTGACATTCCTTCGGTTGGCAACATTTCTTGATTATTTTTTGGCGCTGGTTTGCATTGAATTTGATTAATAATTAATTTGAAGTTTTTTGCAGAGCTGAAATGTTTGATTTTATGCAAATCTCGCCTTTTATACCTTATGTAATGTGTTTAATGTAATTTAAATTTGTAAGAGGAAAATCATAGATTCTGTAGTGATTACAAGACAACCATCTCATAGCGAAATATCAGTATTTAGAAAGGTTGGAACAACTAATTAACAGAATTTTTAAAGGTCTTAACATTATAGAAACAAATAAAACCCCTGCGAAATATATACACATATGAAAACAAGAGGAAGCAATAGACTTTGAGGTGAGACTGTTGCAAAAACCAGTAGGGTCTGTTCCCAGATTCGGCGGCTACGAAAGTCGTCTGTTCCACAAGTGAGTGGCATTATCAAACATAATCCAATGCTAAATGATTAAATTCAAATTCACAAAGGAGGATTAAATGTAATTTCCTTAACACAACTTTAACCCAAGACATGATGGAAAACACCAACAGGAAAAGTACTCCAGGAGGTATGAAATCCTCCATCGCTGAAATCAGCGATGCATCTGGGCCAAGGGATTCTGAAGAGCTCAGATCATCATGAAAGGAAGAATTGGAGCTTCCTAGAACTTCGAGGATAAGAGCCAAGAAAAAACACCTACTGGGCACACAGAACGTCAACACACTACGCAAAATTGGTAAACTGAAGCACTTAACTGACACACTCATCGGACGCAACATACTACGCAGAATTGGTAAACTGAAGCACTTAACTGACACACTCAACGGACGCACCATACTACGCAGAATTGGTAAACTGAAGCACCTAACTGACACACTCAACGGACGCAACATACTACGCAGAATTGGTAAACTAAAGCACCTAACTGACACACTCAACGGACGCAACATGCTACGCAGAATTGGTAAACTGAAGCACCTAATTGACACACTCAACGGACGCACCATACTACGCAGAATTGGTAAACTGAAGAACATAACTGACACACTCAACGGACGCAACATACTACGCAGAATTGGTAAACTGAAGCACCTAATTGACACACTCAACGGACGCAACATACTACGCAGAATTGGTAAACTGAAGCACCTAACTGACACACTCATCGGACGCACCATACTACGCAGAATTGGTAAACTGAAGCACCTAATTGACACACTCAAAGGACGCACCATACTACGCAGAATTGGTAAACTGAAGCACCTAACTGACACACTCAACGGACGCAACATGCTACGCAGAATTGGTAAACTGAAGCACCTAACTGACACACTCATCGGACGCACCATACTACGCAGAATTGGTAAACTGAAGCACCTAATTGACACACTCAACAGACGCACCATACTACGCAGAATTGGTAAACTGAAGCACCAACCTGACACACTCATCGGACGCACCATACTACGCAGAATTGGTAAACTGAAGCACCTAATTGACACACTCAACGGACGCACCATACTACGCAGAATTGTTAAACTGAAGCACCTAACTGACACACTCATCGGACGCACCATACTACGCAGAATTGGTAAACTGAAGCACCTAACTGACACACTCAACGGACGCACCATACTACGCAGAATTGGTAAACTGAAGCACCTAACTGACGCACTCAACGGACGCACCATACTACGCAGAATTGGTAAACTAAAACACCTAACTGACGCGCTGAACGGACGCAACATACTATGCAGAATTGGTAAACTGAAGCACCTTACTGACACACTCAACGGATGCAACATAATATGCAGAATTGGTAAACTGAAGCACGTGACTGACGCACTCAACGGATGCAACATGCTATGCAGAATTTCTAAACTAAAGCACAACTGACACACTCAACGGACGCAACATGCTACGCAGAATTGTTAAACTGAAGCACCTAACTGACGCACTCACGGACGCACCATACTACGCCGAATTGGTAAACTGAAGCACCTAACTGACACACTCAACGGACGCAACATACTACGCAGAATTGATAAACTGAAGCACATAACTGACACACTCAACGGACGCAACATACTACGCAGAATTGGTAAACTGAAGCACCTAACTGACACACTCAACGGACGCAACATACTACGCAGAATTGGTAAACTGAAGCACCTAACTGACACACTCAACGGACGCACCATACTACGCAGAATTGGTAAACTGAAGCACCTAACTGACACACTCAACGGACGCAACGTGCTGCGCAGAATTGTTAAACTGAAGCACCTAACTGACACACTCAACGGACGCAACATACTACGCAGAATTGGTAAACTGAAGCACCTAACTGACTCACTCAACGGACGCAACATACTACGCAGAATTGGTAAACTGAAGCACCTAACTGACACACTCAACGGACGCAACATGCTACGCAGAATTGGTAAACTGAAGCACCTAACTGACACACTCAACGGACGCAACATACTACGCAGAATTGGTAAACTGAAGCACCTAACTGACGCACTCAACGGACGCACCATACTACGCAGAATTGGTAAACTAAAACACCTAACTGACGCGCTGAACGGACGCAACATACTATGCAGAATTGGTAAACTGAAGCACCTTACTGACACACTCAACGGATGCAACATAATATGCAGAATTGGTAAACTGAAGCACGTGACTGACGCACTCAACGGATGCAACATGCTATGCAGAATTTCTAAACTAAAGCACAACTGACACACTCAACGGACGCAACATGCTACGCAGAATTGGTAAACTGAAGCACCTAACTGACGCACTCAACGGACGCACCATACTACGCAGAATTGGTAAACTAAAACACCTAACTGACGCGCTGAACGGACGCACCATACTATGCAGAATTGGTAAACTGAAGCACCTTACTGACACACTCAACGGATGCAACATAATATGCAGAATTGGTAAACTGAAGCACGTGACTGACGCACTCAACGGATGCAACATGCTATGCAGAATTTCTAAACTAATGCACAACTGACACACTGAACGGACGCAACATGCTACGCTGAATGGTAAACTGAAGCACCTAACTGACACACTCAACTGACGCACCATACTACGCAGAATTGGTAAACTGAAGCACCTAACTGACACACTCAACGGACGCAACATGCTACGCAGAATTGGTAAACTAAAACACCTAACTGACGCGCTCAACGGACGCAACATACTATGCAGAATTGGTAAACTGAAGCACCTAACTGACGCACTCAACGGACGCAACATGCTACGCAGAATTGGTAAACTGAAGCACCTAACTTGGGCACTCAACGGATGTAACATACTCACAATAGCCCTACAAGAAACAAGATATACAGATGTAGATGCAATTGAATCCGAAGGTTAACGAAGGTAAACTGGCAGTCAGAACCTCCATCAACGTGACGATGTTAGGTACAGAATTCATGGTCAAGAAAAATCTTACAGAATTCATGACTAGTATTGCATCATCAGAGCAGAGATTAATCCTCTCCTTTAAATAAGTAAATAATAGCTACACTATCATCAATGCGCATGCACCAGTTAACCAACGGAACCGAAAAAAACCTAGGAAAATTAGAAGATTTCTGGGAACTATTGGAATTTGAGATATCCAAAATACCACAAAATCATATATTATTTTATTAGGAGATTTTAATTCGCAAATTTGTAAAGAAAGGAAATTTAATACAATGGTGGGGATTTACCCAGCACATTACTGAACAAGTAGAAATGGAGGAAGATTAATTGACTTGTTCAACATTTTAACATAAAACTGATGTCAACATTTTTTAGAAAACTACTAGAGAAAAAAATAAACCTAGAAATACTCAAATACAAGTCAAGACGAATACCAAATAGATTACGTAGCAATAACCGCGCAAAATTACAAGGAAATAATCGATGTTAGAGTGAGAAGGGGACTCAACATAGATTAAGATCATTACCTAACAGAAATTAAGACAGAATTCCAACGAAACAAACCAAAACCAAGACTGGAATGAAACACGAGAATCGACACGAAGTTCTTAACACAAAGTCAGGAAGAATTCACGAAGAGAATAAGCACACGAAAGATGGACGATTGGGAATAAATAAGAGAAACAATAATGGAAACAGCAAATTAGCTAGGGCGACCACCAAGATGACGAAAACATAGATGGTGAAATGAGATCGATGATGTAGCGATAGACAAGAGACTATGAGCATGGCAAAGGTAGAACACAAGTAAGAAAAGAAAGGATCGGGAGAAATTCTTAGAAGAAAGAAAGAGAACGTCTAAAAGCATCAGAACCGAGAAAAGGAAATATGGCAGGAACAAGTTTGATGAAATAGACACGGAATTGAGGAAAAATAACACGAGGGAATTTTACAAGACATTCAAAGAAGAACTATTAGGAAACCGGCCACCCAGTCTACACTTCAAAAACAAAGATGGACTGCCAACTACTAGCGGAATACTTGAGAAATTACTAAACAGCAAAGAACCAATAGTAAGGTTAGAATTTCGAGAACCACAACAAGAAAATCCACCATCAGAATCACCAACACTAGAAGAAATAGAACATATAATTAAATCACTAAAGAACAATAAGGCACCAGGGGAATACGGGATAACAGTAGAAATGTGGAAATTTGGAGGAAAACTGGCAGTGGAGAAAATACATAAAGTCATTTTAGGAATTTGGTCAACAGGAAAAATACCAAGTGATTGGAAACAAGCACTAATTCACCCACTTCGCAAAGAAAGGAGACAAAACTGACGTAAATGACTACAGGGTATTTCCTTGCTATCAGTGACAAACGATATACTATCTAAGGCACAATTAAACAGAGTAGAACAACAAACAGGACGCCATATAGGAGAATATCAAGTAGGATTTCGGAAAAGAAGATCATGCGCAGAACAGATATTCAACTTAAATCGATAATAAGGGTCAGAACATTCCAGAATAAGAACACTGTAGTCACCTTCGTTGACTTTAAGAAAGCATATGACTCAATAGACAGACAAACAGAATTCCTAACACTAAACGAGTTAGGGATAGACCAAAATACCACAAGACTAATAGAACAGACACTCACAGATACTACATCCAAAATGAAATTCTTAAGGGAAATCTCCGAAGCATTCATTATCAAAACAGGAGTCCGACAAGGAGACAGACTCTCGCCAACTCTCGTCACCCTTCTACTAGACAAAATCATGAAGACATGTGAAACGGCCTTGGAAGAAAAAAGAGTGAAAGGGGTCAGTACAGGACAAGGAAAAAGAAGATTTGAGGTGAAATGTCTAGCATTTGCCTACGAGGTAGCATTAATAACACAAAACAGAACAGACGCACAAACCATGGTGGAAACATTATACGAAATAGCCAAAAAAAGAAGACTAGATATCTCCTACGAAAATAGGGAATATATAGAATACAGACACAACAGAGAAAGATACATGAAAACAGAACACGGACTAATAAATAGGGTCTATAAATTAATATATTTAGGAGAATGGATCCAACAAAATGGACTGGACAACACAACAAACAATGAAAGGATCAGACAATTGGAATTGGCATACAGAATAACACAAATCAATCCAAGCCAAAATTAGACACTATAATACAGTCATCAAACCAGAAGCAACTTATGGATAAAATGCCTGACGATGAACAAAAAAGGAGAACTGCGAGAATTGGATTAAGAGAGAGGAAAATCCTGAGAAAAATTTTGGGACCACTCAAAAACACATACAACACCTGGATCAAGAGGAATAATGAAGACCTATACAGAATTACCGAAAAAATTACAGACACAATGAGAAAAGTAGACTGAAATTTTATGGACACCTGAAAAGAATTAATGAGAATAGACTGGCTAAGAAAATATTCAACTAACTACATCGGAAAATTGAAATGCACAACAGGATGGATGGTAGAGGCCTGGAAATATGCAGAAAAAGTTGGGATAACGGAACTGTTATTGTTCAACAACAAAGAGAACAACAGGCAACTGATCAACAATGCAAGATTTCCGGAGGACCGACCGAAAGAAAGGCCCGATAGAGTGTGGACTGAAGAACAGAGACGAGCAGTTGGAGAAAAAATGAGGAAGTTCTGGGAAGGAAGAAAGAAGAAGACATACCAGAAGTCTGAGTTTGTTCTGGTCCGTAGATGGCGAAATTCACATATAAAAAAAGATATATACACATACATATCACTTGTGTAACTTCCAAAGACATCAAAAACATTGTTTTCTTTACCAAAATAATTGGACTGTGTGAATTTCCTTGTAACCGGAACAAATGTATGATCGAAATGGTGAAGGTTCAAATAGTTCCGTTGTGCTGATTACAAAAATGATAGATGACCTTCAAAGAGTAACTCTGAAAACATGTGAGCCACGCTTAAAGACCACCACACGCGGAATGATTTCTCTTCTGCTGATGCAAGCACTCATTCTTCCGTGCTTATCAATTAGCTCACCCACAACGCGGAATGTTAATATTTTCCCCTTGCTGAAATGGAGCTACTTTTTACTGCCAGTTCCGGTGCTAGTTTTAGACATTGGCCAACGAAAAAGGCCGGTATTTTCACGTGAGCTACTTCTCCACTTGTATTGGATTACTTTTCCGTAAGTTTGGTTCGTCTGTAAATTTATATACGTGGAAAATAAGAAGTCGAATAAGGCTTATTGCATAATTAAATGTGAGGGTTTGAAAAAATATGCCACATTTTGGGTTGCACGACAGTAGAGTGACATCGTATAACTTGAATACCTAAGTGGTAAACTGAATGTTGGTAAATTTCATTCAAGAAAATATAATGTATATTGCGATATTTGTACAATATTGTTAGGTACCAACAAGAAAAAATAACGGGTTATGTGAGTACATTAACGTTATCTATTATTTAGTCATCTCTTTACCACTGGAACAACATCCCAAAGCTGGATGGCTTACCTACGTTATCATTTATTTATCTTCTTCAAATAATGTGCAACTGTAGAATGTTGTTGCTCAAACGTTGCCGCCACTTTTTCCCACGTAAATGAAATTTTTATTGTAAGTTTTATAGGAAGCACATCTCAGTATACATAATTGTTGAATCAAAATAACTTTTAAACGGTTCTTTCTTGGCCTACAAGTGACATGTTAAATCATAAAGGATAGAAATGAAATAACTTTGCAACCGTTAATATCTGCGTTCTATGATTTTGTCGACTAAATCGTAGATGTAGAATAATAAAGACATATAATTTCATCTTATTCTGCAAATAGATGAATATATAGGTGCAAGTCACATAAACGCTTTAGGCCTAATACAGAAAATAATTGCATATGTAAAAAAGTGAAATAATGATCACACATTTAGTTTTGGGTGAATAGTGCTGTCAAAAATTAAATCTGTTATCATTATAGTTAAATTCAACTCTTCCTCGCCCTATAGAAAACATTTCTAAATTTTTTCCTTTGCCAAACTTACGTTTTTAACATTCATTTTCTGACAGTATTGGATGTTCGTTCTGTAGATCTGACAGTTTACAACATACAGTGACACAGTTAAGCTATAATTAAATAAATGGTATTCAAAAATGATACTGTTTGTGATCATTAATAATTTTAGTATTTCGCAATGAAAATATTAATAAACGATTTTGAATTTTCAGAGATGGCGTTAGTTGAATTTCACTCAAAAATATTTTTAAATATCATTAGGATGTTTTCATGAAAGATTTTTTAAAGAATCTCTGTGAAATAAAAAATTATAGCGCAACCTCAATCATATTGTATGTTTATCGTTGTATTTAGTAGAAAAGGAAATTGCATAACAAATAAAATTGAATATCTCTGACTAAATTTTAAAACGACCGATTTAATAAAAATTAATACGTGCAAATGATTTTAGATTATAAAATATGATTAAATATTCATTCTTGAACATACAGCAGAATTGATACTCTCTCTAGGGTCAAGCAGTATCACCATTACAGCAGCACAAACTTGCTAAGGACTCGTTGTCATCAGCTAACACTTGAAATCGTCGTGGGGTTGAAATTCGCAAGGGAATGAAGAAGCGTTCAACTGTTTTGTGTAAATGAAAATGAAGAAGGCAAGAACTAGCTCTAACATGAAAGTACAAGTCGCGTTGTGTTTAATGGTTCCATTATCTACAATGTATTGAGCCTGATAAGGTGACGGCATATTCACAAGCCACAGTCACGAGCGGAAGGAGCAGTTTGTAGGGTAGAGTGTGCTCCCAAGGTGCGCATATCCCTTCTCCCTCCGTTTTCCAGCTTTGTACTGTTCACCTGCCAATACGACTGTCATGAACAACACGAATTTTATTTGAGGTTAGAACACTGTTTATATAAACAAGTGCTTTAAGATGTTTGTATACTACTTTTAACCTGTCTTTCATTCAAATAGGTTAAATTTAAAATGTAAAAAAAAATTATTTTTATTTCATATAAGAGGGATTGCCTTTTGAAAATTAATAAATAATCAAACACATGGAACAATGTTGACGATGCGACTCTGACATCTGTATTGGTGTGTGGTTAGTCAAGTTGCGCATGAAGACGATAAAGCGGTTTACCTCATCTGTAGTCTACGGAGAAGGTTTCACAGAAACCGGTTCCACGAGCCCCGAAACTGACATTGGACTCCGTGAGTGACTGCTTCTTACAGCGATTTATAGACAGGTATCTCTGACGTAACACTACAACCAGCAGAAAACGCCTTAACCATGTGCGGCGGGCTCACTTCATGAATTATTAATTTTTGGCTTGGCTGCCTGTACACATAGTTTGATTTACTGATGCTCGTTTCCTTGTTTATTATCCTTTAGTGCTTTCAACTATCACATCTCGGCAAAAGAAAGATACATTCAGTCCTTGGTACAAACAACATACAGAGAGAGCCACTATCACTACAATAAAACGTGGCACAAAATAATAAAGACACTTACCAAAGGACATTGCAATAAGAACAACAAATATAAATGTAAGCGGAATTAAACAATAAGGCCTAATAATACTGGGTGATGTACATGGCACAAAAGTAAGAAAAAATATGATATTCAAGACATTCTTGTATTGCCAATGAAATATATAAGCCCAAAGGGAATCAAATAAATAAATAAGAAATATGGTATCGTGGTTGTGTGTTACTCTTTACTTTTCAATTCATTAATTACTTATGTTTTACGAAGGTTAAAGCAAGTAAATACGTCCATAAAAAAAGAAAGAGACGCCCCAAAGAAAACAAAGAAACAAAATAATTGTAATTATTTATATGACACAAATATTCTTAAAATGTGTTGGCAAACTGGATAAAAAACAAATAATTTCCAGAAATAAAATTATTTAAATTAACCATAAAACTACGAAATAATTTAAAATAAAATTGTCAAAGACTTCTTCGATGCATCCCTAACATTAAAAATTAGTATTACAAATGAGATTGTGATCCCTTCAAGTTACATTACAAAATTAATTTTTTAAGTTCATGTAATTCTCACGAATCAAATACAACACAATATAACGCCAAATTCACAGTAGAAGTTCCTCGCGATAAAAAAAATTAATTCTGATACGTATCAAAATGTCTGTTGTGAAATAGCTAAGAGCAGGCAGCGTATTGAGTCCACAGAATGGGCAAGAAGGGATTTATATACCAATCTTGATAAGTTGCCCTCCAGCAAGGAAGGGACAGGAAATACCATAGAAACAACTTAACTTATGCCTGAAAATAGAGAGATTCATCGCAGAACATTTAGAAGAGTTTAGCTGACATGTGCTGCAAATGATTTAGCCCAACACGATCAGAAACTTTTGGCAGACACATGTACCGCCACTGAGACAAAATAATTTACAAAAGATACTAAGTAGTGAGTGAAAGATGATTGGTGCACGAGAAAAACGATTTATAAAACTGAAACGGTATTCATCAGAGAGAGGAAGTAGAAAATATCCAAATGAACAACTACATCTTGAATAGAAAAATTAATAAAATATTGTAATACAACAACAATGCATTGTCCAGTGGCAACTACATGATATGGGATGGATTGCGAGAACAAAACATTAAGGCCACTTATGGTGCGCGAAAGATGCATAATTACAAAATTTTGTCACAAGTTATTTTCCAAAGGATTTGTTCGAAATTTTCGGCACGTCAAGACATTAATAATTATAGTGAAAACCTTCTTGTATTTTTAGATATTCAATGTTTTTATTATTCTCAGAGCACTGATGGAAGATGATAAAGAATATCCCCTAGAGTAACAAAGGCAGTGAATATCTAACGGTGTAAAAATGTGTTCACAATTATTATTTACATCTTGTCGTACCCAAAAATTCCATAAACCCTATGAAAACAACTTACTATGTAAATCGGGTTAGCTATACTGCTTTCGTGTTCCATTTACCCAGTGCCAAACAACGCAATCGTAGCCACGACTCCGCTTGTACGTCATGATAGCAGCGCACCAAGGACAAAACTGTTCATAAATTCTACTTGAAAGATGCAGAATTACCGCTGTCCACAAGAGACGAATTGCACTCCCGCGCACACAGGACTGGACAGATATGACTTGAACAGAGACCCATTTTTTAAGTGAAATCACGCGCTAAGCGGCAGGGCTACGCAAAGAAATTGTGCAAGAACTTCTGCAGTGGCAAAGAAGTGAGTGAAAGGGGTAGCTTCGGATGACAACTGAAATAATTCGTAACTTAGTATTGCACACACAGTCATAAGAGAAACAATCTCTTAAGAAACACGGGTCTGCAGGCGAGACGGGATTAAAAACGTAACTTTCAAAGTACAGGCCATTACTGATTCTACATCTAAGTAAACGAGAGAAATACGTAAATGAAAAAATATTAATAAACAATATTTAAATTAACTGAAAAACGTGAATAACACATTGCTTAAGCTTCGAGAAATTAAAAAATAAGATATAATATATCATAATCGGACAAATAAACTTATTATTAAAACAAAATGGTAGGTGCTCAAACAGATAATAAAAGCATTAATAATCGCTTTAATTAAATACCAAAGATAATAAAACAAATAAATATTATTCACAATCTTTTTTACAGATTTAAATACTGAAGATTACGTTTCAAAACTGTTAAAAAATAGTACACTATTACTGAAGCAGCAGTAATACTATCGTGACGTATTTTAAAATGGCACAAGTATTAACTTGATGTATTTATACAAAAAGGAACCAACCTACAAAATAGTTCATTAGTTGAGCGTTTTTTACTGTTGTTTAAAGACGTTTTTAAGTTTTTTCCAATTAGAATAATAGGAGAGTAGAATGATTAAATATGTTCGGGCACAAAGGGACGGGGCACTGTAACGCGGAGCTTTTGATACTCTGTCATTCCGGTCCTCCGGCGGCTATTTTCCCTACGAATTTCCCTCTTTTCATTCAGACTTTCCTTTTTTTCCTCAAAATTTCCCATTTTGCCCTTTAAAAAAGTACATATCCACTCAGTTGCCAAAACGAGTCTCAGAAAGGCATTTTCCGATCTATCGTGAGGGTTTGGGAGGCCCGCTTCTCGAGGACAGATCAGTGGTGGCCATGCTCTTTTTATAGGCATATGATATTTCAAATCGATATCCTATAACAATAGCCTTAGATAACTTTGAAAACCAAAACGTGAGAAAAAAATTGTAAAAATTGAATAAATCCATAATACCCAGAGAGCATATTACATTACTCACAACTACCGCCATCCTGGATCCAGGTGGCCATAACATTTCACCTTGACCTCTGTGACCTTTTACCTTGAATACAAAAATTCGTAAAAAATCACAAAAATTTCCTAAGAGTTTATCAAAATTTAATAACAACGTAGTATTAGAAATTATTTTAAAAAACAATTTTAAAAACTTATATTTACTGAGGTCCCCCACAGCACCACGTCCAGTAGACAACTAACATTCTTCCAATTAACCACATTGTATTAACATTCCCCTCCCTCACCCGCTCACCTTTGCTCACTCTGTCGAATGAACTTCACTTGCCATATTGGATTTTTACTTTGTCATTTGTTTACATGTTCAACACCTAGGTAGCACTGATGACTCCGACCAACATGTTAGATCCTGGTGATCTCCTTCTTGACCGCACATCTGAGACCTTGACTTCGTGCCCATGACCTTGAATTACCTTACATCCAAAAATAAATTCTAAGAACGTTCTTAAAATCCCAAAAAAATCCATAAAATTAAAAAAATTAATTAAAGGACGGGTTTTCCATCAATCTTTCGATAAATTTCGCAAACTTTCCATCAATCAGTACTACAATCAGCAATTCACATACCGATTCACACTAATCCACACACTAATCCACACCAATCTGTAGCAATCTGCTCCGCAATCCTCCTCTACAAAACAACGGCCACCCATGCCAGTCCTTTGATAACTCCCAATTATCGTATCAATCCCAATCTTCGATCAATCCTAATCCTTAGCAATACTTCTCCGCAATCCACAGCAGTCCAGCAATCCTTCGATCAATCCCAATACTTCTATCTATCCTTTGATCAATCCTTCCGTTTGTTCCCCACCCAATGTATAGAAATTACATTCGTTGGCACACTGTCTCCAAATTTGTACATGTCGACAGAATCAATATTTAGTATATAGTCCATTGCCCATGCATTTGTATACTAAAGTCTTCATTATCATGCTATATGAAGATATTTACGTTAGTATTCGAGTATTCGTAGCACACTTTAAAGTTTTGAGGGGAAAAAAAGGATTTGACACAAAAAATTACGGAAAATTATAATTTTTTAATTACAATTTCAGAAAAAAAGCAGTTCAACCAAACAATGCGTTATGTCCCCGATGCTTTAGTTTACTATTGATTGAAGATATCTCGTTAATTTGCGTCAGATTCCCACGATTCTGAAAGTCAATCAAATATCTTAGTCCAACAACAAGTTCATTTGGGTCTTCTTCATGTCATTTGTTGCAACAAATGTGTTGGAAAGGCGTGTCAGTGCATCGAGAAGATCGTAATCATTGTCTTCATGTTCATTTTCATCAATCCTCTATCTATGGTCATCTTCACCTCCTGTTTTATATTCTATATTATATTTGCTTTCCTTTGTCGCAGGAATTGTATGCTCGCCAGTATTTAGAGCCGACGACAATTTATTTTGAATTTCGTCGACTTCACGCGAAAGTCTTGCGAGAGTACATTCCACACAAACCGGCTCTACTGCACTCATTCCGTCTTTAGCATTAACTGTCTCATTATAATCACCTGTCGAAACGATACTCACGGATGCAGTAAGAAGTATTTCCGGCAAAACTCGCTGACTCCCAGTAGACGAATCCTTGCAGTTCTCGGTATGTTCTTTCAGTATATCGCCTTGCACAAACTACATGGAACCAATGTCATATTGCTACATCGTGCGAAAAGGGCTCTTTGTACATTTCGTTCTCTCATTCTGACGAGCATTTTGACCAAAGGTGAAAGCTCGATCACAGAATCAGCACTGGCGACAACTAGTTAGCGATTATGCAGGTCGCAGCTCCATGACAGCTGAGGACAAAGGCAGGCCTTCGTATTCGCAATTCATCTTCGTGGTGAGACGAGAGAGCGCATCCAAATCGATGTTTGGGATAAAAAGATCAACAAAAATATAAATAAAGATAACGATTACAAAACACGAGAATTTGGAGACTCACAGAGCCATCAAATAGCAGTTCTATAAATTAATACTTGTACTTTTGTTAGTAAAAAATATAGAGGCCAAAAAATTATTTTCAGGATTATTTAGCTTTTTTGAGCACAGATATGTAAGAAGATGAAATATAGAGAACTTTGTAACATTGACAACGTTTTCTTCTTAACAATATCTTGCACCGTATTTCTGAATATTCTTCGAAGTGGTTTATGGCCCAATCCCTTTCATTATCCAACTAATGCTATTGAAAAGTCTCCAATTGTGAAATAGTTTAGACTATTGTAGTTTATTGCGAGAATCTGGTGCCCTAACTCTTCTAATAGTAAACTGTCCCTTTTTTTATGTTTGTTGTCACGTTGAGTAAATGATTTTTTTTATAATGAAACAAAGTTTGAACAGAATTCAATTTGTTGCTTTTCAAGTTTTGTCTACTAGACCAAATATTTTGTTGAGGCAACTTAATATATGCTTAACCCTATACAAACAATTATTTTGTTAGCTGTTCTCTCAGTGAATATCGTGTCGTTTAAGAGGCTGCTGTATGTTGTTCTGTGCAGATAATCGGCGTGATCTCGGTGTTCTTCATCTGCGTGTCGATTCTGTCGTTCTGCCTGAAGACGCACCCGGACATGCGCGTGCCGACGATCAAGAACGTCACGGTGAACACGTCAGCCAACTCCTCGGCGTGGACGCTCGACAAGACGCAGACGAACGCCCACGATGCCTTCTTCTACATCGAGTGCGTGTGCAACGCTTGGTTCACGCTCGAGTTCTTCATCCGCTTCGTCGCGTCACCCAACAAGTGGGAGTTCATCCGAGCCTCCGTCAACATCATCGACTACGTGGCGACACTCAGCTTCTATATCGACCTCGTGCTGCAGAAGTTCGCGTCACACCTCGAGAACGCCGACATCCTCGAGTTCTTCAGTATCATCCGCATCATGCGGCTGTTCAAACTCACTAGACACTCCTCAGGGCTGAAGATCCTCATCCAGACATTCCGCGCCTCCGCTAAGGAGCTCACTCTGCTCGTCTTCTTCCTAGTGCTCGGGATCGTCATCTTCGCCAGTCTCGTCTACTACGCCGAGCGTATCCAGGCCAACCCACACAACGATTTCAACAGTATCCCGCTGGGTCTGTGGTGGGCGCTCGTCACCATGACGACCGTCGGCTACGGCGACATGGTGCCCAAGACGTACGTCGGCATGTTCGTGGGTGCGCTGTGTGCTCTGGCTGGTGTGCTGACGATCGCGCTGCCAGTCCCCGTCATCGTGTCCAACTTCGCCATGTACTACTCGCACACACAGGCTCGAGCCAAGCTGCCGAAGAAGCGACGGCGTGTGCTACCTGTGGAGCAGCCGAGGGGACCACGACTACCTGGGGCTCCCGCCGCCCCCGGAGTACCCGCCCCCTGTGGACCTGTGACCGCCGCCGGGGGCTGCGTCCCACCCCAGAACCGCCGCATGAACGCCATCAAGACGAACCACCCCAAGGACATGATGGGCCCGAAAATGGGTACGTAGCGAGCCGCCTCTTCTCCATGGTGAAACGGGTTCGATTCCCGACGGGGTCGCTCCCCGGATTTCGCACGTGTGTATCGTGGCGGACGATGCCGCTGGTCAGCTAGTTTTCTCGGGGATCTCCCGTTTCCCCCGCCCTTTCATTCCGGCGCTGCTCCAGACTCCCTCCGCTTCACCCTCATCGGCTCTCAACACCTCGATGTTAAGAGCCGTCAAAACCTCTTCCCTAACGTCACTTCTCCACTTACCAGGAGCAGGGTCAAGTGGTGTCAACAATAAGAGGGGTGTAGGTTACCAAGCACGAGGCGTAGTGGCCACCTGCCTATAGGCTCTTCGCGGTTCAATGAGAACTTTTGAAGTCAATCTTTGAAAAGATTTCACTGCTTAAATCTGCATACATTTCAACATGAGCTCTGACTCAAATACTCATAATAAAACTGCCTGTGAATAAGGTAAAATTGTTCCATGTTTTAAAGCCACGTCCGAAGTATGAGTTTTGAATTTATTAAAACTGAATAAATTAAATTAAATTATTCAACTTCTACGTTTCTGTGTTTGAGCCGCGTCGTGGATTTCTTCTCCAACGTTACAGCAGTCGCAGTTGCCATCATCAGGGAGCAATACCTGACCAATTGAGGACAGATTTTATTTGTATGGCGAGCCCCCAAACCCCGCTACACCAGCGTGAACACCGTCACAGTTCTGTATGTCCTCCGGCATTCATGTTAGTAGCTAAGACGGTTGGAGAATGGGATGCGTCTCAGGGCAAGCCCTACACGCCTTAGGTCGGGTTTAGTTATCAAAATGGGTGCATGCATTTCGGCTAAGCAGGATTGCATGGTGAAATGGCCGCAATTGTAGCCATGGATACACCCCGAAAGAAGAAGGGTCTAGTAAGGGGCATAGAAAACCAGGCAAAACAGAGAGGGTCTGGAGAAAACTATACGACAGTCGCGGAGGATAAAAGTAATTCCTTTTATTGGATTAGGGCTGGAGAAAGTAGGGTGTTTTTAGTTTGCAAAGATATACTTTGTGAATATGATGCAGGGTGAAATGAAATTAGGTCGTAGCTAGTTTGATAACCAGGGTCGCGCTATACGGCCCTGGGGGTGCCAGCCATCGCTCTGTAACACAGGAAAGAGTGCTAGCGTGTTACAGGCAATTACACGAAACTTAATACTGAGGTATTATTTCTATAATCTTGTCTGTGACCTTGCGTGCAGCTGTGTGTAGGGGTGTGGTAGTGTGTGTCAATGGAGGTGTGAGTGAGTGTTAGTGCAGTGTAGGTGTGCCATTCCACCACCCTCACCAGCCGCTGCAGAGAGCACTCTACGCCACAAGCCATCTCACGGCTACCCAATCTCTGGAGTTATTGCTGATTATCTTCCAGAGCATATATACGGTTGTATTGCTGCGAGTGACTGCCTTGGAATCAGCAGTGGCGACGGGCCATACATACAGACAGCTGTCAGATGAGAGAAGCTTTGTAGCACACGAGTGTGTGGTGCAGTGTGGATACAGTGTGAATCACAGGGCCATCTCCGAGCCAGAGGCTGTACAGAGCTTGCTTCGTCTTGTTCTGTGATCACATAGTGCTTCACTAATTTGGTATAGTTATTTTATCAAAGAGCGTATTTTGTAGTTAAATGTATTGCAGTATAACGGGTTTCCGGGATTAATTAGTTAGTCGGGTGCATGGCTGATGGCTTGCATTGCAAGTTTCGGTGTTTTAAGGCGGCCTGTGAGCTAAAATACTTTTAGGCCGCTTATATTTCTGACTCTCGTGGGGGTCATAGATATTTTCGGGTTGGCATTGTGGCACAATAATTGTAAAATTTCTCCTCTATTTTGAGGAAGTGATAGTCTAGTTTTTCGATTTTGAGTTCTGTATGCAGATCTGTGATGGAGCAGTATCTAGCTACGTCTGCCGCCATTCGCAGGCATTTATTTTGCACAAGCTGCAGTCTCTTGATATGTGTTTTAGCTACATGGGCCCATGTGGTCGCAGAATATGTTATAACAGGCCGTATGAGCATGGTATATAGCAATACTGCCGTGTTTCGTGTTATGGCACTTCGCCTATTAAGTATAGGGTATAGGGCGGAGAGTCTGGCGTGTGCACTTACACACTTGGCGTCTATATGTGCTTTCCAGGTCAACTTTCTGTCCATATGTACGCCTAGATATTTAGCAACATCTTTATGGGATATGGGATTTTAATCCTCCATTTGGTGTAATATTCTTGAAAGGCTGTTAAGGCAGTTTGTAATCGTCGTGTTGCTAGGTCGAGGTCGTGTGAGCGACTAAATATGACAATGTAATCGTCATAGCAACCGAATTGCTCCAGTCGGTGGTCTGGTTTCGGTAGATCGTGTTAATAAAGACTAAATAAAACTGGGCCAAGTATACTGCCTTGAGGCACTCCAGCATAACTGGTTTTACTCTCTGATTTTGCTCCTTCGCAATGGACAGAAAAAGTCCTGCGATTCAAATAGTTGTCTATTAACTTAATATAGCAATCAGGGAATTTTAATTCATATAATTTATAAATCAACCCAGCATAAAAAACTCTGTCAAAGCCTTTTCCATATCTAAGAAAACTGCTACTACATAGTCTCTCCAGTTAAAGACGTGGCTAATATATTCAGTGATTCGTACCAATTAGTGTGTTGTGGAGTGCTTCTGTCTAAAGCCAAACTGATCTTTGGGAAGTAAATTATTATTAATTATATGAGAATTAATCCGTCTTAAGATTATATATTCCGCAACTTTAGAAAGTGTATTTTAAAGGCTTATTGACTTATAATTTTGTGGGAGTTTCTATTCCTTTCCTTGTTTGTGAAAGACAATCACATTAGCAGTTTTCCATTCGTTTGGGAAGTATTCCAGCTTGAGCATAGCATTAAAGCATCTAGCTAGATACTCAAGGGCCACTTCGGACATTGTCTTTGATACAATAGCCTGAATTCCGTCTGCTCCTGGAGCTTTTCTGGGATACATGCAACGAATTGCCAGTTTTATTTCGTGCGACTGTGTGAATTCAGGTTCGTCTTCAGTCGGTTTTCTTTGCTTTATTTTAATTTCGCGATAAATGTGGGTTGTAAAATTTATATCACAGGGATCCTGATTTGGCTGGAAAGTATTTTCTAGCAGATTTGCAAAGGCTTTTGCCTTTGCTTCAGGGTTGAAAACAAATCCTGTGTTAGTTTGCAAGGGCCGAATTTTATCGGTTTTATTTAAGAGGCGTTTAGTTAAGCCCCATAATTTTTTTTCGCGTGGTGCTAGCTTAGCTACTTTGGCATCCCAGACACTGGTCCACCATAGTGTTACTTCTGAAATGACAGCCTGTATTTCGTTTATTCGCGCCTTAGTTTGCCGATCTCGACGTATAGAATAAGGGCATCTTAGGCGGTTTTTCTGCATGATTAAGTTCCGTATATACTGCGGAAAATATCGAGTTTATTTGTATGTGTCTTTTATGGAACACACTCAGCCACGCCTTGCTGTATTGTGCTTGTAAGGGCGGCTATAGCTTCAACATCCTGTGATGTTGCAAGGGAATCATTATTTATCTGCGCAAATTATCTGTTATAAAATTAGTGAAACTCGGCCAATCGGCCTTAGAATAATCTTTAATTTTTCTCGGGGCGTTAGCTTCTGTGGAAATATTCTCAAAATCAATGTGGACTGGGTAGTGATCGGAGGAGAGATCGTGTTCGACTCTTAGGTCCATCCCAGTTTTAAACTGTTTAACTACAGCAATATCTAAAATATCAGGTTGTTGGTTAATATTTAGTGAGTTATAGGTAGGCTCAGTTGGGGCCTTAACTTGATCATTTCTATTCGCTTGGTGCCTTTGTGAGAGCATCCCATTTGCTGTTCTATTTATAGAATTCCAGCTTGGATGTTTGGCATTTATGTCGCCGAGGGCGAGAAAAGTATTACCTGTTTGATTATATAATAAATCCAGGTCGGTCAGTGTTAGCGAGCGCCCGGGGGGGGGGGCAAAATTGCTGGTAATTTAGTGCGTTGCTGGCATAATTTTAATTCAATGCCAACGGCTTCTAATATAGGAAAGTTTGGCAGATTTATTTCGTCATATGCGATGGAAGTATGTACTAAAATAGCCACTCATCCTTTTCCTCTTATCAAAGGCCTGTCCTTTCGATATACGGCATAGCCTGGAACAGAAAAGCAAGATCTATGTGTAAAATGTATCTCGTTTATTGCCGCAATTTTAATTTCATGTCGAGACAAATAATCTATAAACTCGTCCTTTTTTGAGCTAAGGCTGCGTGCATTCCAGAAGAGAGTGGAGTGCAGGTGGGTTTCCGGTGAATATAAATTAGCTGCATTAATTGGGTTTACCGGCATTGTCATAATTCTTGACCAGCTGAATGGACGAGCCGATGGTTGCGGTTATTTTGTCTTGGATCGACATATTAGTCGTCCAGATGGTTAAACGCTTCATTAATTGCAGCAATGATTTCATTTTGGTTGACCGTGGTGAAGATGAGGGGGGGGGGGGAGGTCCGCCACAGGTTGGCCGTGTCAGAGCGACTGCCACCGATGCGGCAACCATGGCCTGCGGGGGTGTGTGTGTGTGGGCGAGCTCGGCCTGAGGACGCGAGTTTTGTTGAGGCTGAGGTGAGCTCTGATTGGCCGGCTGAGCTGTGGAGGGGTAAGCCGGAGCGGCGGTAGCGGGCTGCGAGCTCGTGGCTTGTGTTACAGCCTGGTTTTGGGCAAATTGTCGTTGTTTTTGCGATAGTTGCTTAGATTTAGCTTGATTTTTCTTGCCCCACCTCGCATTACGGTTACGGGGAATGGGTTGGTTCGCCAGGGCCGGGAAAGCCATCTCGTCTGGCAGCCAGCCAGGCATACCCGTCATACACAGGTACAGGTGCTGGCTGCTGGTGTTGCGCCCACGAGGCCATGAACGTATTTCGCGCTGGTTGGACGTATGTTTGCTGTGGCCCTGAGGGAGCCTGGCCCTGGGCTGGTTGCTGCCAGGCTGTGGCAGGCTGTTGCCAGGCTGCTGTGCGGTCATTCTCGCGAATTGCAACTCGTGACTGCTGCTCCCGAGCTTGCCTTGTTTCAGGCGCAAGGCGGCTCCATTTCGCAGTTTTGTAGGTTTGGCATCCTCGATAGTTTGCGCAGTGATTTAGGCCGCAGCCCACACATTTTACTTGTGTTCTGTCCTCGACAATTTGGCAATCTTTTGTGAAGTGCGGGCCACTACAGTGCCTGCATATTGGTGTGGCATCACATCCTGCTGCCACATGATTGAACCGCTGGCAGCGGGGACATTGTGCGGGTCCGGTGGGACTGAAGAACTCTTCCACTTGGATCTGAGCGCCTGCAAAACTGTATTTATGCTATGAGGCAGTTCGATCGCCAATTTGTTTATTTGGCTCCTGTTGCGATCGTGTATGAACCAGGCCCTCTGGACTGTCATTCCGAGCCGCTGGAATTATTCGTGCAGGAATTCCATTTCTGTATCTGCTTGAACCCGGCAGAATACAAGCTTCACTGGTATTTGATCGGCCGTCAGAGCAGGCTGTGTTGGTGCCCCATTTACTTGATAATATGGACAGCTGTTTGAAAGTCTGTCATTTAACTCGTGTGAACGCGCAGTGTGTCTGCCCCGACACAGAGAGCACTCAATGAAAGTGACATCGATCCATCGAGTTTTCGCTTGAGGGCAGGGTATTTGTGTGTACTTGTCAGGTACACAGGAAACGGCTGTATTTGCAGTTTTTTTGGCTGCTGCTGGCTTGATTGCGGGACAGTTTGGCCCACTGAGGGCTGGTGCGAGTCCTGAGGGGGCGGTTGTGTGCCCTGATGGGGCTGTACGTCGTGTGTACGTTTTGCGCGGGTGCTTCCATTTTGCAATGCGACATCATTCGCAATTATGTTAGCTGGGTTTGCTGGGAGTTGCGTCTCCATGGCAGCATCGGTACTGGCCATTTTCGCAGGTCACAGACTGGTAATTGTGCCTACAGTGTGTATCTCTGTGTTGGCTGGTGTGCACCGTCCAAGCCCCTCCCTTCTATCTTCTCCCCTCTTCCGAGACTAAGGGAACTTAACTTTAAACCATACGATAGTTCTAAGAAGAACTACTCGCAGCGGTAAACTGATGTTCGATGCAGATCCTCTCTCCTCGCTGGCTGCCTCGGAACTCTGCCCCCGAGGACAGTCGCAGGAAGAGGCACTTATATATTCTGATTTCAGGAGGGCTGTTTTCTGATTGGCTGGGCTCTTCGGCCAATCGCAGGTAGTCTTCATTTTGTTCCTTCTGATTGGCTGAGGTGGTTGGCCAAACCTGGCGGGTCTGTGTTCTCTGCTCTCTCATCACGGAATTTCAGGTGATGCGAAAGTAGAGAACACAGATCCGCCAGGATTGGCCAACCACCTCAGTTAATCAGAAGGAAGACAGCCTATGATTAGCCGAAGAGCCCAGCCTATCAAGTAACAGCCCTCCAGAAATCATAATATATAAGTGCGTCTTCTTTCGACTGACCTAAATTGGTCAGGTATCGTTCCCTGACGACTGCCAAGACGTTGGCGAAGAAATCCAAGACGCAGCTCAAACCCAGAAGACTAGAAATTGACGACGATAGCCGCGATAGCCTGCGAACTATTTTTAATGTTATTATTGTTGCTTTTATACACATAATGGCACGAATTGATATAATAGGATACATTTGTGTTCCTAATATTGCCAAAGCTTCACTTGGTAAATGCTGGAATAAAGTTAACTGTAGTAAATAAATCATAGGATTTTAAAATTAATTAATTTAATGCACCGGCTATTGACTGGCAGCTGCGAAATTTAAATAGGATATCCCATGTTAATGAAATTTCGTCTCAGTGCGTTAATTTTAGAGATAAGCTTTACAAACAAAATTTATTCTTCACGAAATTTTTAGAGAACATTCCCTACAGTGGAGAAGTTGTCATAACATGTATAACCTTTTGCATAGAATTTTTAAAATGCATGTTTTACAAAAAAGTACATACTGGCTGTGTATTGTAAATATACACTCGTCCGTATCTACTCCAAAAAAATTCGTGATTAATACATTTTGTTTGAAACTCCTATCATGAAAATTAACCCACTGAGGCGGAATTTCCTAACATGGGATTTCTTATTAAAACGTCGCAGTTGCCAGGGGGTAGGCAATACCCTTAAACATGAACAGCCTATAATAGCGTGTTGTAAACTCCGCTACATTTGGCTAGCCAGTGACTGGGCTCATGAGAGTTGGAGAAGTTATGTCCACACACTGTCATCGCCACTTCACGTCCGACTATAGACTGTCCACGGTAAAGTGAGCACGGTTACGTTTTCCTTCAGCCATTTTCTTATTATTTAACCCCCTTTTAAAAAAATATTGACATGTAAGTATTAAACACAGCGTTTACATTCCACCACAAACGGAAAGTGACGTCTAAGGCTAAAATAAAGTATATGTATTGACTATTATTCCAAATGAGAGGGCTTTGAAAAGTGCTCACTTTACCGTGAATAGCCTTTAGCTTACCGCACAACCATCACGCTGGACTGACCTCAGGCGCGATTAACTTTCAGACGTGATTATAGACCGCTCGTTGTTAGCTGAGCAATCCTCAGTCCATCCTCCTTCATGTAGAAAATATGCATTGACATAGGTTTGACTACTTTAATCACCAGTCGAGCACACAAACCGCGTAATTGTCAAGGGTTGAGATCCACCAACTTATCCCTTGCAATGCAGAGTTCTTGAGACGCGCGCTTTTATGTCATAACTTAACATGTCCCCATTCAAACACACTTCAGGCATGAGACAAGTTACACTATAAACGCACCACGCATATTATAAATACTATTACCGAATTCTCCAACATAGCTTCAAATGGTTTTTTTCACACTGCTGTATTTAAAAAAACGTGTACTGGTCAGAACCAAGCAAAACTATTATAGGGACATGCAGACTTTACACCATGACGAGATCACTGCAAACCAATTCAGAGTCTTGCGAATAGAGACCATAAGGCACTTGGTACGCGTGTCAGTGTCGCCCTTATTGCTCCGTTCCTTGTGTGCACCTGAAAAGCCTAAAACCACCTAAAGAGTTTCGCCTGCAAGATGCAGCTATTTTTCGCGTTCGGGGCCTCGAGAAGCATGAGCTCTAAGGGCGACTCTTGCTCTCTCACTACTTTCCTTATCGCCTCTAAGCGTAAGACGCTCAGATAGCGTGCAGGCGGTTCACCTCAACGTGAATTCAAGCGGTCGCCCTGTATGTTCAAGGCGCGCTAATAATTAAAAAATTCAGAAGCTAAAACTGTTTCCAAATACACCCCTTTCCACTATTTTCACACCAAGAAAAATTGATTCTTGCAGTTAAAATATAAGCGTTTTATTTTAAGTTCGTTAATTTTTCTTCCCTTCGATCCCACAATGAATCTTTAAACTCTGGAATTTTGACTTCCTCCTTATGTTTACGAAATAATATTATACAACACGACCACTGTAACGTAATTCAAAAGGCGAGCATGCAGAGCCCGTCAGAATGTCGATGTTTTGTAAAATATGAGTTCTCTGTTTGCATAATACCAATAGATGAAAAATTAAATAAATTCAGTGCATACAAATTGAGACATATAATTGTTATTGCGAAGATAAGGGATGGAAGTGTTTGTCCTACATCGCTTACTGCCTCCCTGTCTGCATGTCCTTGACAATATATGCTGAAAGTTGTAGAGAATATTTTCAACTATATATTTTAGATTTTTTAGTTACACTCGTAGCAGCTATAAATAAAGTAAATATGCCAGTACAATGCAAGAAAGATTAACACTCACTAAATAATTTCCACCATGACAGGACATCTAACAATAACCTCGCAGTCTTCAAAAGCAGCGCGTTTGTTGTGTAGTTTACGGGGTTCGAAACCAAACGTTTATTTTTATCATAGTTTTAAAATCACCTTATTTTTTAAAATTTACTCTCTATTCGAGCTTTCTATAATCACAGTGTCAGTCCAAATTTCCGACTTCTTTTCTGTAATCACCGTGTTGGTCCAAATTTCCGACTTCTTTTCTGTAATAACAGTGTCAGTCCAAATTACACACTTATTTTCTGTAATCACCGTGTTGGTCCAAATTTCCGACTTATTTTCTGTAATCACCGTGTTGGTCCAAATTTCCGACTTCTTTTCTGTAATAACAGTGTCAGTCCAAATTTCCGACTTATTTTCTGTAATCACCGTGTTGGTCCAAATTTCCGACTTCTTTTCTGTAATCACAGTGTCGGTCCAAATTTCCGACTTCTTTTGTGTAATCACAGTGTTGGTCCAAATTTCCGACTTCTTTTCTGTAATCACCGTGTTGGTCCAAATTTCCGACTTCTTTTGTGTAATCACAGTGTCGGTCCAAATTTCCGACTTCTTTTCTGTAATAACAGTGTCAGTCCAAATTTCCCACTTATTTTCTGTAATAACAGTGTCAGTCCAAATTTCCGACTTCTTTTGTGTAATCACAGTGTTGGTCCAAATTTCCGACTTCTTTTCTGTAATCACCGTGTTGGTCCAAATTTCCGACTTCTTTTCTGTAATCACAGTGTCGGTCCAAATTTCCGACTTCTTTTGTGTAATCACAGTGTCGGTCCAAATTTCCGACTTATTTTCTGTAATCACCGTGTCGGTCCTAATTTCCGAATTCTTTTGTGTAATCACAGTGTCGGTCCAAATTTCCGACTTCTTTTCTGTAATCACCGTGTTGGTCCAAATTTCCGACTTATTTTCTGTAATCACAGTGTTGGTCCAAATTTCCGACTTCTTTTCTGTAATAACAGTGTCTGTCCAAATTTCCGACTTCTTTTCTGTAATAACAGTGTCAGTCCAAATTTCCGACTTATTTTCTGTAATCACCGTGTTGGTCCAAATTTCCGACTTCATTTCTTAACTCCATTTAGTGTTTTCACGTGTTTATGCTTCAAATAATTCTTTACTTTTGTTTAACTTTCATTTATTCGTTTTGTTGGTGTGTTTTCGATGTCTATAATATGCACTTATGTGATGCTTGATTGTGGCTACTGATTCTTTCACTCTGAGTGTGTTCGTAATATTCGTTTCACATTTATTACAATTAATTTCATATCAAAATATAATATCTGGTTTGCCCATCTCTTCTATTTCCTATCATTTCCTTGAACGAAGTATTGTAAAATGATTTTTTGGCACGTATCAAATATATATATATATATATACAAAATTATAAATTATGTAACAATAGGTCTTTGCTGTTAAATCAGAAATATATTTACCAAAAATTTAATTAAAATTTACTATTTATTAAATTTGCGAAAGAATAAAATTTCTAAACTAGTGAACTGATTTCTCTGCCCAATTGTTCACTAACATACGAAGAAATCTTTTACATATAATAAAAAAAAAAGAATTGGAACTTATCTATTGTGTATCACTAACAATAGCTGAAATTAATAAACAGTAGGTTGATTGACAGTATTTAATTAGTGGTAAAAGTATGTAACCGGCTAGCATGTAATACGCATTCCACGAAACGCATGAATGCTTATGTCTTGAAGGAAAATGTTTCAACTTAAATAACATACGTGTTACTGTCATTAAATGAGTTTCAAAATAATTATCAGATTTTTTATTAATTTGTAACTTTTCTTAACCAAATTAAATCGAACCATTGCGGTTTTCCTAAGCCAGTTTAGCAATTGATTTTTTTTTCTTATTTTTAACTTTTAGATTATTTACCACAGCAAACAGATACGTTAATTTTTTTTTTTAACAAGCCGGCTCATGTATTATTTATTATTGTAACGCATCATAAACGTAAATATATAGTAAATGTGGTTCTGCATAAAGCATTTTAGATTATTAAGATACTAAACAAGTTTATCATTAAAATCACGAGCTAATTTTGTTGCAAATGAAGAACAGTTTCAATAAACGAACCTTGTAAGTACCTTCAGTGAGAAGAAATAACGTTAAAATTCACTCCAGTGTATGAGAACCTAAGTGACTAATTTACTTGCGTATAAGGTTTCTTTGGATTTATTTCAGTATTAAATTGACTGCACTAGTTTTACAGCACAACCGCGCAAATTAAAAAATAAAAATAAACTACATTTTAACACATATAAATCTTACGCATAAAGATTGATTTCCTCTTTCGATTTATATATTTGCAGTAAAATTGCCATATATAAATGATGAAGTTAAAAACAAGACAAATACCTTACAATAATAAAAAATTATGACTTTGAGACGTATTTAGTGTTTCTTTTGTAACTAATCTGTAACGCCTGGCAGTTAGGCAACCTGTGCCGTGTAATACAGTTCCTGATTGTTGCCTACCTCCAGATATATGGTTAAAGGGATTGCGACGGCTATTGGGTATTGTGGTCAGGTTTCATCGTGCGTGAATTTTCATACATATGTATATAAAATTTTATTACTCAATGGTAGTTTATTTCGAATTATAAGTTGTAGGTGGTTTTTCGAATAATATTGTATATATAACCACAAGATCATTACATAAGCAAATATAATTACTTCGAAGTTTATAAAATGTTACTATGTAGAACTCTGTAAAAAGAAAATCATAAGAAAGCCGCTTCTTGATTTCAACAGAATTTCATATTCTTGAAAGCTTCTCTTAGAATATTTCGTTCCAAAAAAAAAGTCTTCTTTCATTTTTCATTTCTGTATTTAGAGTTGTAGGTAAAATAATTTCTTCCAGTTTTAAGACGCTTCTTTTGGCATATTTACTGCTTATGTTGTATATATCCCTAACTGTTTACAAAAGTGTGGAAAATTCTATTTCGGATTCCATATACAGTATCTATGTGATAGTTACCAGAACTGAAATATATTCTGTTAATGAATCTAACACAATCAAAATGTATTAGTAATTCAGATTCTGGTTTTTATATTATATTTCGGTAATTCACACACTGCGTGTGTGTGTGTGTGAAGTGTAGTGAAAATGGAATATAGTGATGGTGCATGTTGCTCGTTGGAAAATAGGTTTTCTAGGGATAATACAATTTTCCTCACTTATGCCTTTCATCTCTGCTCTACTTTAATCTCATTTCACCCCAATGGCCACTAAATACCTTTGTGTTCAGTGCCTGTTGCGGTGAGTAGCTATCGAATACTACACGCCTGGCGGATTGCATATCTGCCAGGCGCGAGAGCCAGCTACTTATCTAAGTACCTCCGACTATCGGTTTCTCGTCAGAAGCATCATAGCTTGACCAAATCACAGCTCGAAGTTCATCGCAATAGTACAGAAACGATCAGTGCGTGTGACCCTGGGCCAAAAGTGATTCCAAAGGATGAGGTATATTCCTTTAATCCGGTGCAAGAAAACTAGCCTCCTGAAAATATCACAGGAAAAAATGTACACCCTCGAATTGAATAAATGAACAACCTGTAAACGTATATAAATATCGATAAATACTGCAAAATATGTCATTGTCATTTTATTTTACTTAGGGTAATAACTATTTCACAGTCAACGAAAAATCTAATTTTGGTATCCCAAAACACAGCTGTTTTCGAAAATAATATGCACACTTATTTATTAACTAATAAAGACATATGTGAATGGGCAACCCATAAAAACAAACGATAGTTCTTGCTGGTGCGTACAGTATTGTTCGGCTGTATAGAGACTTGCGGAATTGCAGGCGTTTCAAACCTTCCCTATATATTTACTTATCTATGTATTTATACGCGGAGTGTTCTGCGTGTGGCGGGTTCACAACAAGTCGTGTACAGTTAAAACAAACAAATTTATAGGACAAATCAGCATACCTACATTTATTATGTTAATAATTTTTTTGCGAGTACCTCCAGAATGGTGACATTGAGACATGAAACAAGGCGAATATATTTTTTTCCTCTTTGAAACACTGGTCGATAATATGACTGAAATAATTAATCATATTTCCTCATGATGCAATATGTTATAAATTATTGTGGCCACCCCAAACTCAGCGACAGAATAACATTTACATCCATTAAATATTTAAATTAGGGAACATTTATTTTTTTTTTTTTTTTTTTTTTTTTTGCGATTGTATCATATCTTTGTCCATTTAAACTCTACACAGGTACTCAGAGTTTAATTTGTAATACATTATGGAATAACGACAAAAACTAGTGTTTCAACTCTAACTGCAACATTTCATATGATTTTCATATGATCAGCCTGAAGTGATTTCATATGAAATCACTTCAGGCTGAAAGTGGTATTTATAGCTAATGTTTATATTCTTGTTGTGGCACTACAAATGCCTGCGTTATTATGGTTGATATTTTATGTATGTTACCCCGGTTTTATACATTAGATAGGCTTAAATTTAATTTAATTCAAAATGGCAAACATTAATTATAATTTTTCGAATAAGCTTAACACTGCTTAATTTTCTCATACGCTGTTCTTTGGTAAATACTTTAATTGAAGTTATTTGGTTACTGGGGCACCTAACATGAATAATTTAGATACAATAAATAAATATGAACTCGTAATTCGCTGGATGAAGATTTTCTCTAGGGCGATGTATCAGCAGACCAGATATTATATTGTTCGCTTTTGTATCTTTATTTTTATTAATGTTTAATGCTGAACTAAGGAATACATAGTTTTGTAGCATTATATGTCTCATCGTACGTTGTGTACTCACGTTTGATGAGACTATCTGAAAATATACTAACGGAAACAATACCTCAAAAGACAAGCAATTCAAATATAAATCTGACATAATTGATGTTATCAGACGGCCATCTTATCTCCATGGTTTTGCGCATCGTTCAGAGTGAGCCCTTGGTCGATAGTTAGTTTGTAAGGCCTCAAAGCTGTGCTCAGCTAACAACGAAAGTTAATTTTGTCGTTGGCATTGCTAATATTCGGTAACGCAGGCAAATAAATAAAATGTTTATATTGAAGGAAGTTATGTTTATATTGAAGTTTGTTCTCAGATGCGTGTTACTAAAGGAATCCCTATACCACCCCGAAGTTGTGTCGGACATACTCGGCGTGCAGAGACAGCGTAGAGACACACCGTTCGTGCAATTGACGATTTTTAAAAAGACTAAGGATTAGTTCAATGTCAATCTATTTTCCACGACAAAAACTAAAGTCATTATTTGACTACCCGTTCATAGATTTGGTTACTGATACACACACGCGTGGTCGTTGATAAGTGTCAGTATAGTCAAACACTTGGTCGTTGAGAAGTGACAGCATACACAAACACGTGGTCATTGAGGAGTGTCAGTATACACAAACACATGGCCGTTGGGAAGTGTCAGCGTACACAAAACGAGGTCGTTGATAAGTGTCAGTATAACAAACGCGTGGTCGTTAATAAGTCTCAGTATACAGAAACACGTGGTCGTTGATTAGTGTCAGTATAGTCAAACACTTGGTCGTTGAGAAGTGACAGCATACACAAACACGTGGTCATTGAGGAGTGTCAGTATACACAAACACGTGGTCGTTGAGAAGAGTCAGTGTTCACAAACACGGGGTCGTTGGTGTCAGTATACTCAAACACATGGTCGTTGAGAAGTGAAATCATACACAAGCACGTGGTTGTTGAGAAGTGTCAATATACACAAACAAATGGTAGTTGAGAAGTTTCAGTATACACAAACACGTTGGCGTTGAGAAGTGTCATTATACACAAACACGTGGTCTTTGAGAAGTGTGAGTGTACACAAACATGTGGTCGTTGAGAAGTACCAGCCAGCAAAGATCGCTTTAATTATCACTCCGTGTACGATATTTATTATTTGGTAAAACAATGCTTTACCTTTTCTGAACAGATTGCAGTATTAAATCTCTTTATTCATCTCTTCAGTTTCTGAGGAAATAGAACTCGCACCAAGCTTGTGCATGCTATATTCCATCTCCATTGCAATGCTTCCTTATTGTCAGCTGTGACCTTGAGGCACATTATATGTGTTAACTTGGGATTACCCCAAAGCAAAGTCCAACATCACGTTGCATGAGAAGAGTCAGCCATGGGTCGAGGTTGGTGCCGTTTGTCATATAGTGTATTCCATGACTTCTACGGACTGCGCTGGCCGAGTGCTGCGTGTTCTAATAACTGGAACTCTCTCTGAGAGCAGTCGGATTTTCGTATTCCAATTGAGAGTTGCACTGAACGAGTGCATACGCACCGAGAGCATCTTTTTCCGCACCGAGTCTGGAGTCAGTTTTGATTTTCAGAGCAATATGGCGGCGACCTGTGATTATGTAAACAATACGAACAGTATTGCAATGTTGGAAATTCTGCAATATCTAGCATTTCGGCAGCTGAATAATCAGTAATATTTGATATGAAACAAATATGCTCTCGGTATATTGACAATATCGTTTGTAATTACAGAGGCAATGAGGTTAATTTCACCCAGTGACTCGTGCATACATATGCCGACGAGTTAGAAAAGAGAAATAGGAGAAAATTATCTGTACGGAATTTCATAATTTTAAATTTATATCCTTGTATCAACTTTGTATTTCAAGCATTTTCTGCAAAAGATGATATGTTGTCGCAAATGTTTTGCACTGTTTCGTGGCATGTTCTAGTTGTCAGTGCATAAATAATATACACTCGTTTCTGGCAATCACGTGACACATGCACTTTTCCAGTTATCAGAGCGCACCCAGAGCAGTCAATTGGAATACGCCATTAGAAAGGTGCACACTCCTGCGCACCTGCTCCCAGACAGCTACGTTCCAAGATGATAGCATTGTATGAGTGGCCACAGAGGACTGCACACTCACCGAATAACAGATCACATGTACTGTCGCGTTAGATGGCAACTGTTTACTTGGAACTTGGTCTGCAGTCACTGGCGACACTAGGCAGAGTTCTGCTCTTGACCCCATCACTACGTAGCCTGTACGTACGTTCTAAACCGGAGTCATTGGTATCAGTCAGCGAAATTCCATTCACTGAGTGGCAGTTCAAAGCTGCTGCCACATAACGGATCAGTCAAATTAACTCCAAATTATGCGGGAATCACTTATAATTAAGTAAAATTGAGCGATTATATTAACCACTCATCTGGCACTGATCACCAGAGTAGGCGTTTTTACTGATATACACTATAAGGCGTCATTTAATTTATTTCAGTCATAGGCCTGTATGTCACGCTGGAAGATTTCATGCAAGAATGTGCAACTGCTTGTATTAGTGGAACATTTGGCCATCTGCTTGCCCATTTCACAGACGTATTCGTAATTGATCACGTGCTATTTTAGATGGAAGGTTTTCTGTAAGGTTGAAATTTGAGCCAATAAGAAAGGGGGTAATACAGTTATTTCATTAGTTTTATTTTGAGAAAGGGATTAAACACAATAAAATAGTAAATAAAAAGTCAAGGAAATGTTTGCTTATTATAGAACAGCATCATAAAACATGCACTCTCCTCTGCTTGTGCGGAAGCAAGAGTCGATGGATAGGTTATTCCATAGCGACCTCCATAACCGCTGGGATGCAGGCTCGGATAGCAGGCCTCGTGTAAGCTTCCACGCGAGCTTGTACGTAAGATGTTGTCGTGGCACACACGCTTTAGACTAAAGACGAATGCAAAGCAACGTTCCCGCCTTCAGTAAAGACTCGCCTTTCACTAACACAGCTGGCAAAGACACGTGATCAACGCTCAACAACCTGTTTGTTTACGTCTTTATTTTTCAAACAACCATCCCTTTTATGCGACTGGAAACATTCTCGAAATGGATAATTTTTTAGTTGCTTTAGAACTAGGCTAGAGGACGTTTAAAGCAATGCCAACGCACTTTCGTAAACAGTGTTCGTACGTCAAGTGCTAACCACGATGTGTTTCACGGTGCTATAGACAGAGAAGCAGCTTAGTGTTGGAACACGGAGACGATGGCTGCGCGACAGACATGAGCACTCAAGCCCCCATATTCTTGGCAAGATGCAGATCGCCTTAGGTTACCTACTGCAAAGCGTTTGCATTCAGTGTCTGTTCGTGGAGAGTGTTTGCATTCAGTGTCTGTTCGTGGAGAGTGTTTGAAGGGACACTAAACGATGTACGGTACATCAGAATATCGTCCAAACTGGTTGCTGACACTCAGTCAGATGTGCTGCACCTACCAGCAGAAACATCACGTGGGCTTACTGCGCAGGTCAACGCGCACTCTAAACCAGAGTCAGTGATGTCAGTATGTCAAGTTCCAGTCACTGAAAATAAGTCACGAGATTCTTGAACACTCGCAAGTTAGTGCGGTGGTTAAGTGGTCATTGTCATGTCTGGAGACACGACGTAAATGTGTTTTATTTTTCTATTGTTCAATCGTGTTTGAGACTTTGATAATTTTGTAAACAATACAATACAAGAAAATTATTTTAGTCGATACTAACCAAATGTATTTAATGTACAATTCATTTATAATTTGTGATGGGTGGGATTGTTCTTACGCCCTAAACCAGACTACCACCCCACTCTTTGCACAATTCGCTCGCTTAAAATGTTAAGCAATAGAACAGGGTGGAAAACTTAAATCAATCGTTTAATCGCGTACAAAACGCAAGATTCTTTGGTAATAAACGTATTTTGTGCATTCAACCACTTTGCGAATTTTGAAACCTAACATGTTCCCAGGCATCCGCCATTTTACAACACCACGAAACGAACTTTAATTTATTGACACGCAGCCACCGTCACAATCAATAAAAGCCAAGTTATTTAAAGTGGAGCACTTTTCACTGGTTGCCACTTATTTGGCTCACTTTTTAAGTCGTTCATATTTAAAGTGTGTATCTATCAAATTACCTGCCCATAACACTATCACAAGATCTGTGTCGTATAGAGAATACGCGGGACTGTATTGGAAGTTATCTGTCTCAGCTATCGACATTGCTGTCAAGTTTTGTCAAAATGTGTCACCAGATTAAATCTGCGTGAAAATATACATGAAATTCCGTTTTGCAGGATGACATTTGTCACCTCCACGATGTTTCCCTTGCGATAGTTGCGCCTAATGCTGATAGAGAAAAACGCAAGGAAAACAGAAATGGTCTTTTTAAACTCTTTCCTGAAGAAAAAAAACGTTCGAGTAAGGTCTCTTGTGAATGATTTGTACGGTACTTGCCTGTATGATGTGTTAATAAAACTTCTATATCCTGGGCAAGAAATTCATGGTGCGCTTTATTTTTGTTTTCGTTTTCTGGTGGTGTAAATGATCTTTGGCCTCAGTAGATTACTATTACCTTACAAGTAACTATAGTGGCTTGATTCCACATGTCCGTGCAAGTTTAATGTTTATTTACAACGAATCACACATCATAATTTACTAAATTCATATTCGCATATCATTCACTCAGTAGCCACATAACACTTTTAAAAAATGTCGTTAACATTAAATTATCAGAGCTATAGAAATATTAGTAATATCAGACATTCTTCTAACCAAATTCTAGTTATCTCTTACTAGGTACAAGACTGTAAATCAAATCCTTAATGATATAACAATATTTTTACTAGTTAATCTTTAATCAACAAATTTAACTGAAACTTCATTTTGTCCAGAAATAGTACAGATCTCGAATTTACTTTTTCGCGCGAAAATTATAAAGTTTAAATTTTCGGTTAACAGATTTGAGTACCTAAACTTCTATATCCTGAAAACTTGTGGTAGTTGGCTAACAGCACTAATAAATCTAGCTATTTGTCCACAAAGGATTCATTCTAATTTCTTTATGTTAGTGCTCTTGCTTTACTTCACTATATATATTTTAACACCGCATCAGACATTATAGGCCTATACACTGCGCTGTTATGTGTTCTCATTAACTTTATGTCTTCCTTTTTAAAGGCTTTGCTATACATTGGCCTTTAAAATATTTATATTTCTAGTATTTGGTCCAACCATTATTTATGATTGCATTATAACTATTTTACACAATTGTCATTCTTACTCCTTATTTGACCTACAAATTAAATTTTTAAAAATCAACGCAGGTAGTTAATTCCACTCGGAGAAGTAATTAAGTTAACATGTAATACGAGATCGCAGTTTCAGTGAGGTTTGTAGTCGCTTAATTTTTTCCATAACACGTGACACGTATTTACACATACTTGAGAAATGTATTCTGCTAAATGTAAACACTTCTGTCATTGTTTCAAATTTTTATCTGAAAAAAATGTGGACTAACTTTCATTTTTGGGAATGTTGATTTTTACAATCCGTTTTAATATTCAAGGGGTTTTCACGCTTTATCTAGTTACTTTTCCACCACAAATACTAATAAAAGTGATACACTGCTACAGAAGAACAATGAAATCCATATTTCCCACCTTTATCGTTGCTACCGCAAAAAGTTAATTGGTCTGAAATTTTCAACGCAATAAGCTTTATACATTTTCAGAACCTATAAAGACAAGACTCAGCTGTGACTGAAATTACGTGCCGAGTGAAACTTGTGATTTCCATTTTCCTCCATTGTGCTTAATACTATGTACTAGGAATGGTAGGATTGAAAAGGGTAACAGTAGAATTGGTATAGAGATTTTGAAAAATCCCACATTTTCTGTTATAAGTCAACAAGCTTTGTAAAACAGAGTAACAATTACATTAACAAACTTTGTGGTTGTTTATATTCACTACTGCAGTGAATAGTCTAAATTATTGTCTATGATATAACATAGATTGGTACCGATCCTTACTATTCAGATTTTTACTGCCGCAATAACTATTTCAAAACAACAGAAAATTCTAGAAAGAATTTGAAAACACTTGATGTATTTAATTTTTATTTTAAACATACAACGTGCCATAATTTTCACCTGTAATGCGGAATTAAAAATGTTAGCAATACAACAATTTATTTTGAAAATTTACAAACAGTGTTGATACGAAACATAATAAATCCACAAATTTCGTATTACTTAAATACTAATGACGCTTTACACATTTGGAGCTTGTCTTTACACATTTGGAGCTTGTCTTTAATGGGTGTGTAATTTATTCACCAGTTCACACATTTAGTTGCATTGTTCATTTATTAACGTAGCTCCGTTAATTTAGCATAAAACACTGTAATGAATGTAAATGTAGGTACTAATTTTGAATAAATATATAATTTATTCACCCAGAATTGCAAGTTAACATCCAAGAATACTCCATTCCATTACCTAAGGTTGCTCGACTCATTTTGCATCATTTACATAATTTAAAGTAAATTTAGTCTAAATTTTCTTTAGAGATTAATTTTGATATGAAAGGGGTGCGTAGTACGGTATAAAGCACTATACTTTGTTCATAACTGAAATCAAGGTGTAAACAAGTGACATATTTGTTTTTAAGAAGGGGTGGTTGGGTATAAAAACAATCCTTAAAAATGTACGAATAAATCACAAATGTAATTTGGAGGTAAGGGAGAGTGATAAACGTGGATGATATCGAGATAGCAAAATAAAAGCATATTTGCTTTGTTTACGCCAGGATTTTGGTTATTAAGGCCAGAGTATAGCATAACATAGATCTAAATGTGTATGCATGATGAAAGGTACTTGAACTGCTTAATAATGTACTTTTATATCCACAGTGTAGGGGAGTAACATAAGTTTGAAGACATCCAAAGTGAAAGCGCATCTTCTACCGGATACGAGCGCGCTCCATACATCTACGAGGTCAGGCAGATGTGGTGTGGGTAATTTTCACTTCCAAGTTCCTCGTTCTTGTATCGTTGTTCTGTCTTCTTTTTTCCAGCAGACAGCGAACGCCGCAATTCGAATCTGCGGACAAACGGGACGAAAACGGCTGGAAGCGACTTGGGCCGTACCGCCAGCCCAGCTTGAACTCCACGGGGTAGATCAGACACACACACCTCTTATGTTTGAACTATCCAACCCCATAGAACTGTAGTTGTGAAGCCTGCTAGATCTATAGATGCTATTTTCTTTATGTGCCATGCCATAGTGAAAATGATAGCCTGACTACTTGAGTACTGCGAGCTAATTCATAGTTAATATTTTCTGATCTTTCACTGGTGTACTCTCTTGGAATGCCGTGATGAGAAATGTCAAAGATGGTTTCAGATATTATAGTTAGTACTTTGCTAATGTGATTATGTGGTTATTCTGATGTTCGCATTGGTGTACGCTTCAGAATGAGTATCAAATAATGTACGTACTTATTTAGATATAATTTCTTATTCACCAATGTCTATAACAACGAGGAACAGCCCTGCTAGCGAACCATTCAGTAATTTGTCTGGAATCATTTTCGAAAACCTTGTAAGACCGAAGTCATAATGGAAGGACCAGGAAAAGAAACTAGTCATCACAAACTCAAGCAGCTATAGTATGTTTCCATCTGTGTCACCTTCCTTCGTAACAAGATATAAATTACTGTTAATTACTGCTCTTTGGCCTGAAAAAGACATGAGTGTTAGGTTGTCAATCTTGATTTCGAATATTTATTGGAGGGGAGCGCAGTATTTTTCTTACAGTAACTATATACTGCTTATATCAGCTACTAGGGGCCTCGCATTTTCATTATTTATTAAGAGATACAAACTAATGCATTCGACGTGTATTTAAGAACCAATTATTGAATCATTATCTACAATTTTCTCTTTCTGCAATATGAAGATAATATTAGTATATAGGTACTAACGACAGGAATTTTCATGATTTGTGAATTACTGTTTTTGATAAGAAAAGAGACATGGCATTTTGAATGAGAAATTAAATTTTAATATTGTGTAATCGGATCGCTTCCTAAAGAGATTTTATTTACGGCAGTAATTATTTTTTTCTGTTTTATAGCTGAACTTATATTTCGCAGCCTCTCCTACTTATGTTCTTTAACAGCAGATACGACAATCTCATTAATTTTGCTACAAACTCTTAATTCAGTGTATTATTATATTTCGTATGCTGTCGGAGAAATACTTGGTAAATTTTTGTAATTTATTTTTTGTGGGCAAGTACAAGTTGTTCGCTATATTTCTCGACTTATTATTGCCGATGTGTAGTCAAAATGTTAATATATATATTTTTTTAATTTGTGTTATACGATTAATTTAATAAATATCGCATTCATATCCATTAGCCTACGTGCGGCTGGGTGCGTATATTGACAGGTCAAACATACCTGTTATTGAGTTCATTAATGAGTTTTAAATACACTCTACGTATTGAAAGCAAACAATTTATATGACTTTATTTTTATATATACACGTATTTTCAGTGATTAAAACGTGATTCTTGTTGATCTTAGCCATTCTACTGAAAATTAATATCCCCGTACCTCTACTAACTTAAGTCTACAAAACATGCAATAATTCAAATATATTTGTTTAACATTATTTAATACAATCATTATATACTCTATTTCTGTAAAGGAATATTTTAATGTGTCATTTTAATTAATTAGGAAATATTTTAGTTTTGATTAAGTTACCTAATCTGTTTCAAATTTCAGAGCTATAGTGTATCTTGAATCTATAAAATGGCAAGCAAATTTATTTGTAATTCTTTATTTTAGCTGTCATGTCGTCAATAATAAAGTTCTAAGGAGACGTCAATAATAACGTTCTAAGGAGACGTCAATAATAAAGTTCTAAGGAGACGTCAATAATAAAGTTCTAAGGAGACGTCAATAATAAAGTTCTAAGGAGACGACAATAATAAAGTTCTAAGGAGACGTCAATAATAAAGTTCTAAACAGACGTCAATAATAAAGTTCGAAGGAGACGTCAATAATAAAGTTCTAAGGAGACGTCAATTTAGTACACCTTCGCAACACCCTAAAGAAAAACCGTTACATGTTGAACCAGTTTTTTCTTAAATAATGAACTTTAGTTTTAATATTTGGCTGTAATTTTACAGGAAGCGGTATTAAATAATCCCAACTGGAATAGTTTTATACATATTGAAGTCATTAATTCGTTTTTGTATTTAGATAATATTTTATTATGAAACCAATTCTTGTGTAGATAAAGCAAGCCTTATACTTCTCACAAATGGGTTAATTTCTCTTCTAAGAAGATAAAATAATTGCCCTGTCTAGATAGGGAGTGAATACATGATATGTTGCCTAACAAAAAACCCATGCATAGTCGTTTTAGTTTTCACTCATACAGCACTATGTAGTGGACTAATGAACATAACCAAGATTTAATTCGAAATGTTTAGTCTTGAATTTTTATTTTTACTTTGGGGCTTTATACACTCTAAGTATTCTGATTTTCAGTTGAGCAATGGAAATTTACTACACTATAAGTAGATCGTGTTTCTATCAGGAATATTATAGGGTGACAAACCAATACCATATTTCCGTGACGGAACTTGCTTTAAATCTAAGCTGATTTAAGGGGGTTCCTCTATTGTCTAAATAACACGCAACCAAATTCAGCGTTTGCCATGTCTATCGAAGTTCTGTTAACCACTATTAACCATTCTTTTCCAGTGGTCTTCGTGACTTCCCGTCTTATTTCATGAAACCACTATCAAATAATGATCAATAGTAAAGTTATTTACAGGCTTACACCTGCAATATTAGATAGTGAAGTCTAATTTTAGCGTATATTACATAATAGGGTTATGTACTGTAGATTACTAAGCCCCCACAATTTATCCAAGCCATTTAAATAACCACACACAAAACTGGCAAAGTTAATGTTGTAAGAGGTCGGACTATAATCATAAACAACACAGCCTCGTCATCACAAGAACATCTTTAGTCGTGAACTAATTACAATGTTTCATAACTATAGGGTTTGGGATTTCAGGGTTTTGTATTCCAGCGACACCGAGCAGCGCTCCTGGTATTTATTTTAGGAACTTCATCACTGTATGTTTCGATGTTTCTTCGTTCTTGAGCACTGAGAACAAAATTAATACATTTTAAATAATTTCACTTCAAAAATTATAAAATCCTTTTATTTAATCGCTCTCCTTAAGGAAAAAGTTTATTTGAAAATTAACCTTACAAATCTATAATATTTTCGTACAGAAATTGTATCAAATTTTAAATTTCTTAATCCAATTAATTTATAATATTCTTTTTCAATATTTCATTTTTCAATACAATTGATACCAATAAAAAACCAAAAAGTATCAGTAATTCAACGTTGAATTGTCCTTCTTTGTGGTTTGTTTTATTTTGAATTACTTTCGTGAAAACAGACATTAGACAAAAACAATAGCAGACGCTTTTGTATCCTCAGACTAGCAAAATAGCTGTACACGTCGTATGGCATAGATGGATCTTGTTAAATTGCTTCCGTCGGCAATATAAGCTCGTGTGTTGTGGTCTCATCAGGGTGGTTCCTTTCGTTCAGAATATAATTCAGATTTTTTCACTTCTATCGTATTTATTCATGACAATTGTATTCGCGATCACACTAAGTAAATATAGTTTTATGATCACTTCTGAACTACAAAGGTGGAAACTACAGGATTATAATTTGCAACATTACAAATATATGCATTGTATTTTCCACAAGAAAAAATCTTGTAGTCCTACAGCAACTTTTTTGACAACACGGTTTCCAAATACATTTCTTGAAGAAATCACAAAGAAATTTGAAGAGTCTAGGTCTGGGTTTTCGCTTAATAAAACTACCGTTGCAGTGTTTGTTGTCTCGCCTCATGTTCAACACGGAAGCAACATGCGCAACTCCGTTAAAATAAAACTTGATTTATATTTTTCCTCCTGTGATAACACACGGCGGGGGGGGGGGGTAAGGTAGTGTGACTCCGAACGAGGTGCTCTTTGGGATTTATCCCTGGGGCATAGTAGCCTAGGAGGAAGGTCCTTGGTATGAGAGGTGGTGTGGCCGTACAATGCTATAGTAGCCGAGCCAAGTTGCGCTGCACATAACCCGTTCAGGGTGGTTGAAGCGGCCGCACTCAGGCCGTTCCGTTGGGGCCCAATGCCTGTACTTCAATGTGAGTAGATGTCTAAAGGCATGGAATGGAGTGTGGCCGATGAAGGCTCCCTTGAACTAGGATAACCATGCAAGTGCTTCGTGGGTCAGAGTAGAGCGATGACTCGTATGCAGTGATGAAACTCTGGAGGTATGTCTTAAATGCATGATGATATAAATTCTCCATTGTCAGAGCAATGGCTGCTATCCCCGGTAAACCGCGACACCAGGGGACAGTTCTGTCTGCTCCTTGGCGTGGTTGGTACACTGTGGGAGTAGCTGTTCTGGGCCATCATAGCGCTCTGCTATCCTGGGCTTGGGTCCTAGGGTATAGGGGCGAGCGACCGGCTCTTAATTGGGTGTAAGGCTGATGCCCGGTGAGATATATTCTCAACCACGTCAGTGGAAGGGACTGCCTCTGCTCGCCCTTCAGTCCATCGGTGGAGCGGTCGGTCATGAATAAACTACTAGAGCCATGGGCATATGTGGTAACACGGGACGATCGGTTGGCCCAATCAGAGGTTCTCTCTGGTGACCGATCAGTGAGGTTGGACTCGTGCGGGTAGTGGTTGACTCCATATGCTGGAGGAGGTCTGGAGAGATTCCCACCCTTGTGAAGAGACAGGGCGGTGAGCGGCAACCTGCTCCGCTTGTGCGCTGAAGAGGCACTTGGGGTATGGATAGAACCCGGGTCAGATCACACGCTTGATTTTCTGACTTCGAGTGTCAAAAGGGGGGGGAGGCAGGATGTGCGGATGTGCCAAGTTTGGGCTTTGGATCTGGCTAACGGTCGCATTAATCTGTTGTTCCCTCTCCTCCGCCTACTATTAGGAGGCCTTGTGCCTAAGCGCGCTCCGTTAAATACAAAAGTACAGCGACCGAGAGGTCTAAGTGTATGTAACAACACACAGAGGCGGCTAGGCATTCACCTGTTTTGAGTCTCGTTTCTAGGGGATGGGTTCGAAACATTGACTCTTCTACTTTCCCGTTCATCACTCGAACATGACATAGTGAACGAGGTCGCTGAGAACATCACTGCTGGTGTTTCATTTTGTTTGTAAAAAAACCGCTAAGCTTTCCATAAAATTAGAGAAGATTAAAATTAATTATTTCGTAAAATTGGCATCAAAGGAGTGATAATTTTTCTATCACTTTGGACCACCGTGCAAAGGATTGTATGATTTTTAAACATCTCTAAAAATAAAACTCTTCGTTCTGGGACTGAATGAAGGGTGAATTTTTCGGCTTATTTGTAACTTATACTTGATCTGTCGTTAGCGGGACTTCTTAGCACCTGGCCCTATAAACGATTCCTCAATAAACGTGTTATGGACAATATAGCACAGCGTTGTTGCATTTATGTGCACTTGTAAGCATCATTCAATTGTTTGTGCTCTTGTACATTGTTCTGGAAGTAACCAAGCAATGGTAAAACATGCCTGTCACTTACTGCTTGATTGACTGATAACTGTTAGATCGATTTACCCGCCAATTTATAACCATTGAAATAATATTTTCAGAAATCAGTTAAAGTCATCCCGAAAGATATATTTTTATATTTGTACTAGAACAGGAATTTATTACGAGCTATTTAATATAATGCTAACGAGCTATATAATATTTTATCACTTAGCACTCTATGTAAGAGGCCTCGAAAAAGTTCAAACACACGATACCGCCGAATTGCAGTCAGTAAAAAAAATGAATACAAATCGTTAGGTTTATATGTGTATGTTGCCCTGTTTGTCATTTAAATCTTTACTATTTACGTGAATATTTTTCATCAATTTCTAATGGAAAATGGGAATATATCTGTTTTTCGGCAAGAAAATCCCTATTAGTAAAGCAAATTTTAAGAACATGTACGTAAATTTATTTGTAATGTAATTCCTGGGACGTCGTATAGTTTTTTGTGCTCTGTACAATATGATGCATGAATTTTTTTTTTTCGCCGTATCAGTCGAACGCAGCATGTTATACATATTGAATAAGCGTAGATTAACAAACATTTCATACGCATAAAATTATTCAGTTTCATATGCATGTGCATATAATATATATTTATATTAGCTGTTTGTGTGCACGATAAACTAACTATAAGATGAAAATCTATATATATTTTTGGTTGTAAGCATGGCAAATTTAAATAATTCTAAAATTGAAAATTGCTGATTCTGCATGTTAGAGAATTTTCTTATTGTGTGACTGGAAGACTCACTTGCAAATATTCCATGTTTTTTATTCACTAAAGCTGCTTAATGTTTGCTGCAAGAAATAATTCTTCGGTTGGTGGTAGTAAGAACATGAGCCATGTGTGATTGTAATAGGACGTATCAACTTTTTATCGTTCACCAAAAAATTATAAATGTAACTTAGTAATCAGTTAATTTTTTTAATAAGGCATTATTCTCCAGTTACTGAAAGTATAGTCATATAAACATTAGAAACTTAGCTTTCTTGTTCTATCAAATATATTATATTACTTAGTTGCCTGATTTTGGTCATTTTAAAAGTAATTTGATTTAGTTGGAACTTTATTATAAATTTTTATATGATTCGTTTATACTGAAACTTTTCATGCACGTTTATTCGTTGGATTTAAAATATGGCTCCCATTAGAACAGATTTCGTGATACTGTGGACAAATTGTGTAGTTAAAATTTTCATTAACAAGCACGAAATATTTATATGGAAATTGTTACTCTATTGCCTACAGATAACTTGTCGAAATAAAATCCACTTTAAATAATATACTATTTTAACTTTATGCAGTTTCTTATCTACATCATGCGAATAATAACAAAAACATCTTTATTTTCCCAGAAAATGTAGTTGAAATATCATGCATGTACATCTAAATAAACCCACATAAAACCAGCCAGAGCAGTCGTATATAATTTAATTAAAAATATGTTAGTAGTAGGATTGTGGGACGTCTGGCGCAATGCATTTTAAATGGCAGCCACAGTTACTTCTGCGGCTGGGCGGCTGACGGTCTTCAGCTCGACTCGGGCGAGCTCGGCAATCTTCGGCTCAACTCAGGAAGTGCTCGGTAGTCTTCGGTTCGGGTTTGTCGAGCATATCCGAAGGTGCTCGGCGGTTACGCTCCTCTAATTGTTTAAGTATATAAATGTATGCTTTTTGTGGCCATATTCGTTTTATAGGCATAGGCTATGTCAAATCGTAAATATGTATTTATTATTAAATTTTTGAATTTATTTCGTTTTAAATATTAAATTATTATGTTTATATTTTAAGTTGTATTAAAATTATACATCAGGTATAGCAGAAACATGCAAAGTGTCTCAAATACATTTCCGGTATCCTCTCCTGAAGTCTCATTATTCACTGCCTCCGCTGTTTTGTACACATAAGTATGCTACTCTGTAGTTTTCAAATATATGATTAGGTAACTAAACCAAGCCCATAACACTAGTAGCAACCACATTCACGAATATGTTATAATCATGGTATGAATCAGCATTTTTAGGCTTAATTGGCATTAATTTAAATTTTAATACTGCCAGTCCCAAGAGACTTGTAATGTACAAGGGCAGCTAGGATGATTCCTAACCATTTATGCTTTTCTCATTCACAATCTACCCAATCATTCACAAATATTTACCAATCCATCCAATCATTCCCCAATCCACCCAATCGTTCACTAATCCTTACCAATCATCACTAATCTTACTCAATCCACCCAATCATTCAACGATGCACCCACCAATCCAGCCAATAATTCACCAATCCACCCAACAATTTGCCACATCATTCCCTAAACCACCCTCCAATCCACCCAATGATTCTCCAATTCAACCGACCATTTACCAATCCACCCAAAAATTCATCAATCCACCCAATCATTCATCAATACACCCAATAATTCGCAATACACCCAATCAGTCGCAATACACCCAATTATTCGCAATACACCCAATCATTCGCAATTCACCCAATCACTCACAAATATACCCAATCATTTTCAATCCACCCAATAATTCACCAATCCACCGAATCATTCACAATCCAATAACCAATTCACCCAATCATTTGCCAATCAACCCAATTATTCACAATCCATCCAATCATTCTCCAATACATCCAATCGTTCACCAATCCACCCAATCATTCCCCAATCCACCCACTCATTCCCCAATCCGCCTTATCATTCACCATTCCACCCACCAATTTACCCAATCCATCCATCAATCCACACAATCATTACCAATCTACCCAGCAATCACCCAAACATTCACCTATCCACCTGTCAAGCCACCAAATCTTTCACAATCTTTACACCAATCCATGGGTTTGTGATTTGCCTCTATCTATACATATCAAAAAACTATTCACCGACTGTCTTCGAAATTTGTTCATGTAGATGGAATTAAATGTTTTTATACAGTCAACTATACATTCAGTTTTATACTTAAATATTCTATATACAGATCTTAATGTTTACATAAGCGTGTGCTCATAGTAACACTTTAAAGTTGTGTGTAATAAAAGGACACAACACTCAAAACTAATGCAGAACACCAAAATGTATAATAAAAATATATTATTAATTTGTAATTACAATTTCAAAAGAAAGCAGTTTATCACATCATCTAATATAACCCCGATCTTCAAGTTCTCTCATTATCGAAACCACCTTGTTCATGTTCGAGTATTCCCCGCATTTTTGAAGCTCAAACAAATATCTAAGTCTGTCTAAAAGATTATTCGGATGTTCGGGAAATTGGTAGTCAGTATAACCGGAGTCTTCTGCCTTCTTCGCATCACTTTCTGAAGGAGACTCGTTGGTGAAATGTGTGGGACCGTCGAGGGAATTATCATCGTCTTCAACACTATCGCGGTCAGAATATTCATAATTAATGCTGTCTTCATGTTCGTTTTCACTTCTGACTTATCTTTGTAGCAGGAGTTGTATTTTCATCAGTATTTTGAGCGGATAGTCGTTTATTTTGAAGTTCATCGACGCAATCACTCCGTTTTTAGCATTAACTGTGTTGCCATAATCGTCTGAGGAAACTATACCCATAGATCCAGCAGGAGGTATTGATGATATCACTTGCTGGCTCCCAGTAGACGAACCCTTGTATATCTTACAATCTCCCTTCATTGTATCATCTTGCAAAAGCTGCGCATGTGACCATTGTCGTAATGCTTCATCGCGCGAAAAGGTTCCTTCGTACAGGCCGTTCCTTCATGTCGTCGAGCATTTTTACCATAGGTGAACACTCGATCACAGAATCAACATTGGAGACAACCAGTTAGCGATGACGCAGGTCGCTGTCCCATGTTAGTTGAGGTCAAAGGCAGACCTTCGTTTTCGTCATTTTTCTTCGTTGTATGACGCTAGAGCGCTTCCAAAAATCGATGTTAACTTCTCTATGTCTGAACATTAACTAAGGTATCTGTGTACGTCTGCGCTCTGTATATAAGTTCTCTCATCGCTGAGTAAAATTACCAAATATTTGTAAATCCGAGAGAAAATTAATGCATTTTTATAGTTCCGGGCTTCGAACTCGGCTGCCTCCGACATGCATCACCTTTGTAAATTGCTTAAAACTTTGTATCAGTTTCGCATGAATACTGCGAAAAATAACTGTATTTTTTCTAATTCCGATTGAAAATGAACATATTTTATAATTTCGGGACTCGAACCTACGGTCCCACGACAAGCTTAATCGATAGATATTGCATAGATATTTATATTAGGGTAGATTGGTGCATGCTTAGGTGGATTGGTGTTTGGATTCGCGAGGATTGGTGAGTAATGGTAAATATTGGGTGGATTGGTAAATGATTGGGCGGATTGGTGAGGGTTGGTGAGGATTGGTGAGGACTGAAGAAAGATTGGTTTGATTGGTGAATGAGAATAGCATGAATGATTATCGCCCTAGCTGCCCTCGTATATTCCAAGTCTCTAGCGCTTGACAGTATTGAAATTTAAATTAATGCCATTAAAACAAAATAATGCTGATTCATACCATGACTATAACATACTCGCGAATGTGTTTGCTACTAGTGCGGTGGGCGTGGTTTAGTCACCTAAACATTCATTTGAAAAATGCCGACTAGCATTCCTATACGTACAGAACAGCCGAGGCGGTGAATAAGGAGACTTCAAGATAGAAGACCGGATGTGTAGTTAAAGAGACTTTTGCAAGTTTCCGCAATACCGGATGCACAATTTTAATACAACTTAAAATAAATAAATAATTTATAATTAAAAATAAAATAATTTTTAAAATTTAATAAGAAATACAGATACACAATTTGACATATCCTGTGCTTATAAAACCAATATGACTACCAGAAACCTACATATATATATTTGAAGAATTAGAGGGGCGTAATTGCCAAGATCCTTCGGATATATATGCGCCAAACCCGAGCCGAAGACTGCCGAGCACTCCCCTGAGTTGAGCCGAAGATTGCCGAGCTCGCCCGAGTCGAGCCGAAGCCCGTCAGCCGCCCATCCGCACAAGTCGCTGTGGCTAACTTTTAAAATACTTTGCCCCAGACTTTCATTAATCCTACTACTAACGTTAATACTTTTTCATGTATTAAAACGGTATTCAATGTTAATTGTTGTTTTTTTAATCTCAAACTAACTGGATTCAAATAAATTTTGATTACGTAGAACTTTACAAACTTGTAGAACAACCCAATTTACTAATTGATATGAATCCTTTAACTTTACACACAGTTTTCTTAACTTTCTATTATTTTTATCGTTTAAAGCATTTTCTCAGCGAATACTTACAGTTGCCAAATAAATTGTATTAATAATAAAATAACCTAGACAGCTAACGACACAACTGTTATGTTCCTCACTAGCTTCGCAACATAATGTTTTAAAAAAATAATAATTTTGCATGTTATTTTCCTAAACAATTCACTGGAGTCACGTGTGTTTGCTTTCAGTTGGAATGACAATGGGTATGGCGATGACCATGAACAAAAACGGTGTGGGTTTGGACACGAACAGCACGCTGAAAGTGATCAGGCCCACCAATCAGCAGACGCCTTCCAGTACAGACTCCGCCCCTGCGTCCAGCAGCAAGCCAATCAAGACCGCGCAGCACTAACTTGTCCGCACACAGACGATACAAGACATCACTTGCATCGTCTACGTCTGGCCCTGCGATGTACACGTGGTTACAAGTAGCATTGTGCAAACACAGAATATTGAGTACTGCGAACATTAAGAGAATTACTTTGATCGCGTGTAAAGATGCATCATGGTTCCTGCTCAAGTCCCTTGCCGAATCCGTGCGAGCTAGAGGTTTCAGAAGGGCACAAACGAATATTTGAAATGTGTACGGATTTCTTTCAGCATCAGCTGTGTGCGCAAAGTGATTCGTTTAAACCTTTTTTATTATATAAAGTATAAAAAATGTTATTAGAGTTGTATATAAAATTACACTATATTAATTATTGAAGATTTGAAGTGTATATAGACTTTCTGCTATATCAAAAATTGTCCATAGCAAAAATAATTTTTAATTTGGTGTGTGGAAAAAATACTTTTGTGGATGGACACTCATCTGTGTGTTACCTATGTTCTAAAAGTATCGTTAAGTATCACTCGCACATTAAAATACATTCATTCTGAAATGATAATATACAATGCGATATTTAACGGTTGATAACCTCACCCAACCACCCACACGTATTAACACTATACACTCTCGTAATATCACCTCCCACAGTGTCACGGCGTGCAAACTAACAAACTGCATTGCATTATATAGAAACTCTATTGTACACAAAGCATAAGCCTTATGAGTTCACATTAGCAAAGACTTTCATAAAACTTAAAGTACATATTTTAGAGTATTGTTAAAAAAAACTGTAACACTAAAAAAATTTAATTTCTTTGATAAACATAGTATAAAATGAAATATATCTTCCGGACAGAATGGGAAGGCCTTTTACATGTAAGTAGCTTATTTATAAACGTCAGCACAGATTCATGACTGCCTTTTAAAATGTATATTTTTATTCTTACTATACTGAAGGAATTGTTGTAAGAGATGCTAGTAGTTCATTGCAGCAACACTATATTCGTGATCTACAAGGCAGGTTATATAGCAGGAATGAATGCATGGTGTGAAACAAATGTTCAATGCTGCTTCTTACACATGCTACGTTATCTTAGCGTGTTTGTGATCTGTCAGGCCACGTTTGCTGTATCCCTTCCCATTGTGTCTCCTCGATCTGAAGTTTAAAACTGGCCAATCTTGTACAAGGAAAAACTGACATGATCTGCAAGGAAATATGCCGGCATTCATAAATATCGACGACGTGGAATATTTCAGAGGACTAGGTTGTTCTCTCGGAAATGTAAGAATAAAATACAAATGAATGGTACAGGGGCGAAAGGATGAGTGTCCATGTAAGATAGTTTTGAATAAAATTATATGGAAACTATGCACTCCTTCCCTCGAAGTGTTGCTTCCATGGCCAGTTATCGTGAACTCTAATCTCCTGTAACATTCGTGCTTTGGCATGCCTACACTACCGACAATTCTCTACTAGATTACACCACAACCTCATTTTCTGTCAAAATGGACAATCATCCCTTTTCCGCTGTACGCTTCAAATTATAATGCACTATATTTCAACAGACAGAAAAATGAACACCTGCAAAGGCTGACGCTCGTTCCTAATGACATCGACTCTGACAAAAATGTATCTCAAAACTTGCGAAAGTTCGAAGCAATTAACTCTCTTGATACGCTGTAGAGTAATACTGACGGCCAATTAGCTTAAATAAACGTAATTCTAAAATAAAAGTAAGTCTATATATCTATTCGACATACAAACTAGAGGTAATTATGTTCTAGTATATACATATCAAAATAAAAAATTATGTTTCTACATGATTGTTAAATTAACTAATTTTTATCGGCCTCTGACACATTTAATATATACTAAATTATTTTGGATAAATACTGGTTAAATCAAGGTGAGACATATTACATATGCAAGCATATTATTCAGAGCGATTCGCCTCTCAATTAACCCGGAAAATTAACTATTCTTCCTTCTGTTAAAGTAACACTTATTTTGGAGAATAACCTACAATTTGTCAAATCATATATTTACTTTTATGATAGCGTCTTTTATTTTTCTTAGAACAATTCAGAAATTTACCAAGAAAAATTGAATTAATTAATTAATTATTTGTCATATTTGCTGGAAATCGTGATATGCAACTAAATCAAGTTAACTTTAGCATGAATTTTAAATAAATTATTGTAAAAGTTGCTTTTGGCATAGTTTCTTGCAGTACCTCAAAGATTTCTATAAAAAATTAAATTGATTACGAGATAAAATTTTCTTACAACAAAGGAGATAATAACACCAAATTTTATTAAAGTCTTCGCTGATAATACACTCATTCTGGAAATCCTTACCTTGCCCAATACAAAAACTCTTGACGTTTAAAGTGTATTTTTAAATGAATAAAAACACCGTCAATCACAGACGACACATAAGAGAATTGCATTTGTAACGGGTAGTAACGCAATGTTGCATTATTAGATAGAAACACGTGCATTAAAAATATATTGGACGGAATACTTACTAAGATTCTTAATTTATTATGATACTTATAAAAATGCATCTGAATATGCCGTAACTACTTGTACATATATCTAAATTTTAACTCTTTGACTTGATTGGAGTGGCGCTATCGTGAAATACCTAAACCAAAACTATTTTCCCGATAAACATTCTGGAAAAGTACTGTGCTAAAGATGTGAGTGTAAGATGATTCTTGAAATAGTATAAAATTATATGGCGGCCTTGTATTTACCCGAAAAATTACTTTAAAGGAAGTGTTGTTATCCGCATATGGTACGGGACCAAACGTTACATAAACCACAAATCTAAAAAAAATAATAATAATATTACAAAATATGTTTTAATACTTCATATTTTGTTCGCATACGTATACTGCACTCAAAAAAATATGCAACAGCGAAATGATATGTAATAATGTTGTCTAAGTACGTTCATAAGAAAGTAATTAAGAGAATTTCAAATGATCAGCTAGAGGAGCGAAAACATGCGTCCGTATAGTGAGAAAGATTTTACGAAACTGTCAGCAAAGATTTGTGTACAAATTTTACATACACATCAAATAAATAAGTAAGAGAATATTTCTATGGAAAATATTTAACTCTATAGTAACATTACTAATACACGAAGAGCTTACAAGAAGGTACCAATATGGAAAGTGGTGTTAATTCAGTTCATTTTATTATATTTCCTCCATATGTTATTCTCTATTTTGAATATTGTGATTGGTATGAAACAAATTATATGGCAAGTTTATTAAGTCTTGAACATTCATTAATAATATATATATATATATGTATATATATATTTATTTATTGTAGCACTGCTGTCACATTCAGCACTACAGTAAAGAAAAATTGACTTGATGTTGACGTTTACTGTTGGCCAATGTCATAGTACAGATCAATTGGTTAACTTAAAACAGTCAGTACAGTATTATTTTCATATATATATATATATATATATACATACGCACACTTATTTCAGATCATTTTAAACAAAATTTGTATTACCATTAATTTAAACTAAATATATAGACATTACATAAGATTTGTATCTTGTTTCCGCCAGTAAAATTCAGTGGATCTGGTTTTCTGTTCTGAATTTTTATTATTTCTAATAAATATAATACCCATGAAAAGAATAACATATAACTTTTTGATGCTTATATTATATTAAGAACAAATATCTTGTGAAATAACAGTAACTAACAAGCTGAAACAAATATGGGATACGATACATATTCTTGCGTTGGACAATCATTATCCAAAAATAACATCTCTGTTTGCGTACATTTAAAAAACGCGATTTTATAACAATTGTACAAGATAGCTTAAAAAATAAAATAAAAATAAAAGAATTCACAGCATGGAGAACCCTCAAATCAGGGACAACGTTAAATCCCTAAAAGCCACGACATAACTTCGAATATATTATTTCTAAAACTTTATTATTTTGCTGTAACTAAAAAATTACTTTGAAGCCACTATTTAAAAGTGACCTCGAGAATATACAATTCGTGCATTTTTTGACCCGAGAATATTTTCTTCAGTGTGTAAACTTGAGTTGGCTCAAAAAACTGAATCAGTAAGTAAGAAGAATGTATAAATTGTAGTTATTTTGAACAAGGTAAAAATGTGACTGAGTCATAAGTCTGGGCTCAAGTGTACGATAAGTCGGAGCTTGACTTAGCCAGTCGTAGTTACAAAAGAGAACTTATTTTGACTTCAAAGATATTGTACACGGTAATTATCGCCAGTTGTTATTGCAGACCGCCAGTGCGGTGAAATACCAACACGTAGATTCCTGAGAACATGTTTGAAAATTTCAACACTCCCCTTCGCAATTGGAAGTGTAGAAATTTTAATTCGATTTATTATCTGTTAAGAGTGTTCTCACATTACAACATTATCGAAACAAACAAATGAAAATTATTACTACCTTGCTTTGCAATATTTTTGAAGGGGGGGGGGGGAGCTGTGTAATGGTAAAATGTTTCAGAGTTTTGTGATTATATATATACATATACATATGTACGAACACAATACATGGTTGAAGTACGTTGGTTGTCACGTCCTTATGAATACTAATACAAATTCACGATGGTATTACTAGCATAATGTACTAGCATGATCTACATTTATTCCAAAAGATTTATCCCTCATTTAAATTAAAACTCTGTTATTTACATCGCAACACGTATGAACCAAACAAAATGGACATGATTGTTTATGAGTTGTATTTTAGTAAAAACTAATATTTTAGTGCTTCCCAAAGGACTAGCCATATAAATGCAAAATCTTCAAACTCGAAAGAAGCTCTCTATATTGACAATTTATCGTACAACTTTCATAGTATAATAAACTTATACCTTTCGGCAAAGATAGGATATTTATGTTCAACCGCATTTTCAGACCTATTTGAATAAAAACAAAACAATGAGCTCAAATATATTACAGAATTAAAACTTAAAACATACCAATACGAATTATTTAACATTGTTATCAGAGACAGCAGATTGTTTTGTGTCTTGGATAATGAAGATTTTCTAATGTACCTATTACATTAATATCAAGTGCTAGATTTCTCTCATGAAACATGAGAGTGGAAATAAATTCCATTATTAAATATTATTTAAGAATAATGTCAAGGTATTTTATTTCTAGTGTTTTCTATATCCTTCATATTGAACATCGTATGACTGTTTCGAAAACATTTTTATATGCGGTTCTTTTTTATATATTTAAAAAAAAAAAGTACTTACGATGTTTGGTATTTTTATTATTTTACACTCCTTAACACTTCAAATGTAAACTATCAGTTCATTATTCATTATATTTGATAAATGTGTATTCTTATAATGAGATATCGGTATTTAACTTTAGGTTTACATTTCTAATTAATTCTTTAGTTGCTCTCACGAACACGATTTATTTACATAAACAACATAGCCGGTTGATTATAGTAATTCTTTCTGATCGAATAGCTATCATTGTTCAATACATAAATAATTTTAACATTTAACTGCTTTCCGATATATATGCCAAATATTTGCAAAAATATTATTTCAAAATGTCGTATATTACTGTGAAAATTTTGTGATAGGTAACTTCAGCCTAGGGATTTACTTCATTTATTAAATCAAACTTGAAGTTTTATAATTATTTACGTTGTTTAAGGTAGCACTTCTATCTTGAAAAGTGTATGTTGTATTGACCAAACTCCTTCGGTGCCAGGTATATATTGTTTTATCATAAAATCATAATTTGAAATTGCTTTTGAATATTCAGTTACGTTCCCGTAGCTGTAAATCGGATTGATAGGGAGCTGAGCTGAAATATATAATAATATTATACATTAAATAAAGAATGTTCATACTAATATTAAAAAATGTTAGCGAGAAAAATAAACGTTAATGATATATCATGTATATTTTTCTGGATTTCATTCCACAGCGTGAGAAACAAATATGGTTATATATATATTCGCAGGACATCCGAGGATTTTATTTCATATTAGGAAAGAAAAAACGTGTAATTATCAGCAATGATTTAAAGCTCATCGCGTGTCACATTTAATTAACCTAATGTTAATTATTATTGTACTCAAAGTAAAATACATTTTTTTTTTCTAAATTTTGGTTAGTTGACGGGCAAGAATCGCAGTAATACTGATTTACGATCACTCAGAATATATATATTAAGATAAAAGAAATATTGAAACACGTGTACTTGATTGCAGGTTATTCACCTTCATTTTGGATCGGTCGATAGTATTTTTGCAACGACTTAGAACATTTGAAAGACATGCGGGAATTTACGAACAGCAGAGGATAAATTACAGTTTCCGGGAATTTCTTAGATCGTTACACAAGCGCTGCCTTAGGTACTTTCCAACTCGTACCTGGCGAGCTTAGTGCAAACATCTCCGCATGTTTTAAATGTAACCACTATCAGGCAAAGACTTACAAAATGCACTAAGCGATGATGAGTTTCCTTGTTTACAGTACAACGAAATGCCGAACATGTAATCGCAGATATTAGCGAAAAATACATTTTGAAATTGTGGAGATGAGCACCCATTAAATGATATTAAACCAAGTTATTTTGGTAAAAGCTATGGGAGAGTAACGGATGAAAAAGAAAATCCGTACTTAAAATGAAAGGAAATCTTTTCTGTGTGTAATCACACACACACACACACACACGCATATATATATATTTATATATGTACATATAATCTTGAATTAGTTAGCGGTACAATTTTTTTCATTTTAAATAATTTAATTTCCGTGAGCGAGTTATTTATTATTCTTGTGTTCCTAAAACATAACATTTGTTATTTTGACTTGTGATTATAGATTCGTGCCTTTTTGGGGGGGGGGGGGGGGTGAATTACTCTATATATTTTGAAGGGGGCTTCGTTTGAAAGTACAATACTGACAATTTTGTACTACTGCGAGAGTTCTTTCAATCAAAACCAAAATAACAAACTAATTATAAAGTTATGTTAAATGTCACGACTTAGTTTCAAAGGGATACGTTTTTATGGAGTCTAACAAAACTGATATTCACACATGCCAATAAACTTGGTTTTACTGTAAAGTAATTAAAATTTTAAAAAATATATGTTTCAGATTTTATAGTAGCATATGTTTACACTCATAAAGGAGGGATTTTTTTTTCAAATTCCGTAACACTTTATAAACAATCCATAAGGGTTATTTGATGGAATCCGTATAGAGCATCAGTACATGTAAAATGTTTTTAAACACCGAAAATGTCATATATCATTAAGTCCAAAAACTCTGGTTTCTTCGCATCGGCTCAATTTTTTTTCCATTTTTAAATGCTTAAAAGTTTTTTCTACTGAACTGTAAAGAACCGAAATAAAAATTTTAATTTTCTGAGAACGTTTATCATTAAAAACGCTAATCCTCCAGGTGTGTAGAGATAAACAGAGTTTTGTGTTAGCCTACTTGAACCGAGTTGTCAGACTTATTGTACGGGTGGCATCAGTCCAGTTTAATGGAAGTTGCCTCGCCATGGGACTGAATCCTTGATTCCTAGAGAATATTGTAATCATCTTGTTAGCCTATTGGGAAACGCATTGGTCATTTAGGGTTTGCTGAAACTTACAGAATGAATCATGGGAATACTTCCTTGACTGTGTCACTAAATGGGAAAAAAGCGCTTTGATAGACAAAGATATGTTTTAAAAACGTTATATCACTGATATAACAAAACTTACTTTTCCAGACATTCGCACGAAGAGATCACAGTAACATTAAATATTCTATGATGGTTAACACTTCCGGTTTGGCTCAAGGCCGTCCCTTAAGTAAACGAAGCAACTCTCTGAAATTACAGTCTACCAATATTCATCGATATTGTAATCTCCTTCAATTTCATTTATACATAGTGTGAGTGCGAGGCTGCAGTGGTGAAACAGAAAGCTTCTCCTTCAGGACAGGTTCGAAACAATCCCCACTACCACAACTTCAATTTCCGACACGTGCTGCTGTCATTACGTTCCTGTGCCTGTGGCAGTCAGCTTCCTGTGCCTGTGCACCCGCACGTTCACGTCACATCACAGGCTAATCAAGTTTGTGTCACTTTGACATTCCGCCAGCCAGCGAGCTGATGAGGACTACACGAACCTTCCGTTTAGAACGTTCGAGAGTATAGCATTATTTTCTACTTTCTAAGTATATCACATCATTTGTAATTGTTATATGAAATAATAGTCTGGAAAATATGACAGTGGAGAAAAATTACTTTTGAAAAATTAGTTAAACAATGCTAAATGGGAATTTTTAATTTATGTAATTTTTTGGTACAAATCTGAAAACGGAGAAAAGAAATACGTTATGATACCCGCTGAAACAATTCTTTATATTATTAGAATGCTATAAGAAATATTCCTTTAAAACTTAAAATACAGATTGTCCTTATTTTAATTTTTATTTTTGAGATAAAATATAAAATCAACCTAGCTAGAAGTTAAACTTTTACCGTGGATCAAAAAAGTATCGAGTTTCAAAGAAATTGTGACATGCCATTCCTTGACTAAACACTTAAAAACTAAACGTCGGGTTAAAATAAATGATCGACATTTTATAGAATAAAACTATTATTTTAGAATTCTTATATTTACGGTAAAAAGTATATTACGTGCTTCATTCTTCAAATGATATGGAATGCTAGGCAAATAATCGCCGATATCGTTACATGAAACTACGAAATATCCTCGAAATCCAAGGAAAAATGTCCTTCTTAAACAGCCTTCAAATACGTTCCTATTCTTGTTTCAGCTTGGAATATCTGCATGTTCAATACAAACGAGCCTGAACTTGTCAGATTTGCGTAAAACAATTCAGCCATTGTTTCTGTCATTTATTCAGATATAATTTGAATCCAATCTCTGCTTAATTGACTGAGAAAATCCATTGTATGTAACAACTGGTAATGTTCACGTGTGAATTCTTTATGAAACATCTATCTTCTTACTATCAGTGATGTGTTATTTATGTAATGTTTACTATGTTACTATATAATGCTCATTCTTCTACAAAGCTTTTAATAAGGTTCTGTAGTGCACATTTGGTATGTCATTTCTTACCGTATGCTGATGCTAAGTATTTATTCTTTTGACTGCCAATATTTGAAGATACTATTGTCATGATGTTAAGGCCTGTTTGTGCCTCAGTATGTAACTTTGTAAAAGTTTACACGTAAAACACACTAATTTCTCAGTACAATGTTCAAATATGAAAGTGTCTAACACTTCCGACAGTATCATATCAGCCAAAACTGTTGACCCCAGTTGTAACACATGACACATCAGTTGGTGTGCCACGGCAGACAGTCACAGACAAATGAATATGTAATGATGCATTGTGCATGCTCTATTCAAATTCTTGTACTGTGCAATTTTTAAAGGTTATTTTAGAAGGCCTGTTGCCACGTCGGATGTATAATCGTCCCTGTTTGAGTATATCCTGATTGTTGATAAACTAGGGCATTCCTCCAATATCGACTAATAGTTCTCTCACTCTTCTACTTGCTGTGCGCTGGGTGGAATTTGCATTCAGCAAATACTTATCCCTTGCTTTCCGACTGCAATTAGGGGCTCAGCAATGTTTTAGCAATCATAAGAACAAACAAATTGCTGTTGATAGGCAAGGTGTAAGATATAAACACTATAATATGGTCATTGTTTCATTACCCATAAGCCGAACCGTTTATCAGCACTCAAGATAATTTATTTTTTCACAATTTGGGGACAAAATAAATTTGTTAATTTTAATAGAATAATAGTGACATGTATATTATTGTGTGACAGATGCCAAAATGAGATAACACTTTCGTAAACGAATTTGGTCTCAAGACGTAGAACAAGTATAATAATTAAATTATGTAATTTTTTTGTGAAGGAATACATATATTTAAAATTAACTCACTTCGATTACAGTAGACAGAATTTTCAAAATGATTTCATAAACATTTCAATATGCTATAAAATTGTTCCGGGAACCAATTCTCAGATCTCAGATTTTTTTTTTTGTATTTGGAATATTGTTTTGGTTTCCTGTGTAAACTCTAATTCGTTACAGAGATCAGAGATATTTTCGCAAAGTGCTTGAAAATCTCTCTTTGGCGGCTGCATTTCAGGTTGTGCTGAACGTGTCGATTTTCCACATGATCAATATTCTGCATTAAGAAATTTTACTCTCATAATTATATTTCAAATGTTTCTTTTAGTCAAAAATCAAGTGTTGTTTCTCAAATAGCTAGAAAGCCTTCTCATATTTAATTATTTATCATTGAAGGAAATATTATTCCATAAATTATTTTCCGAAATTTTCCGAGAGGGAGAATCAGCCTTGGGGAATAACATTTGACTTTGTAAACGCCTGCGCCTGTGAACGGAAAGAGGATCTATAAATTAATATGAGGCATTGTGATGTGGACACATGCCACTCAACACAAAAAAATAATACAGAAACATACCTTTGTAATTAAAGCCATCTTCGATGCAAAAGTATTAAAGTTTACCACGTGTTGGTTATTGATCTGCACCTTTTATTCCCTAATCCATCTAAAGAAAATAACGCTAAATTAGCAATGATGAACTTTATGTGCATCCCACTTATCACTACATGAAAGGCTGATTGAGTACACCAAGAAAAATGTTGGGAAATGTTATGGAAATTAGTCAATTACAAAACTAAATAATATTACATAATATTATGCACACATTAAATAGAATATATCTTGATCAGAAAAACATGCGTAGTTAATTTCGGTAACAATACAAAAGAATGACATTCTTTTGTTAAAGACTCTCTGTTTGGTATGAAAGAAATCGCAATTATGCATCCTCACTTCACAGATTATGTAGAACCTTCACCCACATCTCCCATAGCTGCAAACAAATCTTCAGCATCTTCCCACCTAACTACGTCACAAACAAAATAAGAACTTGTTTTCATTGCCCGAGTAAATGAACCCGTTAGGTGCCTGTCAGCTTACTTTACGAATGGGATATAAACACCGATTAATACAATGTTTCCTTCATTAAAGGTGAAGTGACAAATATATAAGAATTTTTAAAATAAAAGAAACTTTAAGAGAATAATGGTTGCATACAAAACAATTTTAATTGGATGGTGATAAAGATAACATTGTTAATTCTAGAGTTCTTCAATTCCAGTAATGAATCGTCTCTCACGCTCAGTACTATTGACACCAAGGATTTTCTCAGAGGTAATATCGTTATCATTCCAAATTCAAATCCGTGCATTTTAGCTAGAGACTATTTTTCATCAATCGCAACTGGTATTGTGAGAAAGTGAGGTGGAATTACGGAGATGTAATTCTCCGTTAAGCGTCACCTCCGACCTCAAAAAGGAGAAAGAGAGCTTTGCCAGCAAAGAGACACGTATATTACTGAGACACTTTTAACAATTTGAACTTGGTTTTAGTTGTGTAGAATGAAATGTGAGCATAACGCTGGACTGCACTGTTTATAAGCCCAAGAATTACTCTCATAAATTAGAAGTTGAAGCATAGAATATCGCACGCCGCTAATACATCTCCGGCTCTGTAAACTCTAAAAAATGTTTTGCACTTTTACAAGAGAAATCCTTGGAAACCTAGTTGTCAACAACATACTTTCTAAAACTACAAATAGTTTTGTTGTAAAATCTGCAAAACATATTTATAATATTACAAACGATAGCCTTGCATTATAACTGACCTTATTGGTGAGTGTAAATAATTCTTTTCTAGAAAACAAATACGATGAAATGTATGAAAGAGAATAACTAAAAAAAAAATTTTCAAAATACACTTTACGAAAAAAAAGATGCCCTCTATCAGTGGGGGGGACTAAAACTCTTACCCTATCTGCCAGAAGGCCACGCCCTTAACCACAACACCGCCTCTTCTTACCCTATCTGAAAGTAGGCCACGCCCTTAACCACAACACCGACTCTCTTTACCCTATCTGCCAGTATGCCACGCCCTTAACCACAACACCGACTCTTGATACCCTATCTGCCAGTAGGCCACGCCCTTAACCACAACACCGACTCTTCTTACCCTATCTGCCAGTAGGCCACGCCCTTAACCACAACACCGACTCTTCTTACCCTATCTGCCAGTAGGCCACCCCCTTAACCACAACACCTACTCATCTTACCCTCTCTGCCAGTAGGTCACGCCCTTAACCACAACACCTACTCTTCTTACCCTATCTGCCAGTAGGCCACGCCCTTAACCACAACACCGACTCTTCTTACCCTATCTGCCAGTAGGCCACGCCCTTAACCACAACACCGACTCTTCTTACCCTCTCTGCCAGTAGGTCACGCCCTTAACCACAACACCGACTCTTCTTACCCTATCTGCCAGTAGGCCACGCCCTTAACCACAACACCGACTCTTCTTACCCTATCTGCCAGTAGGTCACGCCCTTAACCACAACACCGCCTCTTCTTACCCTATCTGAAAGTAGGCCACGCCCTTAACCACAACACCGACTCTTCTTACCCTATCTGCCAGTATGCCACGCCCTTAACCAAAACACCGACTCTTGATACCCTATCTGCCAGTAGGTCAGTAGGTTACGCCCTTAAGAAAAACACCGACTCTTCTTGCCCTATCTGCCAGTAGGCCACGCCCTTAACCACAACACCGACTCTTCTTACCCTATCTGCCAGTAGGCCACGCCCTTAACCACAACAACGACTCTTCTTACCCTATCTGCCAGTAGGCCACGCCCTTAACCACAATACCGACTCTTCTTACGAAGTTAATGACTTTATTTTTATACTATATATAGCAATAATTACCTACAAAATAATATGACAATATTTGATTAGGATAATTGGATTTGTTTCATTTTAAGAGTTCTGTTTTTGAGTTGAGAGATTTGGACGGCTCTGAACAACAAGATATTAAGAGTTTATTTAAGTGTTCTGTGTAGTTAGGAAACAGTTAATGATTATTACGGTCACGTTTTATTGCAACAGTCATTTTATTATTAATATTTTAAGGGTTTTACGTTATTCAAACTTGCAATACATTAATTTTTACAGGCGACTACTCTTTGCATCATCGATACGTTTTGCACAAACTGCTACAGTTTAACATCCATGACATTTTCGTTTTGTTGAGTAGTTCTGTCTTTTGCGTTTTTTTCACTTAATTACTTATTATAATTATGTGTATATTACACGTTTTTAGACAATAGCTTACTGAGGATGGTTCATTATTATTTTAATTTATTTAGGTCATTTAATCTAAGATATTTTTATCTAGACTAAATTATGTTACCTGGTAGGAATTCTGAGACTTCAGTAAAAAGTTTGCAATGGCGTATGTCCATAATTATTCAACCAAATAAAATCTTTCGTAAGTCGTGTAGTACTCGGAGCTTCAAAATGCTATACAAGCGAGGCAGTAGATAAAAAACTATATCGTGAAATTGAATAATTTTGGTTGAGCTATATTTGCTAATATTTTCAAACTTCAGCTATAGTCGATTTGGACGAGCCTTGTCTGCATTAGACAGAGAACTCTTAAAAATGTATTTTTCATTTAATTTTAACTATCCTATTAATAAAGTAAGTACTCTTATGTATATACAGTACATACATAACTACGAGTGCAGTGAATTTCCGTTATTTCTTTAGATTTTGACTGGAGTGCGCACTTTATATATAAAATTGCAGGTAATTATAGTTAATGATTGTGCGCAGTTTTAAATGTTTTCGTAGGAAGTTACCAACACGGCCACTAGTAGGCTTATCTCCTTGCACTTGAAGTTACCAACACGGCCACTAGTAGGTTTATCTCCTTGCACTTGAAGTTACCAACACGGCCACTAGTAGGCTTATCTCCTTGCACTTGAAGTTACCAACACGGCCACAAGTAGGCTTATCTCCTTGCACTTGAAGTTACCAACACGGCCACTAGTAGGCTTATCTCCTTGCACTTGAAGTTACCAAAACGGCCACTAGTAGGTTTATCTCCTTGCACTTGAATTTACCAACACGGCCACTAGTAGGTTTATCTCCTTGCACTTGAAGTTACCAACACGGCCACTAGTAGGCTTATCTCCTTGAACTTGAAGTTACCAACACGGCCACTAGTAGGCTTATCTCCTTGCACTTGAAGTTACCAACACGGCCACTGGTAGGCTTATCTCCTTGCACTTGAAGTTACAACACGGCCACTAGTAGGCTTATCTCCTTGCACTTGAAGTTCAATATGTTTTCTTTATGGGAAAATAAGTACAGCACATTCCGCAACCAGGGAACATAAGTGATTTTTAATTAATGTGGAATTATTTAAACATATGATTACAAATTTCTTGGATTCCGAAACTTGTAGAAGTGTTTTACATTTGGTAGGTCCAAATTCATCTAAGTTAACTATTGTTTTTGCTACGTGTCATAAGGTTCTATAAATTCCATTTCTCTTGGAATAATAACGTCCTTAATTACAGTGAATTGGCATGAAACGGTCTTCATTTTCATGCATCTTCAAAAATTATGATGCCAAATTCAACTTCTGGCATTTTGTCAGAGAGAAACTAAAATAATGCTAAATATTACAAAATAATTCATACGAAATTGTTTTGATGAGTTTATGCGGAATGTTAGCAGAGTAGCGAGTTGTGGGTCCGTTACAGACTATATCAGAGTGATAATGAGGCGACTTAACTTACATTTGGAACTGATTCTCATAGCTCCCTAATTCGTTGTTTTGAAGTCCACTTGTTAAATTTACAGTATAAAATAACACACAAAGTTTGGCAAATATAACATGAATTACACAAGGCTTTAGTGCTAAATTTGCTCATGTTCTGGCATTTTGATTTGTGCAAAAAAAAATTATTTTGAATGACAAATTTTATGGAAGAGCGAAAACGTCATTGCCTTTTTGCGACGTAGCATAAACTTAAAAATAATTAGTTTTGCTGTAGTGGTTAATTAATAACGCTTTAAGGGATGATCTACAAATCAGTACTGTATTGCATAGTGTAAAATAGTGGAAGTTGTGCTCAGCATAAAGAGATTACGAGACTAGAGGAATCAAAATTAATCTAAACAGCAAACAACATACTCAATAATTACCTTGATTTCAGTAGCATTACGCAACTACAGACACTCGACGCCCTGAGATGTGTGGGTATGTATGGATAACTAACTATCAGGTGTATGTACGTAATACCATAATAGTTATCTGCGCCATTTTCGTACTTGCCCTTCCCCCTTCCCTAAAATATAACTCTATGTGCGTTACTATTCACCGAAAATGTCTTGCGCCACTTTCTTTCTTTCAGATATGGTGTAAACCAATCTCCTGTCAGGCGAAGGACAACAACACTTTCGTTGGTTCAAGACAGGCAACCCGAAAAGATTGCTGGCAATGAAAGCCTTTCACTGAAGCAAAATTCTCCTTTACAAACGCACAAAGATGATGCACAAAAGGTAGAGGGCTCTTCGTTTTCTTGAAGCAAAAATACAAATCCACCAGACTCTGTCTGTACTTTCTTCAAATTACTGGGTAACAAAGTTCAATATTACTCGTGTCCCGCGAACAAATCATCGTAAGGGTTGTGAGATGTCTGTCGATTGTTAGTCCTCTTGCAGTGTGTCAACAGTCTTCCACACATTCCTCGGAAATTATTAAGAGGGTAGTTTTACTTCCATTTTGAATTGTTTTTTTCACTGCAGCTTACTGTTCACCCATCCATTCTAAAGTTCATTTGTATTCCTTTGATCTCAAATTTTGAAGTATTAGGAAAGTCAATTTACAAAACAGATATATACAATTGTAAGAGATACAAAAACATATAGCATAATGTATTACACGCTAATATATTACACAATAAAATTTATACGAACACAATACTAATTACAACTGCAAATTTATACATGTAAATGTATATACTGACCTACGACCACACCGGATAAACAACTTATTTACAAAAAAGTTTTTCGACATCCTAATAACAATTGTCAAGCATGATTCAGTCATTGTATGGCAACATATTAAATGGTCCTTTATTTTCGAAGTTACAGTCACAGATTATTATAAAATATTTCCGCATTAATCGGTATACATTGAGTGTCAATAAATGTATGTATGCATACAACAGAATCTTATACATAAACTAGAGGAGTCGAAAGGTTCCCTGCGGCATAAAATAATGGTGTACAGTGTGTGTGTTGGGAGCGAGGCGCCGGGGGGGGCGGGGGGGGGGGGGGGGGGGGGGGTTATATTGTAAACGTATGTGTATTGCTCTTTTCTTCATAACAAATATCTCATTTAAGTTTTGTTTATAATTTCTCCCCAGTAAAATTCCATATTTTATTAATGAACGCCCATAAGCTAAAAAGACAACCCCAGACAAATTAAGCTATATATTTCAGAATACGAAGTATATAGCCTCCAATACTATGTTTTTCGTTAAATCCTTAATATTACATATCCAGCTGAACATATTATCTACTATTACATACAGAAATTTTGTTTTTCAGTACACTTTCTATTCCTTTTCCATCAATGTGTATGCTAAAGGAATCTGGATCAAATATTTGAAAACGGTGGCTGTCGGGGTATAGGACATAACTTCACTGATATTTTTATATCCACAATATTTGTCTATGCATTTGCAACCGTAATAAATATTAACTCATAATTTTTTTATTTTTCAGTCTCACATTTTGTAGCGGCCAGAGGAGAGCCGCACACGAAATTACATGCTAAGGTATGACGCACTGTAGATTTTGATTGCTTGAGAAACACCGCTGCTGACATACTGAGGGTGCGGCATATATAAAGCCAGGACCGCCCCTCCCCCCCCCCCCCAGTCAGGCTGATACCAGAGGTAATAATACGTTAGCTGCCGGAGCTGGTAACAGGATCATCAAGACATCGAGGCTTGGAGGAGCTTCCAGGTCCTCTCCTGTGATATTGGTGAGCATACCTCATACTAGAGGTTAGGGCGCAAGTCATCCTTCGAGACCCCGTCAATCCCCCCTTAAGTGTAATAATTAATAATTGGTAAGGCTAGGGACTTGAGATTATTCCTGTATTGCTACTTAACAGCACCGAGCCGCTTGTGCGTAAGTGTTTATTGAATATTGTGTATTTAGTACTCAGTGCAAAGTATTGTATCATTCCTAATTGGAATTCTATATAGGCCTATTTATGTTAATAAAGTGTTGTTTTCATGAACCCCGGTTAGTTAATGACTTTGTAAGCTACCCACCATTCTCATAGGTACGATCTCCCCTTCCCTTGTATTAGAAATACTTTAATTAAATAACTTGGTTCAGTGGTCAGAGTAGAAATAGAAAGGGGAGACGTTACAATGTGCACATACAGAGAAAAATCAGTCCGTTATGGTTTCATAAATTCTGTAAAGTAGTTCTGTGTGTAATAATAAAGTTTGGATTTTAATATTAAATATGAACAGCATGCTATAAAGATATATAAATGAACACAAAATAGCACGGACACTATATCCTTAAGGAATTTTGCAAACAAGAGTTAAAATAATATAAAAAAAAAACCAAAAGTTCCAAAATAACGTACTTCAGAACAACAAAATCATACCAAGATACCCTACCTATATTAATCTGAAACACTTAGTTTAACAATTGTTAGTTCGACGTCTGCTTCTATGTACTCAAGTCATTGGGATGCAGCCGTGTTTACCAACACCACACAGCTGTTCAGAGTTCACTTACCTGTCTCTCGGCAGAACATTCTTTACAAAGTTCAGCATTGCATCAAACAAAATCACACTTATTGTACATAGACACATGTATATTTCAAAAATACACAGCCTGTTACAAATAGACCGTTAAATTGCTAATACTTTAGCTGACACAGGATAAGGAAAACCTCAACTTCATCACCAAGCGGATAGAATAATTTGGCTCTAACTTACTTGCCATCCAAGAGTTTTTCGTTTGAGGCCCAGGATCACTATATAGCAGATGCTTATGTAGCTACGGAAGTTGACACCAATTACCCCATCTGACTGTGCGCGTGCATGTGGATGACAACAGATTCTACATCCGGAAACTTCCCACCTGTTTTTACAGTAAGCCGGTTGTATTCGTCTGTGCTGTTCTCATTGGGTACATCCGTTCTAATTATCGTGTTTGAATCACACATTCATCAGTATGACTCCCAAGATCAAGTGGCGAACTCTGGTTAACGTGTTTGGTATGTCCTTTTTTCAACAGGATCGCCCTTTTATAAGAGCAAAGCATTTTTACTTACTTTAGTATGTTCAAGTTGCATTAAAAAAAGTAAAAATGTTTTGGAAACACTTACATACACCAACATTTTTCTAACATCGAAAGCTATACTCTCAAGTTTTGATAGTGCTATTGGAAGGAAAACAGTACAACGCTGCGCAACTGGCACAAACGTTGTGTTCTGTATCCTGTCAGTTGGCAAGACCGATCAGGGCTGTTCGCGATTAAGTGAGCACTTTTGAAACCAACCTTAGAAAAACGTCACTGATCCTACCTGCATATATTTTAACTGCGGCACTGAGTGACATGCGCCCACTAAAGTTGGTAACGATGGATGGAAAGTATTTAAATGCCTTAAAGTCATATAAAAAGTGTTATGTAACCATTTGTAACAACATAAAAAATTTCTTTGGCTATGTTTTTTTAATGCATCGAATTGTAAAAACCAGAGCATATTTGTACGCATATGCACGAAGTTGATCCATAGTTCCCTTGAGTACAGAGAAAACAGTTCGCCAGGCGAAATACAAGGATACTTAGTACTATTCTTTAACAGGCAGTATGCTGACTCCCTCTTACCATTTTACTTTCAACGTGTTAGCCTTTTAAATAACCCCTCCCACACTTTTACTCTCTCCAAGTCTCTAATAATGTCGAAAGTAAACAATAAATAAACTTACTATGATAGAAAAACAAAAGAAAGGAAATCAAGGAAAGAAAATTCTCTCATATTTCCCGATTCACTGCACAAACAACCCCAATGCAAAGAAATATTAAAGTAGTGCATTTGTGTGTGTATTCAATCAAGGGTTGCTAACTCTCCCGTATCATAAGGAATTTCGTGTGTCCTCGGGCTTGAAGAATGTTTCCGTATGTACACAGGACATAAGGTCGTATATCCCCAGATGTCTTCGAACATAAGCTGAGTATTACTAAACAGAGTGTATGAAGTTTTCTGCTTCAGCTATATAAGTGCGCCCACTCTGACGCTCTGGATAAACGGCCGCAGATAGTTACATTGTATTCTGCGTCGTCTATTTCAAAGCCTTTTAAACCATATATATTCAAATCCCACTAAATTACGATTATAGTTGCAATTTATATTTTTTAGTATATATTTGAAGAAAATGTTCACTGGCTTGTGCATATTACAGACAGTATTTAAACCCGTTCTTTTTATAACAATTTTCCCTGATCATTTCATCGGGACCAAATGTCATGTGTGGGGCTGTGAGAAGTCTCTCCCTTGTGGCAAATCTCGAAAAGTGGGTAACCCTAATTCAGTCGTACATTAATTAGCGTAGCCTCTCCTCTTCATGAAGCAAACAACAACTCCAAGGATCGTGAAGATCTCGTCAGATCCACTCGACCACTTTGTTCGGGCCTTTTAACGCCTTGACGTACTATCCCGAGGATACTCGCTCACATTTCATGGCCAGTGCTGTACAAGCTCGGAGCTGGCGCCAATGTAGACAACGCCTTTACCTGTGCAGTGTTATTGGTTGTCGCAGACACAACCTTCTTCTTCTTCTTCCATTGATGTACTGAAAACCTTCCCTAAGCTTCCGAAGTGTGAGTTGTTACGGGATATTCGTAAGCACTTTTCATAGTTTCAAGTTGAAACAACTACAAAGTTTGTTTTTAACTGGAAATACAAAGGACCTTACTAACGCCCCCTTTGTTATGCATAGAGACTTATCATGGGACATATTCCAAATTAACTTATGGCCTAACTTAAACTAACACCGATGCCTTACCTGAGATTGGAACCCAGGACCTCCCTCACCACAGACTGGCGGCGCTCCAACCGACTTCGCCACGGGAGTTCGGCAAAGTAGTATAGGGGTAGGTTGAGGACAACACATTTTTTACCCTAAAATTCGCCGATTTTTCCTCGAATTTCATGCTTTTTACCGCCAAAATATAAATTACACACAAAATCCTGCACAAATACTGATCAAGTGATTACGCATCAAATTAAGCAATTTTAGACCAAAAAATGCAAACTAATTCAAGCAAAAAAAAATTAAGGTAATTTAATCCAAAAGTATGCAAATTAAGCTAAAATCAAATGAGATACCATGTTATTCTTTATAGATTATATTCGAAACTCTACTATTTTTTTAAAACATCTTCTATATGTTCAAATTCGTCACAAATTTCCCAAAGTTAATCTTCATCACAAACACTTTCTAAAATCATGAACTGTAATTTGAAAACTATATTTCGGAGTTCGGGGGACTTCATATTTATGGTGTATGCTGGAAAATTTGATTTAGAACCTCATTTTAAAATGTCAATCTAACTGTGTCTTAAACCAAGTGAAGCCATTATTATTTATAAAGATAGAAATTTATTTATGTTTAAACTAATGAAAATATTAAAGAAATATTTTATAGATTCAAATTACTACAATTTATATATTTATGGGCTTTCAACATCATGTAAGACGTTCCATTCTTCAATTCTTTTAAACCGATTTACATTGTAAAAACTCGTTTCCCATTTATTAATTTTAAAACAATTTCTCTAACTTGGTTACATTGTGATCTGGTAAAGTAATTTTTTACTTTCCATCTATAATATAATTAATATTTTTACCAAATTTAGACTCATAATTTTGAAATTCTGTAACAACGAACCATTATTCTGTTCGAGATCTTGTAGAGTAGTCATTCCAAAGGAATTATTCAACTTCTTGATAAGTGATTCCCTTTTGTTTTTTTTATAAAGAAAAATCATTAAAATAAAGATTTTTTTATCTGAATAATTTTTTCTTCGTAAATAAAATGGAATCAATGCAGGAAATGAGAAATAATACCATATGTAAGCAATGCAACAAGTGTGGTGAGGTATTAAACATTGAATGTTTTCCATCACATAACCACACAAAAGATAACCATATTAACACCTGTAATAAAAATTTCCACGGAATATGCTCGAAATCATTACGATTTAAATAAAGATAAACTACTATGCAAATGGGGAAAATATGAATCTAAACTATATCTCAAAAAGCATAAAAATAATAACTTAAACATTTCAAATGGAAATCGACATAGTGATTATTCAACTAAGACATGTATATTATATAAAGAGAATAAATCTATGGAATCATGTTATCCTCATAAAGTAAATATAGACAAACACATGACAAAATGAAAAGAAGTTTTAATGAGAAAATACCATTCGAATGTGCAAAATATGTTTGTAATGCATATCTCGAAGAGCATAAAAATTCTACATCACACAATGCATTATTAAATATTCTAAATTAAATTCCACATCATAATTATACAACAGTGATATGTAAGTATGTAATGAGGATAAATCAATAAAATTATTTTCTCATCATAAAACTACTAAGGATAAACATACAGCAATAATCAAAAAAATATGTTATAATGAGAAATGCTATCATAGAAGAATTTAAATATGCAAAAACAATTATCAATAATTTAAACACTTACAATTTCATTCCTTTATTTATATTAATTTTATATTTCTGCATTGTATTGATATATTTTTTGAAACCTTCAATATTTTTTTTCTATATAAATAAAACAATATTAATTGCTACAAACAATCTAGTAGTTGAGTTGAGTGGGAGGAGAGTGCAAGAGCTAAAAATCTGATCTAAAGGATTTTAATTAGATATTGGTTCAATTTAAGTAAAGCTGGTTTAATTACAGCTATTATGCAATTTATTAGAAATGATGAAAGAAAAATAAAGTTTACAAATTTACCATTTTCACATCTCAATGTAAGAGAACTATATTCAAATAAAAGAATTGTATTGAAAGAAATATTTCCATTCTCTACTCAGATAATTGTATCCACGAAAAACAGATATTTTTTGTATCCATGAAAAATAAAAGTAACCGGAATTAAAAAAATTTTAACTATTGAAAAACTTGCAAACAAAGAAGAAAATAAAAGTTTAGGTCAAATATTTCCTTCGAACAAAAAATTTTTTATGAACAAGTGGAAACGAGACCACCTTTTGAATTTTGTAAACACGAACATTATTTTAATGATTTATACAACATTTGGCAAACCAAATACAGCATTTACATAAATAATTTACAAGGCAATTCGATAGAGAAAAAAATAATGCAGTTCGAAACGCTGTGCATGCAACAATCAAAACTGTAAAAAAAAAATTAACTGGTTATAGAAATAGTGATCATATGAGAATATATGCAAATAATCAGAATTTTCACCATATAATTTCGGCTGCAAGAAATAACTATTTAAACACAGAAAATTTACTTAATCATATTGCGAGAATAATTAAATCAAATGAAAATGTAGATATAAATGAAACTAATTTCGATATTCATGTTTGGAAAATGCCCAGTGGTAATGGCATAAGAGGTGAAAAAAAACTGTGCTTCAACCTAATAGAGACAGATGAAAGCTTTTATAATGCGCTGGACTATACAGGCAACAATAAAAAGCCGGCTGCTTGCAGAGAGAAGATAACACACATAGCCTCTCTTCGGCCTTGATGTAGGGAGCTGCACTCTAGTTGCAACACATCAAACAGTTGGCAAGAATGACTACACTCATAGACCTTGGGCGAGCTTGGCACAGTAGCTGTGACATACTTGGCTAAAGTGATTCACCCTTATAGGTTTTAACTCTCCATAGAATCGCCACATGAAGTTTTATAATCACTTCCTTATTTGCCTTGTCAACAGGGCTCATTGACAATATGTTTCGTTCCAAATTTGAAGGTTGTGGGTTCGACCTAGGTCTGAGCAGCTAATTTAATAATACAAATATGAAGCACCCATATTTATACTATTAGATTATCACCAAATCATTCAAAATTGGAGCCAAAAAACCTTCCTCATGATTGTTTAAAAAATACAAGCAGTAGATGCTATTAATTGGTACTACCTCAATCTCCAGAATGCAATATGCTCTATAAAATAAATGTAATATAACAGATATATAGCTGGAGTGTTCCCACATGATGTAAGGCACCAACATCATATTGGAAGGGTGGTACAAGAAAATTAAAAAATATGTATAAAAAATATTGAAAACCCAATCACCTCTCAACTTTATATATATATAGGCTGGCCCACTGGGGATGTGATTGGGTTTCTCCAATTGGAGTTTTGCTGGTAATAATATCAAGCCTGTAAAAATATATAACAGGTCACTGGTGATGTTCAAAAGTCCATAAACCTGGAGTCCCTGTAATGGTGTAAGAGGCCATAAACCTTTTGTAAAATTTTAAAATAAAGCTCACCACTGATAAAATGTGTGTTAAACAAATAAATGATGAACGAATGTTGAACACATTTTATTTATGTTAAACAATGTTATGTTTGAAATATATGGGGGTAACAATTCGATACTCCGTTCAAATATACAACCATGTACAATATTTATCAATGAAAATGGATTATATTCTTTAACTTTTCACTTCATTATTAAAAAATAATATTACTAAAAACACATTTCCCTACTGGCAAGATAGCCGAATCACTAGACAAACAATTAGAGAACTTCAAACAAGAAGATAACCATAATTTGACTACATCATTTGATATAAATAATATAATTTTAATAATAAAAAATTACTTGTGCTATGCAAGAATAATTAACTGTGGTTTAAAGGAAAGGATCTTTGTGATATTTCAGAATTTATAAACACAAGAAAGACTATTAGAAACCATGTTAGAGAAAAATGCAAAAATATTTATGAAAATATAGGGACTAACAAATTGTCGCCTGCTCCTCAAATATGCAACCCAATGAAATTTTTATATATGAACCTAGAACATATTTATTAATTTTAAAATCAAAAATTAAATTGAAAAATTTCAATCGTGGGTAAATGAAGGAAATCTTCCTTCAATTAGAAAATATGGCTTTTATAAATTACAAAAAACCATCGAGTTAAAAGACCAGGGAATAAAAATGATAAAACATAGATCTGAACAACTTGCTATTCAAGCTCAAAAAGAAAAATTTTAAAATGAACACCTTGCTTTCGAAAATAAAAAAAACTTGAGAATTTTAACATGAATATGAAAAAAGTTTTTTGACAAAGTCAAACAGAAACTATATATATATACATATATATATAGTGCAACATCTAAACAATATGCTTCAATTAATAATTTTAAAGTTGGTAAAACTGGTAATTTAATTCCGAGAAATTATGATTCGAATTCTTTGCATAATGAACAAGACCAATTTTATATTGGTTTCCATTAAAAAATATATTGATTTTAACAAAACAGAAAAGTTTATTAATGTGCTATTAGATGATTTTCATAATAAAAAAGGAAATATTTGTTTTTCATTATACTTATTTACTAGAAATTGTAGAATCAGTAATTAAAGCCACAAATAAACATTTTGATTACATCAATAATTTAACTACAAACCATTTAGCAGAAATGTATTCTTTAAAACCAATTATTCCAGAACCAGTGTATTTAAGTTATGATGATTAATTATCATCTAATCTGCACACAAAACTATTTAACGTATAAAAGTAATGCAAAATCTTTGCATGAAAGAAAAACAAACATTAAATTAGAAAGATGTTAAAAAACCATTTACCACAATACAAAAATTTTAATCGCGAATCATTAATTTCATGTTTTATTCTTTGTGGTATTTCAGAGAGTGCGGGCATACGCTCAGAAAATTTGTATAAAATAACAGCCATGGGCTGGCCAGCAGCTGAAAAACTTGCTAAAATAAGATACCATTTACTAGATCCAATAAAAATAATATTTAATTTGACAAAACATTTGTTTTATCAATTCAAGTTATGTTAGTTATCAAAACCCGAACATTTTATATCAATTTTAAGACCTTTTGTTATTACCACTTTTTCAACGAAATATTTTTTGAATGGTTGGTTTTCATAATTTCATATTCATAAAAACTAACCTTTATTTATTATGCGGTGATATCTTTCAGTTTGTAAGTTGGCACATCATAATTTAAAACCTCGAAAATGGTAAATAATTCTGTTGTCCAATTAGCTGTACATCCCTTTTCAAAAGTTTGTTTACTTTTGCCAATGCGGACAATATCGCCAACTTTATATTTTGGTTCAGTAATCATATATGTATGATATAAATTGTTGCCATTTTTCTATTGACTTCAATTGGTTTCATAATAATGGTTTTCCATGTTTGGTATTGTGGTATTCTTTAACTAAATCCTCTAATACATTTACTAATGTGTAATTGCCATTCAAAGAATATTTATTCTGCATTTTGTTCTTCGTTGTACAATTATATCTCTCTACAACACTGGCTTTAATTTCACTGAATATAAAATTATGATTGATGTACTTTTCCATAAGTTCTTGAAATATTTTATTATAAAATTCAGACCCATTGTCACTGTGTAAATTTTGTCGTCTACTTTTAATCAGTATGCATTCTAACGCATTTGCTACATTCTTGGCTATTTATCTTTATTTGGTATAGCAAATTCTTATTTTGAAAAACATCGATAATTGTCAGTATATATTTGTATCCATTATTTATATGTGGTATGCTTTTAAATTACCATTATCCATCTCAACAAGATCAATTTACTATAAATCATTAATACCATACAAAATTACTTTTCTTCTTGGAAAATTGTTTTGTGTGGGTTTACATAATTCATTTATTATGCCTTTTCTTACATTGGGAAATTTTTTTTTTATGTTTATTTGTTAGAATTAGATTTGGGGCATTAAATTTTCTGAAATAATCGTCCATTTTTAGTATTTACATTTTGTATATTATTATTTTTAGTAACTTTGTTACACTTCAAGTACTAAGTATTCTTCATTTAATAGAAAAAAAAATCTTTATGTTTTACAAATATTTTTATTGTGGTCATAAATCCATCATCATAAATTACTATTTTATTTTTTCTGATTTTAAAAAATACAATATCACCTAATGTTAACATCGAAATGCTTATTCTAATCCCTTTTTTAGAATAATAAATATCAGTCACTGTATCATCAGGTAAATTGAGATAAACAGTAATTATTTTATAAATAGTGCAAATCCATTAAAAAAGTAAAGAAAATTTGATTATTATCTAGGTGAAAAATGTTATTTTTTTATCCCACTTTGCAGGTAAATAACATATACGAGATTTATCTTCCTTACATTTTCCAACTTTTGAGTTTACAAGCGAATCACAATAATTCAAAACTAATTGGTTTAAATTTGGTAAATTATCAGATATTTCTTTATCAAAAAACTTTTATTGGCTGCATCTTTACCATCTATGGGATCAGCCACATGATTAATTCTACGATTTGGAAGAGAAACATAATATTTTGTATAAACAACAACTTTACTAATTTGATTTTGTAAAGCAGAAACAATAATATTGTATTTTTAATCAACATGTGTTTTTAATTCATTATCATTAGTGTCAGAGTTTTTATTTACAAATTTGATTAATGGTTTCCCAAACATATCCATAATTCAATAAGAAAGAAATTATATCATCACACGTGAAACCTCTCGAGAAAACGTATAATACAATTAAACATAAATGTCCACAGATAACTGAATTAAAATTCTTAATTCCATTACCATTGTAATAAACATTTCTATTTTTGATAATTAGTTAAATTAGTGCGAATATTACCTCCAAATGAATCAAAATATTAAACATCGTTATTTTATTCAAAATAGCAAACCCTATGAGTACCAGGATTTGATGAAATGTCAAAATTAACCACAACATATTCATTTTTGTGCATTATTTTAGGTAATTCATGAGTCATATAAACATTTCTGAAATTTTTGCCATTTAATATTTTGACATATTTTTCAATATCAATATTTGATAATGGAGATATATTCAAATTTATTTTCTATTGATAAGTTATGTCTCTGTTGTTCTTCTAATTCTTTTATATTTTTGTAGTTTGTTCAACAGGATTGTCAATTGAGCTAGCTCCGCCAGCTAAAGCACCAAATGTAGCTAAAACTGGAATTAAAAAATGGTAAAAAAAAAAAACCTCCATGATATAAACCACTTCCAGATTTTTCTTTTAGTATTTTTTTGATTGTTTGTATTGACGAAGTTAATTTAAAACCTTTGTCTTATTTAAATTTTTAATTTTTTCTCTCAAGTTGTTCTTTATTTAAAAAAATTATCTATACCCAAATGTCTGGATTGATAAATGGGTATATCGGATGTTATATATGTTACTTTTATTAAAAAGTAATGATAATTAATTTATTTAATACCCCATCCTAATTTCCTTTTTGTAAACATAGGTGAAGCAATAGCCGCAAGAAGCAATTTTTTTACTGCTTGGAGTATCTTTATCTAACATAATATCATTGGCTTCTTTTTGTAAAATTTTGTCTGCCCCATGTATGTATTCTAAAACTTTATGGTCTCTGTAAGCAATGTCATGTTGTTTGCAGGCTTCATCTAATTTATTTATTCCTGTGTCCGCTCTTTCCAGTCTTTCATTCAATTTTGTAAATGGTCCACAATAATTATACCGTGGCAAATGCATTTCAGGCAAATTTTAATTGTTTAACACCCTATTTATTATTCCTTTGCCGGGATGTTAAGAATTACATAAAGAATGTGGAATTACATTAAAAATTCATATAAGATAAGGAATTCCTTTTGGATTATTAACAACAAAATTAGAAAATTTATTGTTTATCATATTCGTTATGTTTACTTTTCCATTGTAATAATTTTTATTTCCAGCATTTTCTTCGCCATGAATAACTAATAATCTATCAACCAATTTTCTAACATCGTCCAGCCAAACATATTCTTTTGGTACTTATTGTACTTTTTTATACCTTCTCCAGATCTAGGAGTTCTTGGAGAAATCATTCTTCCTGGTGTGTTTGGTGCTGTTCTTCAATTTGATTGTTTTATAAATTATCAAAAATTGGTTTAATTATATTTTTGTATTTCCAACTTCTATTAGAGTGTATATTCTCTATCGGATTATATTCTTGGAATGCAGCAGTGTTATATAAAACAATATTCGTGTAATTTTCATAGTCAGTATCAATAAAATTATCGTCAAGATATTATTCTTTTTTATTTCCTTAACAAATTAGAAAGTCCTTCCATTAATTCATATTCCTTATTTTTAACAGCAATTTTACTAACATCTATCTTTACTTGTGTGTTACCTGTGTACAAATATTGTCCTTCTGCACATATCCATATTGAGTATCAATAACATCGATTCTCTTTGCAATTTCTTTTCAGAGATGTATAGTAGAATCAGGATGTGCCAAATTTTTCAATGGTACAGTTCCAATTTCCTCTTCCAGATTAGGAGATTCTTGTTCTGAAAATAATCTTCTTTCACGAGATGTTTCTTCTGGTGTTGGTAGGTAACACCAATTTTTTGCTGCAATAGGAACTAGTGTTGTTCTTAAATTATTATTTTCTTCACTTACTTGTTTTACTTTTTTACCAATATTTCATAATTCGTGAAATAAAGGAGCTCTCTTATAATTTCTTTCATAATCTGCTTCATGATTATCTTTATAATTTTTGTATTTCTCAATGAGAAATTTAACTCGAGAAACTGCCTTTGATGAATCTTTAATTTATATACATTTTTTTTTAAACTTATGAATGAGTTATAAGGTATCGATAGCTTAGAAAGACAAACTTTTCTTCTAACTGATTAAGCTAGGGGGAATTTAAATGTTTACAATAATAGAATTGAATTTGATATTCTTATAGGAGATGGATTTTCTTTCCCAAATGATGTTTATGTTTTTGAACAATTTATGGTACTAAAGAGAGATAAAGAAGGAGATGAGGCGAAATATGCAAAATTTGATCATATTGATGTTTGTGCAAACTTTTTATCCTTTCCAGATTTCTAGAGTAGAAATCTCAAAATATGGCCATATTATTGAGGTTGTTTATAGCCCAGGTTTAACTTCAACGATGATGAATAATTTGTTAATATCCCCAAGTGAGCAAAATTATTTAGAATTTACTGGAGTTGATAATAATTATCATGTAAAATCTGTTCACAGTGATAAAACAAATGACATAACCTATTCACTGAGATATCTGTTTGGTTTTATTCGAGATAACAATGACATTTATTGGAAAGGTGGTTATAAAATTACATTTATTTGAAATTCGTCTGATAACACTTGTTTATATGTTTATGAAACTAAGAACACAAATGGTGCAGTTCAGGAAAGTAATGCTGATCGAGGTAAAATTGTTATTCAAAAATTATAAATTATGCTGCCAATTGTTGAATACGAATCCAACAGTCATTGCAATTACATAAAAAATATACAAACATCCAAAGATACCTATTAGTTTTAATTATTGACAATTTTTATAAAAAGAAGTTCCTGCTGGAACGATTGTTTTTAATTGTTATATAAGAGATCAGTTTAACAATTTACAATTTGATATACCTGATTTTGAAATTGTAGGCTTTCAAGCTAATAGAAAAAAAGGGAAAAAATCGGGTGGATCAGTATGTACATGCTTCTATTTTTGATCATCGTAATGTAAGAAATATTTATGTTAAGAATGGACGAAATTAGATCTTTCCTACAGAAAATTGGAATCTCAATATTGAAAATGGCCTTCGTAATAAAATGTTGCTTGCTTATAATGAGTTTAGAAATTCGAAATCAAAACTAGATACTCTATATAGAAATAATAAACTTTATTATAAACCAACTGTGAACACTCAGGTGATATCAATTATTATTCATTTTTGGGGCCTAGATCGTTATTTTATATTGATTATTCGTATAGAAGAACAACTGTTGTTAAAGATAAAACAAACATAAAAATTAATGTGGATTTTAACAAAGTTGTTGAAGCAGAAACAATTTGAAATGTTGTTCAAATTAGTCAAAGGAATCTAACTTAATATTAGAAAAAACAAAATATTACTGAAGATATATACATTATTTAAATTAATAAATGGAGGATGTAAACGATTTTACGGAAACAACGAAATGTTTCCATAATTTTATAGAAATTTTTAGTCCGTTGGTTAAGTTGATTAATAGAATGAAAAATCATTTTGTTAAACCTAAATAAATTTTTATCTTTATAAATAAAAATGGCTTCACTTGGTTTACCACGCAGATTGACTAACATTTTAAAATTAGGTTCTAAATCAACTTTCCCAGCGTACATCATAAATATGAAGTCCCCCGAACTGCGAAATATACTTTTCAAATTATATCGAGATATACACAAATTTCCAGTTTATGATTTTAAATAGTGTTCGTGATTGAAGATGAACTTCGGAAAATGGGTGACAAATTTGAACATATTGAAGAAGTTTCTAAAAAAATAGCAGAGCTTCGAATATAATCTACAAAGAATAACAACATAATATTTCATTTGATTTTAGCTTAATTTGCATACTTTTGGACTAAATTACCTTAATTTTTTTGCTTGAATTAGTTTAAATTTTTTGGTCTTAACTTGCTTAATTTGATGCGTAACCGCTTGATTTTGCAAGAAATATTACGATCAGTATTTGTGAAGGATTTTGTGTGTAATTTATATTTTGGAGGTAAAAAGCATGAAATTCGAGGAAAAATCGGGGGAACTTAGGGTAAAAAATGTATTGTCCTCAATCTACCCATATACTACTTCGCAAGTCTGTTTTAATGTTTTCATTATTTCATTGCTATCTTTCAATTTAAGTAATAGACTAAAATAAATAATAAATGAAATGGCATTTACTAGGTATGCAGTTGCTGTGTTTTAATACAGATGATGCCAAACGGTTGTAAAATCAGTAATGATTAATTATGTTCTTGTATGTTGTTACTACTGCTACTATGGATTACAATTAAATGTAAAGTAATATACAATGCAAAATAATATCCAGGTGATAGAAGATCAGAATATATAATTAGACATGCTACAACCGCATGTAAACTGCTATAAAATATGTTTACAAATGTTCCAGGCCATAAAAATGTTACTTCAAACACGGGACAATTTTAATCTCTGAATGAATATTACAATGGGGGTGAATGACTGGATGGAGATTTTTGGACATTCGCCATTGCGACGCAGATGTATGCCATGAGAAAACAGGACTGAACATGAAAAAATACTTGAATATGGCAAGTAACCTATGAACGAGAAAATAAATATATGTATACAGCACTGGAAAATTCCAAGAGGGTAAATAGTCAAAAAAGGAACAGCAACTAATTACGAGAAATATGTGTATATATACACAACCAACAGATAACACATATAAAACAACACCGGCTAGAAACATCCTTGATAATATTAGGAGAACATCGACCAAATAAGTAGGAAAATAATAAGACAACACGACGAAGAAAACGGCCTCAAACACAGCAGTTTTATCAGACACGAAAGACGGAATGCAAGCCAGCTATGCTGTAGTCAAGAATATATATGCACGAAGCCAGAAAATTCCATGAAGGAATCGACTCAAACAAACAGGAGAGCAAGCTAAATGCGGAAAACTAATATACTAAATACGAACAAACTCTGTTGGTTGTGTATGTATACACATATTTTTCGTAATTAGTTGCTGTTCTTTTTTTTGACTCTATTCCTTCTGGGAATGTTCCAGTCATATATTTATTTTCTCGTCCATAGGTTACTTGCCTTATTTAGGTTTTTTTCATGTTCAGTCCTTATTTCCCATGACTGACATCTGCATCGTAATGGCGAATGTCCAAAAATCTCCATCCAGTTAATGGACAGGTTTGTTTGCTATTGTATTATTTTGCTTATTTTTTTATGCAATGCAAATATAAATATTTTATTCTAATTACTACTTTAAAGTAATTATAATGCTCTAGTGTACTTGGTTATCCTTTACTTGGGTTCAGTTATCGTTGATATACTCTCCAGAGTACAAATTTGGCCATTTTGTAAGAATATCAATTTAGATTCCAATCTCAGGAGGATGCTATCTCGAATGTATTAAATTGTTTTAAAATATATGGAGTAAGATTTTTCTACCAGCATTATTGCATTGCAGGTTAAAAAGTTGTCTTCTGATCGACATGGTTAAAAAAACTTTTTAGCCCGGATTTTTTTAACTATGCAGCATTTCTCTCCATGTAGGTTTTACATTAAATATACAATACTGAAATTGCAATAGATAAATAAATAAACGCGGAAACCCATACATTACAACAGAGATGGATACATCTAATTTCTCTGGCACAAAAGGTTCGCAGCCCAGAGTTGGGAGAAACATTAAAGTTGATGCAGACAGTGATAAGTGTTGTTGAGTAAACTGTAGACCTACATTGGTAGAGTGGAAAAGTCAGATTCATAAAGTGTATTCTAAAGAACCAGCGAGGCACAGAAGGAATTCAAAACAATCGACGTGTAAAGTCGGCTTGGAGGGAGGCCAACTTATGCAGAGCTAACAACTTTGTACTAGAATCCACACATGATCTGAAGAAACGGGATATTCTTTCTCTGTACAAAGACAGTGTCAGCCATTTTTGAGAAACTTTCTTCTATCCCATTAGCTGTTGTGACTAAAAGTGATAATGAATGATGTCTGTCAATAATGAGTGTTTGTATTTTATCTTAACAATGTCATCGCATTTACCTTTATATAACTTTTTCAAATGAGTGCTTACTACAAAGAAACATTTTGTTAAGTAATTTAAATTTATGTATTCCATGCAATCACTACTGCCATTTTAATAATATTCATAAGAAAAAAACTTGTATTGCTAATGTTTCATGTTTTTATTAATTTATTGTTTTTCAGAATGCATAACATTTATTTTGCATGTTTTATTCAGTCACTAATTTTCGTAGCTGCCAGGAAATTTTTTATTTTTTATTTTGGCAATTTGAGCCAGTGCAATAAAGTAACAACAGAAATTTAATTTTAAATTTATTATTAGCACATTAGAGAGAAAACTGCTTTTTTAGCCAACTTGAAGAGCTGCCTATTTAATATCCCTGGTATAAAAAATCAAAAACTTATGTTAATTAGTTCTTCAGCAAAACTGTTGTTTCTCTTTAAAACTGTGTTATATATTGGTATTTCTGTGTCTTGATATAAGCGAGTAACCTTTAATTTTGAAACGCCGGAGTGATTTACGTTTATACAAATAAATGTAGGCATGATTTCGGAAATATTTAATAAACAAATACTTAAAAACAAAACTGTTATTTGTGGTATTGTAGTTTGCAGCGAGGGCTCGTAAGGTAGTCTTCCTACTGATAACGGACACCAGTTTTTATGAGTGAGATTACAAGTAATCTAAAAAACCCATTTTTACCAGAGGAATCTCACTAGTCAACTACTGACTACACCCTACATGAACACGCCTAAAAAAATGTTATAAGGTACCTTGATGAATTTCAGTCTCTGACACGCACTCCGGCGAACCCACACTAATTTCATCTTCAGCTGTAAACGACAGTAAGGGGTTAGAATGTAGGCCTCTTCAGATCAAAAGATTGTTGCTACAATTCCCACACCTTCAAGTATCGGACAAGTATCGGTGGGCATCTGAAACACGATTAAAAGGTACGTTTTGTCAAAATTAATGCATTCTTTTGTCAAAGTATGGTTTCTAAAAATTTTGAGAGCCCTAATTGGAAATTGCAGTACGTCACAAGAAAGCCTCTCGACGTTAAAATAGAGAACCGATATCTAACCTGAACGTTTCCAGCTGGTTACATATTTATACATTAGATTAATACCGTGCCGAGTAACAATACCAAAACTAAAATATTCGCCCATATATTGTTCGGGATTCTGTGACAATTCATATTCTCTGCAGTATATTGCGTTTGCAATTTTTTTCGTCATAAAAGTCACAATAAAATGTGTACAAATGAGCAATGTCTCGTTTGAAGGATTATACTGTTGTATGCATTGTTGCAAATGTTTGTGTGTAAACGGAATATACACCAAGCATACGCATAGGCTACATGAGGGAGCCGCCATATCTCTTCGTGTTGCGGATGTAAACAGTCTTCAGAAGAGCGTATGTGATGATACCGGCCAGGTGTGATTGGTGAGTGTCACGCATGGAGTGAAGGTGTACGAGTCAGCAGTGCGAACAACGGGTGGAGTTCGACAGAGGCGTAGTGAATAGGGCAAGGGTTGTTGTTACCTGTTATTGGAACTTTCCTGTCTTCGCAGACAGAGTGCATTGGGAGCACACTGGGTCGAGCAACAAAATGGAAGACGATGTTATTGTTAGACAGGCGCAAGGAAAAATACTCACTTACTACATATCATCTAACACTTACAAATTTTCGCCTTCGTTTGCAATTTTATCAGCATCTAGTGACGTTAGATATTACAGACTGGCTGTGTATTATTTCTAACGGCGAACCAAGCTCATATTTGGAAATGAATAACCAAAATTCCAGATTTCTGAAAGCTGCAAATGAGCGCTACAGTACCAGCCTACTATGCTAGTGGTTTTCACGGAAACGATATCAAATGATTTTCGCCCCTTAGTGGTGATGATACGAGGATCTCAGAATGTACAGCTAAACACTGAGGAACTGTCACAGTTGCTGTTTGATTGCTCTGGAAGCGTTTTACAGCATGTTACAGAACTCTTTCACACATTCCTGGTCGCTCAGTATTGTAAAAGTCACGTTTAAATAATCCCGTGGCTTGCTAGTTCGCTTGATATTTCGCCCATCGAGCATGTGTGTGGGAACAATTATGACACCAGCTTCCCCCAGGTTGAAAGTGGTTCGAGAGATGGACCACAATATGCAACAAATGTGCTTTTGGATAGCATGTCGTAATTGTTTGACCGAGCGGGGCAGTGCAGTTACAAACCACTGGACTTGCGTTCGGGAGGACTCGGGTTCGAGTCCTGGTCCAACCATCCTGATTTCAGTTTTCCTTAGGTTTCCAAAATCACTCCAGACGAATACTTGGATGGTTCCTCACTACAGGCCACGGTATATTCCTACCCCGTTCTTACTTCTTTGGGCAACTTCCTCCATATTTATTGACTCACTGTCTACGAGACAAACCCTGCCTTCTGTTCCACATTTGAGCGGTCATTATCCTATGAAGTGGTAATTGTAAACAACTTACTTGTCTGTACTATTTAACTTATAAAGTATTGTTTGAATCCAATGGCCATTTCACGGTGCGCAAATTTTAATGTTAGTGAGTGTATTTCCCGGAAACGCTGACTATAGTAATGGAAACTGGAACTTCAACTTACTGGTATTTCCTGTAGTTCAGTATGTCTGGCACAGAAAATGCCGCTGCTATACGAAGCAATCATTGGGAAACTTTGGTTCCTGTAGCAGTTATAATATTTTAACTGCTTAAACCTACGCTTTCAAGCATAAGGAGGTATCACAACCCACTGCAACAGATGTTGCACTTAAGACTCTTTGTAGTTCAGGTAGCTGAAAATATGCATAAAACAATTTTATCATATTTTCTTTTAGTTCAATACATTGTAAAGAGCATTAGTGATTGGTAAATGTTTAGAGATGGTGTAATTTACTTTCTTTTTCCAGTTCTGTACCAGAACTAAATAATTTCACCGTCTAAAATATTTTATACATAATTCGTTCTTCATATAGGCCTAAGAGAAATGATTATAGTTTATTAATGCAAGTGCAATATAGTGTTTGTTTTCAAATTTTCGAGAAGTATTTTCATATTTACAGGAAACACTGTAAAATTTGTCTTTAAGATAGTTTTTTAAAAGAAGATTACGTGACCTTGGATTGCAAATATTGCTGTACATTTTATCTGTACTTGTCCTTAAGTTAACGATTTTTTTCTAGTACTGCAGCAGCGCTTGTAAGTTTCATGTTGTATAAGCTGTTTACGGCTCTGGGAACTTTTGAAAGCTGTGCTCAAGCTCAAGCTCTACATGTTCCACTGTACGTAAACATAACTTTTCCGTGGTCATCATCGCTTTATTCATGCGCGAGCCGAGTAAAATCGTCCACTGTTAGGAACGGAAATGAGTTCGTATGCGAAAATACGTATTAATATTGAGTTTGACACAAATAACTTTAGCTTTATTGCCCATAAACTTAAATGTTTAGAACTGTTTCTTTTAATTATTTCCCAACACAACAGGGAACCTGTGTGCCATATATGTAGCCGGAGAGGTTTTTTTACAAGTTAATTAAGTGCTTACTTTCGTTATTTTTAAATGTAGCTTGTGTGTTTATTTAGAAAACAAAACCGTACATCATATTCGAAACACGAAGCATGGCACGGCACGAGTGTGTGTAACCTTGATGATACACCGGAAACGGGCGAGAGAAATGCCGGGGAGGTGAAGTTTGGTGGCTCCTTGCGAAGTTAAGTATGGTAATTTTCCCGAGACAAAGATATCACATTGCTGTATCAAATCACGTGTTGTCAAGTCATCATCCGATCTTGCTTATACTTCAGATCACGATTATGAATATCCATTGAGAACACGTACGACAACGCGCATGCGTGCAGTGCCAGGACCAGGACCCCCCTCCCCCCCCCCCCCCACAGACGGAATAAAGTTGTCACCCACGAAAAATACTTGCGTCAATAGAATTTCAACTACCAAAAGCTCACTATGTGAAACGTCGCGAGAAAACAGAATAAATACAGAAATAGCCTCCATTAGCTTGTAAGAAGCAACTGTGTGTCGAATTTTTCTCTGACCCCGTCCAGGGAGCTGGACACAAGAAAAAATAAATGTATTTATATTTTCACGAAATAGTTGTCAACTTGTATATCTTACGTACAAGCACTGAGTCCTCGCATTAGAAATTGATCTGTTAAATAGTTTTAGCAGGATGTCATGTCTAGATCTCCATTTTATTGTTTTAGGACGTGACGTATAAATAAAATAAACGAAATATATACACGAAACCTAACAAGGGTGATTGAAATGTTATAATTCAGTATGTGTGATAAGCAAAATTTATATAGTAAAAAATAATAAAATAAGCAGAACATATGCAATAAATATTCTAATTTTAATTAGCTTTTTTATTACTGACATATCTAATAGCTTGATTTAAAATATCTCTTTAAGTAACTCGTAGCATTATATTTGAAATAATTATCTCATTTGGGTCAGTGGATTTTGTTATTTGTGAGTACGTCAAAAATAAAAATATATTGTGATATTTACATTGTATTATGCAAAACTGTGTGGTCTAAAAAGGTTACGTTGAGAAACAGTACCTGAAAGTAAAATATACAACTTGAAAAGTATTTCGTACAAATTTCAAATTATATATTTTTTGGTGAGCAATGCACTGAAAAGGTTGAACGATGTATACGACAATGCTTTATACGAAATAGAATATTTCCCTTTCCCGTCTTGGCCATTCTACAGCCCTCAGTTGACAATGAGTACTTCATGCTTTGGACGCTTTTCCTAATACGAAGTAAAATCCATTCATTACCGCGAGTTCATCTGTACTGGAAACAAACGGAGTTACCAAATATAAACTCAATATATTTCTATCAAATAAAATATATCAAAATTAATATTTTACTACTAGTGATTTACGCTTAAAGGAGAAAATATTCCACAACAACAGTTATTATAAAACCCCGGGCCTTTGGTTTCCAAATCATGCCAAACATCTGCCAGTCTTCATTAAAGCCCATTACGCTACGCCGCTGACATGGCAACTGTCAAAGTATATACCACACACCGATTTATTTTATACCACAGAAATACGAGACTTACTCTTATAGAACATTCATTCATACTTCACACTTTTCTCAAACACTGCTATAGTTCTAATTGTGGTTATCGATTACGTATCCTTCCGCCACATGTAATCATAAACACTTCCATGTGACTTGTACGTTGTGACTGTTAAATGCTTTGCTTACTGTTTTCAGCTGTTCAAAGAATTCTGCCATATTTCAAAAACCATTACATACGGATGTTGACAATTTAGGCCTATAGCAATATTTAGGTCAGCTTTTTGTGTTCTTAATAATGTATGTGTTGACGGCAGGTAGATCTTGCGATAATTATTTTATGCAATGTTAACATATTTGTCTTATACACGATATATCACTTTACGCATAATACACGTATATATTTTGCTGTTACTGTGTTTAAACCTGTTACAACTGCGGGGGAAAAACTGTAGTATGTAACCTCCTGTAATTGATATATTTTGAGTTATTACGTTAAAAGGACGGCCTCAGTTGGAATAAATGTTAAAATGAAGGAGCAATCAGTCAATCGAAGTAAACAGTAAATACAAGCACGCAACTCGCGTCGTTTATTTATTGTACATAGCAAATCACCAACTTAACAACGTGTGATAAATACGCACGCAAATATGCCTACCGCAACTTTTATTCCGCTTATATTACTTTGCACAGGTACTTCGTTTGTATTTGTTTTATTTATTTTAAATTTTCTAGCTGGGCTTAAAAATTTGTTGTCATTTTGGCAAATATTCAAATCATAGAAACGAAATCTCGTTAAACAACTATGTTTCAAATACCTAGGGCGAAAATACACAGTTGTGAAAAAAAGACACGACTTTCAAATAGTTAATTTCATTATAAAAACAGTTCACGGTTTAAATGTATAACTTCCGCACGTCCAGTATTTGGAAACACACACACGCACACAAGCCCATCGTAACAAACATGACGCTACGCAGATACGAAAATACCCTTTCACAAGCAGCGGGCACGGCACAAGTCAAAGCATATGTATTCCTGCCGTGGGAAACATATGTTCAACATCATCGTAACTTGTCTAGGTAGGTCTAAAAAACACGATCTGTACTAACTTGTGGCAATTTTAAGCATATTTTGCAAGAAGAAAAATTAACACTTCGTTCAGCTAACAGAAACATACAATGGCATCGTCATGTCGCCGCATTTCTGCCAACTTCGGATTTGTAGTCGTCCCGCCATTACATCTCCATATAATATAATAAGTATTCAAACTTTAAAATCTCGTTTCACTTGTAAATTACACATTCAAAAATAAATATGTTTGCTGTAATAAGTATAAAAAATTTGATAAAATTGAAAACATGTATAATTTTTCCGATACTATTAGCGGTGTGGAACTTTCTGAGCGAGACAGAGAAAGAAAGGGAGCAACAAGCTCAGTTCTACCTATTCAAGTTTTTCCTCGGATGGGAAACAACACCGTGTCACTAGACCTACGCACCGTAATTTGCTCTCATAGGTTACACTGCAAAAATTTAAAAAAATTTCCGCCAGTGCTACCTAAAATTTTCAATATTTCAATAGACTACGATTAATTAACAAATAGCATGCATAAATATTCGTCAAAACAATAGTTTAACTGGGAATTATTTCTTCCTAGTCGTTGCCAACACATCAATTCTCTTACTGGTTTTAATTCGTATTGACTACGAAATAAATATTATAATTTATAGAAGATACTAAGTTAATGTTTCATTAATTAAACAATGTAATACTTAAAAGTTAGTAGCCGAGTTATAATTTTGTACTATACAAGTTATTAAAAAAACAGTTTGACATATTACTCATTGGGTGATTATTCCAAGGTTTGTATCAAAACACCTGAAGAAACAATGAATGGACTATACGTAGAAACTTAGGTAACTACAGGAGTTATAAAAACCAACAAATTATTTTCAGAAATTTGTAAAATATACTTAGTTGAGAGCGCTTGTAATATAACATTTTTATTACTGCAATAGGTACTGATATAAAGCACTGGAAAAACGAAAAATCAAACACTTGTAGCAGCAAAGTGTGAATTAATTTAATTGTGATAAAAATAAACTACAATTAATTCAGTCGTTTCTTAGTGTACAGATAAACTCACGTGATGCAATGTCAACGTTACTGTTTGGATACTATTATCTCCCACCAAATAAACATGTCATCTTTCAGTTAAGAAAATAAATACTTATGATGGAATTTTTGCGCAAATATTCTGTAAGCTAACAAAGAAATATATGGCTTATTGGGCGTGGCGCATTTAGGTCTAAAGCCAGTTGTTTGAATGAATACAGTTTCCCAAAAGAACATCGAGTACGATTTAGAAAATAATCGTATTTTAATAGTGTTGCCAAACGACTACCAGCGAAGTTCACATTTCTCTGAAAGTCTGTACCCCTACTACATGTGTTTTGGATTAAGACAATTTTTCGTGTAGAAACTCGAATACGTTTTAGGAAAAATTACTATAGGAGAAACAACTTTTGCTGAAGTTATCTAGTGCCTGTGGGTCTACTGTTTGTATTAAGACATTTTGGGTCCACGGCATGTGTTACAATATTTTCTCGAGCAGCGCTTTAAAGAAATTTTGATCTCAACGACTGTAGAATGAACGTCTTCCATCTTCCTTCCGACGTCATCAATCCTTACTTCTTTTCATGCATTCTTTCTCCCAATATTATTCCGCCTGTTAAGTCAGCCAATCAGTACTCGACTTCTCCCACGATCACGTCCCACGTGGGTGAGCCAACAGACTCCACCAATACTCCAAAGTTTATTTATTCTGGCATTTCGTTACAATTTTTGAACACAATACAAGATGTTCGGAAACTACCTGTCGAAATTCAAACCACAGCATCCGGGGGTGAATGGAAACACCAAACTCTAGTCACAAAATGTTCGGATAGGCCATTTAGAATGTTTAAATTGAAGTTGAGTTTCGTCAAACGACGCTGGATACCTGTGTGCACAACAAGTTGCCTGACACGGAAGCGAACATCAGTGGCGCGACATGCAGCCAGCACCTGTATTTAGTACACCAGGAATTACGCAAGCTCTCCTGCTACTGTGGCGACGCCTGTGTGTGAGACAGTGGCAACACTACCGACCGACAGGTAGCGCAAATTGCCGCGTTCATCACTGCCGTCGATCAGTTCGCCTTTGTGTTGAGCAACCTGTACTGCATTCGGGTAAATACGGCTGCGGACAGCCGGCGTCGTTTGCAGAAATTCAACTTCAATTTAAACATACTAAATGGCCTTCCTGAACATTTTGTTACTAGAGTATCTTGTTTCTGTTCGCGCACAGGTGTGGTTCGAATTTCGACAGGTAGTTTCCGAACATGTTGTATAACACAGTTACATGGACAGAGCCTTGCTTGCTAGTTCTAGCCAACTTTCCGAAGGAAATGTAGACTCACGAGAGCACTCACCTACCTGTTTGTGTGTCAATGTACCTCAAAAAACCTTTGAACCCGTACATATTTAGTACTTAATAAGGGAATACGACTTTTGAAATTTTCAACTATGCCAGGTTCTTGTTTTTGAATGATGGTCATATGAACATTTAAAGTGATGTCACATCTCAGCAATCATAGAACCGATTTAAACAAAACCTCTCATTTGAATTTCAAGAGGAATAGGGTATTTTTTTAGTCATTTTGAAAGATAACACTACATTAAAAATAAAGTTTTTACGTGATATCTTTAAAACAACTCAACCGACTCTGGCAAATTTCACATGTAAGTAATGCTATGGTAGGCCAAGTAAAATTAAGTAGTTTTAATTTATATCACTTATTTTCAATTAAACGCTCATATAAATATTTCAGATTAAATTCCTATATATATCATACCACTCGTTCTGAACTTACTTCAGCAGTGCTTGTACACAGTGCTGAGCTCAAGGTATTTCAGGAGGATACCATTCCATATCACATCGGCACGCACAGAAATCCAGAGCTCATAATTTCCCACACTTCCATTTCCATTACATCACATTAGCTCCAGAGCACAAAAATTCTGCTTTTCCGTACCGACCAGACCATAATTATAATCCAAACCATTATAAAATCCGCCACCTGACATTATTTAGTCAGCTGCAGATGAATGCAGTCCGATAGAAAGTGATACGCTCTTCACGATGGCGATGGATGGACGAGAATATCACCTACACGTTAACAGCAACACACATGGCTGGACCTGTGCTTGTCCCGTTGATGGGGCCGAGGCTTATCCAACATCTATGAAGACGCTCGTGAGCGGGTCCTCTTACTACGAGAACCAGACCGCTGTCCCTTCTGAGGCGAGCACCAAAACTTTGTAGCCAAAAACCAGATTTTATTTGTATGGCGAGCCCCCAAACCCCGCTACACCAGCGTGAACACCGTCACAGTTCTGTATGTCCTCCGGCATTCATGTTAGTAGCTAAGACGGTTGGAGAATGGGATGCGTCTCAGGGCAAGCCCTACACGCCTTAGGTCGGGTTTAATTATCAAAATGGGTGCATGCATTTCGGCTAAGCAGGATTGCATGGTGAAATGGCCGCAATTGTAGCCATGGATACACCCCGAAAGAAGAAGGGTCTAGATGGAAGGGCGTAGCAGACCAGGCAAAGTGGAGAGGGCCTGGGAAAACCTATGCTGCGGTAGTAGAGGATAAATGTAATTCCTTTTATTTTGTTAGGGCTGGAGAAAGTAGGGTTATTGTTAGTTAGCTAAGAGAGACTTTGTGAGGTTAATGAGTGGTGATATGAATTATGTCGAGCCGCTGCTGGAATGTATCCAGGGTCGTACCGCAGTAGCACGGCCCTGGAGGCGGGGGACAGAACTGCGCCCTCCCCGCAGATGCCATTCATCTCTCTGGAATCAGGAAAATAGGTTAGTTTCCGGGCATGAAGATAGGAGTAATCCCACCTGCAGCACGGATGGCTCGCCCTTTATTCCACTGGGAGGTGCTCGTGGTTTCCATCAGTGTACTAAAGCCCCATGTGCCACTTCCCACTTCTCGGGCCGATGTCTCGCCCTATACTCACCTCCAGTCCTTCTCCCATGCAGGAGTTGCAACCACTGAGACCCAGAGAGCGACCCACCATCGGCTCGGCCCAAGGCCGGGGTTTATCACCGATCTCCTGCGTCCCCGCGACCATACTATGTACGACGAATTTGCACCCAGAATGACCCATCCCCTCCAGGACTGCTAGGCAGTCTCTTGACAGGAGCTCCAAAACTCAGAGATCTGCCCACCACAACTGGCTCGCGGGTCATCATCACTGCAGGCGAGGGACACATGCAGCCTCTGGAAGCTACACGTGACCTCATTGTGGTTACACTGGTGGAGTCACCACTATACTGTAGTCGTTCTCACTCCGTCAGGCGTAGTGCAAACCCCGTGTTTCCAGGAGGTGGAGGTGGACTTGTGCAGCTCTGGGTTATACAAGATGTTTGGAAAGGCCATTTAGTATGCTTAGATTGTAGTCGAATTTCGGCTAATCACAACGCCGGGTGTCCGCAGCCGTATGCACATGCGTGCACAATAAGTTGCATGACACGTAGGCGAACGGCGGTGGTGCGAAATGAAGTCAGCACCTGTATACAGGCAAACCATAAGTACTCAAGCTCATCTGCCACTGCAATGACGCCTGTGTGTGGGACAACGGCAACCCGCCCGACCTACAGGCGGCGCCGAGTGCCGCGTGCAGCACTGCTGGTGATCAGTTCACCTTCTTGTTATGCTACTTATTAGTTAAACAGGGAAAATACAACTGCGGTCACCCGGCGTCGTGATTAGCCGAAATTCGACTACAATCTAAGCATACTAAATGGCCTTTCCGAACATTTTGTCACTAGAGTTTCTTGTTTCTGTTCGCCCACAGATGCTGTGATTTACATATCGAGAGGTAGTTTCCAAACATCTTGTATAATCGCATCTCTGCACTAGTTCAGAAACCGAACCTTGACTCGAGCAGTATATCGGCAAGAGCAATCTCTCCTCCAGCGAACAGTCTAGAAATATAGACGACTTCACACTTTAAAAAAAATATATATATGGAGACCAAAAAAATGTTATTAGCAAACCATAAAATTCTTTTGTCAACACAGACATGAAAATTATTATTTGGCTTGAACAAAATTTTTTGTCATTCCAATATTTAGTGGAAACACAAAATGACCTTGTTTATAGCCTTGTATATAATTGAAATCTTATAACTGCCATACGTGAGAAGGCTTGCACAATTCACCTCAAGGAAAGTCAACTTTCTGGAATAAAATACGAATAACATTTACTTACTTGGAATAGAGGAATGTTATAATCCATTCATAAGTACTTGATAATATCCCACATGAATTAGTCCGAAACCTAATGCAAAGAACTGAACACATGCAAGTATGACTTCATGGTCGGACGGAAGGTGGCCTCTTCGAATACGATACAGCGCATGCGCAGAATGTAACTTATGTAGTTTTGCAGTTGCAGCAAAATGTCTTAATGTGGATAACATTAATACTGTTGCTGCCAGCTAAATATTTCCTGGCAACCAATAAACCGTTTTTTTATTTTTAAAAATATGTTAGTGAGCTAAATAGCGTTAGTTCTAGTAAGTCTACGTATAATTGAACACGACTATTCGTTTTTTTTTTACCAGCAACAAAGTTTCACCTCGGAAAGCATTAACCAAAACGTTTTTGTAGCTACTAAACCATTTTTTTTCAGTACACCGGGGCTTGTTAGTTGACAGACGTTCAGCATACGCTGCATTCAGAGTGCATTATCGGTGAATACCACCGCCACCTTCCACCATTACATGCTGGTTGGCCGAACATCTCCCCAGCTCCACCCCACATCCCTGCGTCTATCTTCTATTCCATTACATGCTGGTTGGCCGAACATCTCCCCAGCTCCACCCCACATCCCTGCGTCTATCTTCTATTCCATTACATGCTGGTTGGCCGAACATCTCCCCAGCTCCACCCCACATCCCTGCGTCTATCTTCCATTCCATTTAAATGATTTTGACCAAAACTTGATACCCTGGAAGTATATATTACAAGCATCGAATATGGTTGTAACATAGCAGAACAGAAATAATTTAAGTTTGTATGTCATATTTATAAACACAATCATTAGAGACCTGTAGAATTCGCTGATTCATTTAGGGTCAAGCTATAATTCAAAACATGTGCGTGTGTATATAATATTATCCATTGGTCCACACGGTGTTTGACATATCTGTGACAGTAGACAACCAATGCAAAGTTGATATCGGCGTATTTTTACATAAGACTGCAGAATTACAGCCTGCAGATCATTGAACTCGCGAGCTTTTCTGGTCTCTAACAACCATATTCGTACCAAATTTGACAATCGGCAAACCATGTATAATTGTATGTTTTCAGTAAGTCAGACTTTTGTTTTCAAAATGATGTCCACAAAAATTTTTTTCCATACTACGTATGCAATTTAAAACACCGCGTATAACCAATATAGAATTTTAGGGGCCGCGGTTATGTAGTGGCTAGACTACTCACCTCTCACCAAGGCGAACCAAGTTTCCCTCCCGGCGGGGTCGTTCCAGACTTATGGATTTGGGAAGCGGGTCGGATGATGCCGCTGGTCAGAGGATTTTTTCTCGGGGATCTCCTCTCTCACCCGCCCTTGCATTCCGGCACTGATATACTTACCTCTCTTCACCCTTATCAGCTCTCAAGAGTCCGCCGTTAAGATCTGTTTAATGTGTCTACCAAGTCTATTTATTCCACCATTCTGGGAGATACTACCACTTGAAAAATAAAAGCATTTTAATGCCATATCTCAGGAATCAATCGACCAAATCCCACTAAAATTGCCACACAATTAATGCTGCAGTAGGCCATGTATGCAAACATGTTTTAATTGGGCCAGGAATTTTTTTCATCTAGGCAATATAAATAATTCTGATTTGTACTTCACAAGTATTAAACAATTTAATAAATTTTAGCCAAAATATGTATGCTACCAATATCCATTAGAAGCGTCGAAAATATGTATAAGAGTCACTTTTGCCCACCCTTTTGAAAAACTGTGCCACGTGAAAACCTTGAATATTTTTGCCTTTTTTCGGGAAGTAGTAAAATACACTATCGACAAAAAAGTAATTGGCACCCGTGAAGATAGGTAATTCAGTACGTCAGTTGACTTGTGTGGCCTCCATACGCTGCAGGCCTGTGTAGAACCAGTTGACAAGGAGATAGCACGATGTATAGAGCTATCGAACTTCGATAAGGGCGTGATTGTGGGCAGCCATCTCAGGAGGCTGTCCAGCCGGGCGATTGCACGGAAGGTAAACAGGCCCAAATCAACAGTCGCATTCGTCCTGAGTAAGGTGAAGGTCGATGGACATTGTGCCAATGCTGCACGTTCTGGGCGACCTCCAATCTTGACCTACAGAAATCGCAGAACCCTGAAACGTGAAATTGTCAAAAATAGGGCACAACCCATAGCTATCATCCGACAGGAGTTTCATGCAGCAGCAGGAGTATCGGTTTCCATTGGAACACTGCGTACAGAGGCCCACCGACTTGGATATTTCGGAAGAGCAGCTGCACATAAGCCCCATATCACTACAAGCAATAAAACTCGACGACTCAGGTGGTGTTTGGACAGCCGCAACTGGACACTGGAGCAGTGATGAGTCGAGGTATACATTATTCCGGTCCGATGGACGTGTATGGGTGTGGCGTCAACCCGGGGAACAGCTTCTGCCGGAGTGTATAGTGCCAACTAGGAAATTCGGTGGCGGAGTGATGGTGTGGGTCTGTTTCACGGCCTTTGGCGTAGGACCGCTGGTGTTTGTCCGTGGTAGCATGAACACAGAGGCCTATTGTAACATTCTGGATAATGAAATACTCCCAACATTGTGGCGTTTTTACGGAATGAACCCGTGTTACTTCCAGGATGACAATGCCAGGTGCCATGTTTCAAGGGCTACTATGCAGTGGTACGCCGACAACAATGTCCGCCGATTGGACTGGCCCGCCCAGAGCCCCGACAGCAACCCTATAGAACATCTGTGGGACGAATTGGATCGCCGGGCGAGGTCTCGTCAGGTGCGGCCAAAATCCATTGTTCAACTCATGGAATGGTTGCAAGAGGAATGGCGACGAATCCCCGTGGATGTCCTGCAAACACTCGTAGAGAGCATGCCAGACAGGGTGGCTGCTGTTATAGCCGCAAGAGGTGGACCTACGGGATTCTAACGGGGTGACAACCACCGAGCAAACATTGTGGACAGGTGCCTAATTACCATTCGGTTGATTGTGCAACTACCCACTAAATTTTGCACACAAGGATATACTACAATACTGCATGTAACTTACTGACTCTTTTTTTTATGACTCTGTTAACATTTAAAGTTCCTATTAAAACCTCCGTATTGCATTTCGTTGCATTTCAGATTATGCTATGAGGCGTTCTGTGTTGGCCTCCCTTGGGCAAGGCGTGTATTTGTCATTGCCACACTAGTGTTGCATGTGATTCTGGTCCAAACTCTCAAGTGACTATTTCTATATGGGTGACTGATGGTTATGAGTATTAAGAATTGCATTCTATGACTGGGTTAATCTACAAGTTTTGGTTTCACAAATTATTATCTAAGACTATACGTAATCATTGCTACTATTTTTACGATTTCTTATAAAGTGTGCGAAAAAACCGCATACACAGAGACAGCAGGCAAATGAAACATTCGGTTCCATTAGTAACTTTTGCCCTTGTGAACGAAGATGATCAGACAGCTCGTCATTGTTCGCGAGGAAAACGACACCTGTAAATGTCTGCAGTAGTGTATGTATAGTGACTCTGAGGTATAGACTGTTCACGGTAAAATGACCACTTTAAAAGCCCTGCATCATGTCTACTTGTATAGACGTTGTGTGTTCTTCCACCTTGTGTAAAATTAACATTGCCGTGGACCTCATCACTTAGTTCACGTGTCGGTCAAGTGAAACTGTGGAATTATTACAAAAGCAAATGTTGTACAAATCTGCTCATTTTTACAATTCGATGCGTTACGTAATACAGAAAGAGAGAGAAATAATGTAAATTATCACAAATGGTTACCTAACACTTGTTGTTTGACGTTAATGCATGGGACTACTTTCCCCTCCATCGTTACCAACTTTACTGGACACATGTCACTCATTGCGCCCGTTAAAACATATGCAGATAAGGGTAGTGATATTTTTCAAAGGTTGATTTCAAAAGTGCTCACTTTATCGTGAATAGCGTCTAATGTATTTGAAATGGGAAGTATGCAGCTGTGGTTGCAGTTGAGAGCCTCTTACTGAGGATCAACTAGGAAGAGCTCTGTATTCTTCGGCTTGACTCAGGGGTGCTCTGGACTCGGCATTGTCTAATGCACCTGAAGGTGCTCAGCAGTTATGCCCACTAGCATTTCAAAGCATATGTTTTTCTGGTAGCCGTATTGGTTTTATAGCCAAAGGGCATGTCAAATTGAAAGTCTGTGGTTTTTTTATTTAAAACATTAAATTTATTGTTTATTAATTAGTACCTAAATTACACTTAGGATATAGCGGAAATACTAAAAATGTCTGTGATTCAGTTACTGCATTTACGATGTGGGAATATGCATATATATATATATATATATATATATATAACCACTCCAAGCACATCATACGACTAATGACTCTCTGCACAAGTATGGTATAATCATGATATGGCTCAGCATCTACCTACACTTCAAGAAGAACAGTGGTGATCTATGGTTTACGAACCAATAGGCCCTTGAAACTTGGAATGTATGAGTGTATCTTGTGTACTTTTCTCAGTTATCAACCTTGCTCCGAAATCCCAATCCTCTGCAACCTGCACCAATCACCACCAATCTCAGCAATACTCAATGCTTCGAAATCCTCACTAATATAGGCTGTTTACAGTAAAGTGAGCACTTTTAAAGACCCTTCTAAATTTTTCCTGTTAGGAATTTTGCCTGTTGGGAGGGCCTTAAATAAAAAGTGTTCACTTTACCTTAAACAGCCTATACTCACAAATGCTTCGATCAATCCTAATCCCTCATTCGTACCATATATCAACCCTTCGGTTTGTACCCTCCTTTCCCCATACACATAGAAATTGCATTCAATCACCATCTCCCATATTTTTAAACGTTGACTGAATTAACATTTTGTATGCAGTCTTTATCCAAGAAATTTTCTTTTTTACTTAAGGTCTTCATTAATATTTCGTATGCTGATAAATACCTTAATAGTTAAGTGTTCGTTGTACTACTTTAAAAATGTGAGGAACGAAAGAATACGACACACAATAAAATTGAAGCACTATTATTTTATAAAAAAGTTTTATTCTTATTTTACACATTACCATTTCAGAAGAAAGCAGTTAATCACATCATACGATATAATCCCTCACCTTCAGTTGTCTAGTGATTGAAGATATATGAACTATGTATGAGAATTACCCGCGTTTTACACGCCAATCAAATGTCTGAGTCTACATACGAGTTAGTTCGGGTCTTCGGCTTTAAAGCTGGCGGTAAATTTAGACACTATATTTATATGTGTGTAAAAGTTTTCAATTGTCCCAAATTATGATTGTTGCTTGCCTTAGTCAAAAAAGGATTCATTATCTTTATTTTTCAACTTTTATTCACGCTCTCCAAAGTTTTCGACAAGAGTAAATATTATAATACAACTGTGTTTGGCATTTAGCGCTAACAAGAAAACCAATTTTGGCAGAAAAAATTTGAAATTATAAGAGCAAAATAAATATAGCTGACGTCAAAAGGAATTCTTAAATTCAACTAACACATTGAAATAAATAAATTTTGTAAGCCAATGTTTTGGTAAAACCCCTTTTCCGACAAAATATTAAATATAATTTCGAGCTATATTTAGTAAGTTTTCACTCTGGTGCGAAGAAAAAAGTTTATTCTTAATGTGGATTATAATAAATTCAAAATCCGAAGATGTTATGCAATTATATTCATTTTACGGAAATTGCAACTACCCCATTTGATTGCATACAAAAAAAATCCGGTGTTACCCATCGAAACAAAATGGGGGTGTCAAAGGTAGGTGGCATTGTAATATCAAATTTTATATTTGCAGGTTGGCTACACCATCATGCATCCGTTTTGTTTCTGGCAACATCCTCTAGGAAGCATAGCATTCGATTGTTTCGTTTCCCCTCATTGCCTACTTAATACATTGGCGTCGTGATGTTGCGATATAGTGTACCATTCGATTGTTTCGTTTCCCCTCATTGCCTACTTAATACATTGGCGTCGTGATGTTGCGATATAGTGTACCATTCGATTGTTTCGTTTCCCCTCATTGCCTACTTAATACATTGGCGTCGTGATGTTGCGATATAGTGTACCATTCGATTGTTTCGTTTCCCCTCATTGCCTACTTAATACATTGGCGTCGTGATGTTGCGATATAGTGTACCATTCGATTGTTTCGTTTCCCCTCATTGCCTACTTAATACATTGGCGTCTTGATGTTGCGATATAGTGTACCATCGATTCTAGAAGCGTTCAAGTGAACTCAAAAAATACGGGGGGGGGGGGATTTATATCCTGTCATTTATGTACAGGAAAGCAGGCGTCCAATCGTCTGAGCTATAAAGCTTCTTCTGCGCAGTCGTCTGTATAAATTATTGTTTATCTGTTACTAATTCATTACTTCGCCCACGCTTAACACATTTTTACGTCATATTCTGTATAAAAAATATATATATTCTAAAAATCTTATAGTACAATATGCAGAATTTACTAATTATTATACCAAATATTACTGTTATCTGGTCTATGATAGAAGACGTAAAAAAATGAGTTGGCCATTTTTTTAATCGTTTACCGTCATCGCCTATAACCTAGCTTGTGTGTTAGTAAAATTTTAAATTCATATTCGTTTATGTTATTTATACATTATCTAATTGTGTCTCATTTATTAAGTACACTGAAAACAATTGCTTTTCTTCCACAAAAATCTTTTTGTTTATAATGTTGTCGGTGAAAAATACAGCCGGAATTAGTGGTCCAATCGGCCCTATTCGATGTGTGCCCGCTGACTTGTGCAGAGGTATTGGCGGGTTGGGGGGGGGGGAGAGACTACCTAACCACTCGCCTGTATCATATATCGTGGTGATTATAAATATAAATGCTTTTAGTAACTAATAACAGAACTGAGGTGTAAACATGCCAGATTATCCAGGCAGGCTGAGGCTTATTCTATTCAGTTTGCGAAGCTTAGTGCTAACAATTTGGCAACTAAACATTCTCGCCGCCAGCTATCGCTGATGTCGCATATGTACCTGACTGTCTGTCCTGTATGTAATAAAATAAGGTACATTTGCGTAAAACATTTCGATTTGTATTTGGTTATAACCTTAAGTGAATAATAATTTTTGTTCACCGCACAAGAGCGAAAATTTACTTCAATACGTCCAGTTCTAGTTTAATATTCGGTAGTAAATATTTATCTACCCAAACATCATATTTTACGGTTTTATTTATTTTAATGCGATCACTCAATCAAAAAATTCATTTTGACACCTTTATTTCTGTCGCTCTTAAATTCCTAACATTTTCTTTCACTGGAATAAGCTTGTTTATGAACGCTCAATGCCAAACATATTTTTATCGTTTACTGTTGACTCTTCTAATCGTCACTGGAGTGCGTTTAATAATACTTAATAATAATTGGAGGGAATCAATGATTAGAATTTTGTCTGGTGAAAGTTAAATCACAATTTGATCCGAACACAAACTCTTACACATAACAAATATAATCTCTCCATATAGCGCCAGCTTACACCTCTTTGTAAAGCAGCGCATGGCTTGTGGCGGACAATGTCTTCCATAAAGAGCATTTAGGAAATCAACTTCCAAAATAAAAAAAATTCCTGTTTGTGAGGGCAAGTCTCCAGAAATTGCGTGGCGCTATAGGAAGTTTAATTTCATACCTTGACGTGGTGTTTAAAATGTAATGTTTACATTCGTGTACACGTAATTATTTTATTTTATTTATGTTTATTTTAGGCAAAAACGCATAAGTGTTAATATATATTATTAATATACTATATACATTACTAATAATTTAGTAATTACACTTGACCGACGCATGAGTAAAGTGTAATTTTCAGTGGCAATGTACATTTGATATTTGGTGGAAAGATACTAAATTTGCAGAAATGTACAATCTTAAGCAGGTGTTCCGAAAGTCTTCAACAAACCCGCGAAAACCCATAATAATAATGATCTTGTATATTCGCACTTTCTTCGCATTTTTTTAATCAAGGGTAACATCTGGGAATTTGTGTATGTTTTATTTTGTTTGTATCAGTAACCTAATGTACATTAATTTACTTTTTTTTTGTTTTGTCTGGCCAACTAGGTTATTCAAATTAACATTGCAGTGCGTGTGTTAATGTTAGAATTACTTTTCTGAACAGAATTTGGTTTATGTGTGTATTTTGTTTCGCTTAGCTTTCTCCTTGCCAGTGAAACTGTCGTTTTGGGTTGTGTTATATTGTAATTATTAGGGAGACGATAATGCTAAGTATCTATATTGCATTTATTAGGGATATGATAATGCTAAGTATCTATATTGTAATTATTAGGGAGATGCTAATGCTAAGTATCTATATTGCAATTGTTAGGGAGAAGATAATGCCAAGTATCTATATTGCAATTGTTAGGGAGAAGATAATGCCAAGTATCTATATTGTAATTATTAGGGATATGATAATGCTAAGTATCTATATTGTAATTATTACAGAGATGATAATGCTAAGTATCTATATTGCAATTATTAGGGAGATGATAATGCTAAGTATCTATATTGCAATTATTAGGGAGATGATAATGCTAAGTATCTATATTTAATGAAATATTTTACTCTCTAGTATATATTGTTTGGAAACCTCTTGTTAACTTCTACGAGGGACAACACTACTCATGCCAATCAGAGCAGAAGGACGGTGAAACTTTTGTCTGATATGGAAATATTGTTTCGCTGTTAGGAATGTTTCGTAAAAATTTTAATAGACCGTTGTAAGGCAATTTTAGAAATCAGAAGTGTGGTGCTGACCCACTTATAATTTAATAGTTAATATTCAGATGAGTCACTAGAACGAAACTCAGGCTGATGATAGAGTAACAGATGGGAGACTGTTTAATATTTGGTCAGGAATGATTTGGAGCCTGCCAGTTTTCCTGTTGTACAGCATGATTATCGTCATCGCCAGTTTTGGGAGATGGAGCCAGCTAGATTCCTAATTCTACCAGAGAACTTTCGTCGACATCAGGATTTTGTTTTGTTGGAAGACCCAATGGGAGACTACACATTCCAACCTGCACTACTAGGAGAGCAAACCTGGCCAATTATAGCTAAGTCACTTTAATTAGCTATTTATAAAAAAAGAGTATCAATATAAGTATTTGCAATAATTTAAATTGCAAGTTAGTCTTTTTAGAAAAAGAATGTTAGTGTATTATTGAATAAAATATCTAAATGTTCACACTATGATATGACCACAAAAGTACAAGAGGAGTTCTCATAATTCAATTTTGCTCAAAACCATGTCAGTACATGAAAGAGTATTTCTACTACTTTGTTATTTTTTCGTAGATTGGTAAGCATTAAATTCATTTTTTTTATTCGTACCTGATTTATAGTCGAAATGAGTTAGGGAAATATTTGAGATTCACAAAATAATTGTTTTTGTTTGAATAGAATAAGTTTTCTTGCCTTCCACTTCATCATAATTGCAGTAGACATCTCGAATTTGGTCATAATAACGTTTTATTTTTTATGTTAATGTTAATTAAAATAATGATAAGATGATTGTTATTTAAAGATATGTTCTTCCCGAAGTATAATTTCGATGTCAAGGTCAAAAAGGGCATGATTCAAATGGAAGTCTTTCAATAAAAACCTAATATTCTAATTTCTAATGGTCTTCTATTGATTGAGTTGTGTTAGTTCTTAAGAAGATGTGTCTGTTGTAGGAATGTGAAAGATTTATTTGAGTTATTTTCCAATGCCATTCATAAATTATTAAAATGTAATGTCATACTACTAAGTGTGAGACAGGGTGTTTTCCTATTCATATATTGGCTAGTACAGGGCTGGTTAAAACGTTGTACACAGTTACACAGTAACTTGCAAGTACATTACACAAGTCTTTGAAAAATCACTACAAGTATGACGTGTTTCGTTGCTTCCCAAAAAATGTCATATATCAAAGGCGTTCTATACTTAGCTTGGCATAAAAACATATACTTTTGGTTAAATATAGCATTTACTTACATTTGATTTATAAATTACTTTTCAGATCACAGACAAAATATGTGAATATGCCCACAAATACAGTGCGCAGTCCGTTTGGTGTGATTTTCGGGATTTTTTAGGCTTTGTTTCCATGGGGCGGAGGAATAACCTGGAAGTAAAGAAGTGGGAATTAACCAAGAGCGACGGAACATAGCAGCCAGTCACTTCCATTGTTACTGAACTGATGAAGCTATGCCCAGTCTTCCCTCACTTTGTGGGTAGACTGAACTCCCAAAGTCCTGGACAAGGTCAGCTTAAAGACAGAAGAGTCTATGTGAATATCCGGTTCTCCTAGAAAACGGTTGAGATATAAAGAGAGCTCCCTTCAGACTCACCAAATTTCAACAGCATTAAAACTCCTTATCGGATGCCTCAAAAATGTACAAACTAATACGATCAATGTTTAAAAAAAAACGAAAACAAATTTTACTGCATAAAGGAGTCAGTGAACATACATTAATGTTATTTGCCATTTAGAAAAAGCAGGTTCCGTATTGAACCCCCCGTTAAAATATATGTTTTAATAATTTCTTTTGGAATAGATTTATTTTCGCTGTGTATATTTTCGAATAATAATGGTATTCACATTTATATGATAGAGTTTCGGTACCGGATTGTCACTACTAAAGATAAAGATGTATGGAAAGTGTCGCAGCTCGCGATTTCCAGTATCACATCATCCAGGTAAACATTTAACGACTTAACATATTTCGAAGAGGTTTATGTTAATAATATTTAATTAACAAAACTATCACATACAACAATAGTTGATACAATGTTTCGTTTCCAATAAATGGTTTTTGACTATTTTTTGGACAACAACCTATAAAAACAACAAAATCAGCATCGACACAAAATAATACATTTTAAATTTATAAAATTAATATGTAGAATTCTGTGTTAACAAAATTAAGAAAAGTCTTTCTTCATGTTAATCGTTTTTCATTTCTGGGAAAACTAGCAGCAATATTTTGTTAAAAATGTAATTTTTTCAATTTATATAACATTCATTAATCAGTCTATAGAAGTGTAGATAATATTATTTTGAAAATTTTAAAACCACAAAAATTTCACAAAAATTTTGTCATTCTCTAAATTGAAAAATATAGACTGCATTATATCTTGCTGTGCACTTATCGGATCTAATGATCTGATATCTCGCCAGTTGACTTAACCCCATCAATAACATAACGTGGTTAAACTTCTGTTCTTGACTAACAATGTCGGGAACGTGTTCACTGCCAGAACTTCTGCGTATTTTTGCATTCTTCGTTGTCAGCACTGTGAATAGGGAGACATAGCTAGTGCTGCTGCAGGGAAGAGATGTACTGAGACTTGAAGGATACTTTCTGTCCGGATGTCAGTAGGACAATGCTCAAGCACATTACAGCTGACAGCTTCGTGCATGCAGTTACCAGCATGTTAGATCAGTCGTTAGGGGTATTTCAACTTCCATATTATAAAGTCTTTAAACCTAAGTGGCTTATTAAAATACCAGTGTATTTTGTGTACTGAGAAATTTAAATTATGATGGTTTCATTTTCTCTGCAGAATACTTCACGTGTAAAGTAATTCTCACCTATCTGCGTCGATTCACAACGATATAGTAAGCAATGTATCTAATATCTGTAGAATCGCTATTTCGTTCCGGAAATCCGACTTGCTTTTCTCATTTCAGCTACAGGAGACTTCCACTGCGCTCATTAGTTTTCTGGCCTCAATAAACAGCAGTAAGAGCAATACAATTATTAACACCCTCGCATTTTGTCGGTGGCAGATGTGTGAAGTGGTGTAATGGGAGGTGGGGCTGCTTATCTACAAAATAGAGGGTACATAAACACATAAGTTCTTCAACAGTAAGGGGCTACGGTAGCTGAGCGGTTAGCCTGCTCGCCTCCAATCATGGCGGGTCAGGTTCAATCCCTGGCCAAGTCGTTCCCGGATGTGGGAATCGTGCCCAACGATACCACTGGTCGGAGGTTTTTCTCGGGGATCTGCTGTTTCCCCCCGCCCTTTCATTCCGGCGCTGCTCCATACTCGCTTCAATCACCCTCATCGGCTCTTAGGACCTCGCTGTTAAGAGCCACCCAAATCTCTTCACTCACTCACTCACTCACTCTTCAACAATATTCGAACTCCTTGACAGTAATTTGATCTCTAGCCAACAACGAAACGAATATTTCACCAGTAATGCAAACCATACTGTGACTATGTTATTTATTTTACTAATTACTTATAAAATGTTGAAATTCATATCAACGAGAATAATCTGTTGAGAACCTCAACAGATTAGTAAGTAATTTTAGTCAAAATACATGCACCCCATCTATTGGAGCAAGAAAGAATTTATTTAGTTAGTTAATTTTGGACGGAGACTTTGGACAGATCTATATCATTTTCTTTATTTATTGGGCTTGAAATAATTATACGTATACACCTAGAAATCACTATTAAGTTTACTACAATTTTCTCATCAAAACTCAGCAGATGTAAGAGTACTGAAAGAAAATTATTAAAGTGAGCAGAACAAAATGCAGTTACTCGAGGTAGTCCTGACATAATAAAAGCTGCAGTATCTCGATAAAATTATGTTTATTAGCTTCAGGTGATGCATCGAGTGATAGCAACAGAAATGGCACCTCATCGCTATCCATGCTCGTAATTTTTTTTTTAATGAAACTAGGCATTAAATATAACTCTCTACCAAATTAAGTGCTGAAAAAATTGCGTAAGGCACCATAAATTTTGAGTCATTGAATTTTGTTGCACAACTACACTGGAGCACATACGCTCTCTTCATAAACAAGATTAGATACAGAAATTATATATATATATATATACATATGTGTGTGTATGTATGAGTGTGTAAATTTTGTTAGACGAACAAAGGTAATTTTGTTGCTTTTCAATTTTTTTTGTCAATAATATATTTTGTTAAGGCAACTAAATATATACTTGGCCATATACAAACAAATATTTTGCTCAATTTTTCTCAGTGCAACAAAAAACATCAATCGTGTGGTTTTCTTTTTCTCTTATAGACGGCAATACTTACACGCAGTAACTACTCACATTAAATGAATAACTGCTATTTATAATAACCGAAGGCAATTACACAACAGGTATTTAATAAGAGTACCAACGTAGGTCCAGAAAAAAGCATAACTTGGTTAAGAACCGAGCTATCGCCACCGCATCCTGTGTGTGATATTTATGGGATATAAGAAACACGATGAACGTTTTTAATGGAAGGCAGAGCCTATTTTACTAGAGAGTTGCTTTCAGGCAACTCCTCAATTATGATATTCTTATTAAATGAAAAGATTGAGGCAAGCATATTGTGGCTGATATCGTAGTAGTTATGTTTGTATGTTGGTAGCACCACACTGTGCAGAGTTTAAGTACGAATAAACTAAAGTATTATTTATAGCGTGGAAGTTATTTACGATTAAGCCGGCTGCTCTCAAACATCACACACACTTCTTGGGCTCATATCAAACGGATATTTTCATAAATTATGCACATGATTTATACTTTGCTTTTTTCTCATGCATGAGGAATAAGGTTAGTTTTTATACCAGAGGAATGAGGAAATATTGAAATATGTTGCTCAGTTTAAAATTAGTCAAAATTCGTACCACAATATCAAAATTGTGTCGGAGCTATGAATGAATATATATTATATATATATATATATATATATATATATATATATATATATATATATATAAGGTGACTTTTTTTGCAGGATCTGTTCAGAGATAAGTAAACAATAACATTTAAATTGACGCAGAAAACAGCTTAACGCTTAACACTTTACGACGGTGGCTGTGTCTACAAAAATATCTTAAATAAAATTTGAAAGCCCTAAAATACCTTTAATAAACTTTGAAAGGCCTTAAACCAAATTAACGGCGGTTTTCGGTTGTAGTTTAATGTAAAAAAACTGTGATTCTACATTAAAAAATATATTTTAAATGAAAATATTAGACTTCACTCTGATGTTGAATTAAGTCGTAAATAAATTTATTTTTCAACAAGCCACAAAAATGTATCATGTTGTGGTTTTTAAACCGACTTTATGAGGTACATTAAATAAATTTAGGTGCGTCCAAAATAGTTTAAGCTCTTATAACAATTTTCTGAAACTTCTGTTTATGGGAAAATATTTAAAAAAAAATGACCAAAGGAACGGTGAAGTAGGAAATTGTTCTCACGTCGAACAGTTTCTTCAAGCTGTTGGATTTCAAAGAGATATGCCATCGCCAGTAGCCTGCGAACTGACGTTAATGTTAAGCTGGTGGTTGCATTACTTCCGTGCGATCGGATTATTTACATACCATCAAGTCGCCCAACAAGATTTTCATGTTACCGAGGCAAGCCGCTAGGATGTACAATATTTCCAGCCAGGCAGACGGAAAGTATGGGTGTTCTTATTAGAGATTTTTGTTCTTTCTTCTGCGCATATACAGAATGTTTTGAACAATGTCGGCAGATACAAGCAGGTTATTAGTTACGAAAATATTAGACGAAAACCTAAGTACTACTTTTCCGTTATGTGTATTAAAGGAACTAAGATAACGCCCCCCCCCGCCCCCCTTGCCCATCAAAAAATAAAATCCATGAATAGCTTGTAAAGGCTGTTCACGATAATGAGAGCACTTTAGAAATGAACCTTAGGAGAACATCGCTGTCCCTGCATGCATATATTTTAATGTGCGCACCGAGTGATATTCACCCAGTAAAGTTGGTAAAGATGGATGGAAAGTAGTTACATATCTTAATGTCAAATGAAAAGTGTGTGGTAACCATTCGTGCTAACATAAAATTATTTATTTCGCTTTCTGTTTTTTTAATGCATCGAAGTGTAAAAATGAGCATATTTTGTAAAGTATTTACTTTCTTAATAATTTCACATTTTCATTTGACCGATGCTTGAATAAAAGACGAGACCCACTGCAATGTTAATTTTACGTAAGGCAGAATAATGCACAATGTGTGTACAAGTATATATAAAGTGGGACTTCAAAAATTGCTCATTTTATCGTGAATAGCCTACAGTTACAAATAGCATAAATTACATGTGTTTAAGTAACAAATCTGCGAGTAATTATTGGTGTGACGGAGATCTTACAGTTCCGAAACTACTGTTAAAGATATAATTTCCCTTCTTGGAGTGAATAGGGGTTGCCATCGCACGTTTACACATAGCAGTAAACTATTTGTTAAGCCAAATTATGAGTCTGTATATACGAATTAACAGAATATGTTGACTGTAAGTCGCACTGTTGGAACACACTCATGTGAGCCGTTTTCGAGAAACCCAAGCGGACATTTGAAAACAGTTGAGGCACCTGGAAGGTAGGTAACATACATCAGTCACAAGTTTGACTGCTGTCAAGCTTTCACTAGCGTATTATGCAGTCAAAAGCAAAGTTCTGTAGCACCTTCCTGTGTATTGTATGTTGCCTTCCTGTGCAACACGAGAAGAATATCAAATTATAGGGGGTGGTCGTAAGGGGAAGGGGCCTTGAAACCCTCTCCCCCCTCCCTTAGTGTGGAGCTTGATTTAACACTGAATATAATAAAAATGATTATTGAAGTCAAGTAACTTTAGCATGATAGTATTCATATACATATGTTAATACAATTTAATATAACAAGGAAGTATTTTTAAAATAGTTCTGATAACTTTATTCCTAAGAATTGTCCATTTCATATAAGTGGGATAAAATCTGACAGACAATGTTACCAACCTACGCCCTATGTAAACAGTAAATGCTCTCGTTCATACAGTATTGAGTCAGCTGATGAACTGCTGCGGGATCCGTGGTGTCAAGTTGGCGATTTTGATGATGGCTTTGGAAGAAAATAGTACTCGGAACTAAAAGTTGTAATTTAAAATCTTAATTATAATTATATTAATGGTTTAAATTAGGTTTTTAAATCAATATTACATTTTCTTGGCTGTTAGGGACTCGACTTTAAAAATTTATAATTTATGACAGAGTATGGCGACACATACGAACAGTACACATCTCCAGCCAATGGCTAGCCATGTTTATGTTTCCAGTTTCCAAACAGGTGAAGGCCAATATGTGTGTGCTTTTTCCTCATCGTGTTTATTATACGAATATCTTGTTGATATTGTCGGAATATTTAATCGGTAGTTAATTATTTTTTATTTGATTTTCCCAAGCCTAGTTTGTTGTGTGTACCGTTGTGCGTTTTCTTGAGTGAAATGTAACATTATGGTGACGTGTTTACTCCAGCCCTTCCGCCAGTTTCCTTACCGCCTTCCACAATGAAGTGACACGAATATAAGTAATTAAGTATCTATGTTTAAGTTTTTTTTGTATCAGGAAAAGTGCGTTGTGTTTATTTTTCTGAATAATTCTGCTGATAAATGATTTAATGCGAGTGACGAACAAACGTGATTTTAGTGAAGTAAAGTTGGCAAGGATTGCCATAAAAAATTTTTTCAAGAAATTGCAAATTTTACAAACAGTAAGTTAGCATGTTTTTAAAATATATTTGTAAATCATTAACACAATTATTGAAATCCACATGGCCTGAAAAAGCCGCCCTTTCCACACTTTTGTAGTGAGTATAATATTTGTTTATTTGTCTGTATCGTAAATTCAACGAGTGTAATGTTAACGTCTGTCGAAGTGTGTGAGTGTATATATTGCTGCATCTGTACGAATACGAACAGCGAAGTACGTATAACGTTTTGTTTTATAGTTAAAGTTAACAATTTTTGTAGTTAAATAATTTAAATGTTATTTACATACGAGAGAAATTTTCCATTACTCCATCCAAACAATATGCAACTCAAAATGCCACATACACCTAAGAACATCAAAATAAAGCCGTCTCACGAAATACGGTAAAACTAAAGCCTCCCCCCCCTTTTTTCCTCTCATATTTGTTTCCTTTTTCCCTCGAAATAAATAAACAGAACCCCAACAAATTTAACTCGGTAGTTACAAAAATAAAACAAGTTGGAATGCCAACCTAGCTGTAATATCGTACATTAATAACTGGACGGAAGTTAGCTACAGTCAGATTTTCAGTGCCTGCCATGACATTGAACACGAGGAAGGAGGAAAATGCAAGTGTGCATTGGACTCAAAACATTTGTTTACAAACATCATTTTCTTCAGTGACAAAACAGCTGCGGTGGAAGGATACATTGTGGCCGTGCTACTTTTCAAGAACTGTACAAATTTACCCCACTTACATGAAATTGACTAAACCCACATTTACACGTAGTACTTGAAATTAATGCTTTCTAGTAAGCACGTGGTTTGAAAGTTCTGTAATGTAGAGTGCCGCATTTCTCAACGGGGTTTTGGTTCCACCACTGGGTATGATGAACATCGCGAAGACAATCTACTTAATTACTAACATCTCCTTCTTGCGGATTTAGTGATCTAAGTGAGCGATCCAATGGTCGCGTGCAGTGTAATTCGAGTATACTTCAAGGGTGGAGTGTGAGTGTGAGAGAGAGGTAGAGCGAGTATCTTGGCGGCGTTGTGTGACGAGGTAGTAGCAGCTGTTGTGGCTTTTCCACGATGTACAGTGAGCAATCACGCTGATCAATCCAAGAGACAAAGACCAACTGTATGGATAACTTAGAAACACCTACATACCTTCAATATGTTTTTTATAAACGATGAATAGAGCCCCGAGTATTTCGCGAATTCGTTTGGTACCTAGGTAGACTTCAAACACGTGTTATTTACTACTTCCACTGTGATTGGACCACAGTTCTTTAGCCACGCCCCGTTTAACTGTGAGCCTGTAATAATCAGAAGTGAGTGAGTGAGCGTTAAAGAGTGCCATACAAAGGTCTCACTTGAGCACAGCAACCAATAAGTAAATGACAGTGTAATGTCAAATGAGTTATAATACTTACTCAATAATCGGAATTTTACAATCGTTTGCCATGTTGACATTTGCAGAATAAGAGCACTCGAAACACGTAAGGTGTTTACGTAAGCCCATTCGGTAAAAACTGACAGAAATCCTAATATATTTAAAGTGGAGATAAAATACATGCGTGCTACGTGTGCAACACATCAATTGAACTATAATTAATTAATCTTGTGTCTAGTGGACTTTTTACATTACAGCAATAACAGCAATAACAACCACTGTGTTTTAACCCATTGATACCCAGTCGTACGCAGTTGTGTACATAACGAGTGCACAAGCTAGTTGTGTTTGTCCAGTACTGTGAACATCGAGTTTCAGGTTCCCAAGATCTTCCCTGTGGGCAACTGATTTGAAGAAAGTATTTTTGTTGTAGGTTACGACTGGTTCATACTATAGTCTACAGCACATTAGTTATGACAATGGAAACAGTGATTAGTCGTATAAACTGCAGTGCAGATCGAATACTATCCCATCTCAAACATTGAAGAGGAGTGGAGAGATTTGTGTGGCTTTTAACAACGAGGTAGTGAGAGCCGATAAGGGGGAATGATGTGCGAATGTAGCAGTGCCGGGATAAGGAGCAGGGGGAAACGGGAGATCCCCAAGAAAACCCACCGACCAGTAGCATCGTCCTGCACGATTCCCACTTGCGAAAATCCGATCGTAGCCCGGCCGGAGATTGACCCGGTTCGCCTTGGTGGGAAGCGAGAAGTCTAACCGCTCAGCCTCCACAGCCCTTAAACGTTGGAAATGGTAAAATAAATCAAGTTAAAAATTATCAAGATAGTCCTGTGCCGCATTGTAAAACTTAATTTATGCAAGTAACAGTGGTTTCCAGGTAAAGGCTGTTCCCGATAAAGTGAGCACTTTTGAAATCAACCTTAGAAAAATGTCACTGCCCTGCATGCATATATTATAACGGGTGCACTTGGTGACATACGCCTACTAAAGTTGGTAACGACGGATAGAAAATATTTCCATATCTAAACCTCAAATTAAAAGTGTAACAGCGAAAATTATTTCGTTCGCTTTGTACTTTTTTTAATGCATCGAAGGGTAAAAAAGAGCAGATTTGTGAAATATATACTTTTTTAATAAAGTCAAATTTTCACTTGACCGATACACGAATAAAGTGATGAGGCCGACGGAAGTGTTAATACTACATAAGGCGGAAGAATACACTACGTACATAAAAGCAGATATTGAGCAGGGCTTCCAAAAGTGCTAGTTTGACCATGAACAGCCTTAATCAACAGTGTTCTCCGAGGGGCGGTGACTCGGCTGTGTTCTCCGAGAGGCGGTTACTCGGCTGTTTTTTCCGAGGGGCGGTGACTCAGCTGTGTTCTCCGAGAGGCGGTGACTCGGCTGTGTTCTCTGAGGGGCGGTGACTCGGCTGTGTTCTCTGAGGGGCGGTGACTCGGCTGTGTTCTCCGAGAGGCGGTGACTCGGCTGTGTTCTCTGAGGGGCAGTGACTCGGCTGTGTTCTCCGAGAGGCGGTGACTCGGCTATGTTCTCCGAGAGGCGGTTACTCGGCTGTGTTCTCTGAGGGGCGGTGACTCGGCTGTGTTCTCTGAGGGGCGGTGACTCGGCTGTGTTCTCCGAGAGGTGGTGACTCGGCTGTGTTCTCCGAGGGGCGGTGACTCAGCTGTGTTCTCTGAGGGGCGGTGACTCGGCTGTGTTCTCCGAGGGGTGGTGACTCGGCTGTGTTCTCCGAGGGGCGGTGACTCAGCTGTGTTCTCTGAGGGGCGGTGACTCAGCTGTGTTCTCCGAGGGGCGGTGACTCGGCTGTGTTCTCTGAGGGGCGGTGACTCAGCTGTGTTCTCCGAGAGGTGGTGACTCAGCTGTGTTCTCTGAGGGGCGGTGACTCGGCTGTGTTCTCCGAGAGGCGGTGACTCGGCTGTGTTCTCTGAGGGGCGGTGACTCGGCTGTGTTCTCCGAGAGGTGGTGACTCGGCTGTGTTCTCCGAGGGGGGTGACTCGGCTGTGTTCTCCGAGAGGCGGTTACTCGGCTGTTTTTTTCCGAGGGGCGGTGACTCGGCTGTGTTCTCCGAGAGGCGGTGACTCGGCTGTGTTCTCCGAGGGGCGGTGACTCGGCTGTGTTCTCCGAGAGGCGGTTACTCGGCTGTTTTTTCCGAGGGGCGGTGACTCAGCTGTGTTCTCCGAGAGGTGGTGACTCAGCTGTGTTCTCTGAGGGGCGGTGACTCGGCTTTGTTCTCCGAGAGGTGGTGACTCGGCTGTGTTCTCCGAGGGGCGGTGACTCAGCTGTGTTCTCTGAGGGGCGGTGACTCGGCTGTGTTCTCCGAGGGGTGGTGACTCGGCTGTGTTCTCCGAGGGGCGGTGACTCAGCTGTGTTCTCTGAGGGGCGGTGACTCAGCTGTGTTTCTCCGAGGGGCGGTGACTCGGCTGTTTTTTCCGAGGGGCGGTGACTCAGCTGTGTTCTCCGAGAGGCGGTGACTCGGCTGTGTTCTCTGAGGGGCGGTGACTCGGCTGTGTTCTCCGAGAGGTGGTGACTCGGCTGTGTTCTCCGAGGGGGGTGACTCGGCTGTGTTCTCCGAGAGGCGGTTACTCGGCTGTTTTTTCCGAGGGGCGGTGACTCGGCTGTGTTCTCCGAGAGGCGGTGACTCGGCTGTGTTCTCCGAGGGGCGGTGACTCGGCTTTGTTCTCCGAGAGGCGATAACTCGGCTGTGTTCTCCGAGGGGCAGTGACTCGGCTGTGTTCTCCGAGGGGTGGTGACTCGGCTGTGCCGTCATCAACTGCTTGTCGCCATCTCTCAGGTACGCATGCTCCTATCAGAGTCCTCCTTGTGCTGCTAGCAGGCTCTAGATATCGGGGTTTCTAGCTTGGCTGAGTTTGCCGGGCGATATTCTTTGTAAATGTTGTAGTAAATTATATTAGCTAAACGACAAAATATTTGAATGACAATCTATCCATTAGATGTTATTACTGATTCGTTAAAACTATCAGCAAAATAATTCATCATAAGCCATTTAAACACAATATGTGGCTAGAGGTCAATAGTAAACATCTATGACGAAATATAATGTTGAAATTCGGAAAAGGGAAAACTGATTATGTTCCTGGCGTCGGAAGATAACAGTCACTCAAGCATAGGAAAAAGTATTTTTGTTTAAAAATTTTATTTCTCACAACATTACAATCACAATCCTTAAACTTCTACATAATTGAAGAAAATAATTAGGTTCGTCTTTCTCAAAACTGTTGAATTTGGTGTTTGTCTCCTTGTCTTATTTTAGTAACTGAAAAACCTGATGCTTTTTACTACCTTACTTAGATATTATTTCCATGCCATTCCCATTAGGACATTTTAAAAATGCTCTTTGATACAGTCTCTTAAAGAAAGCCTACAAACATAGCCCATTTTTTAGTCTCATAACTAAGAAAATTAACTATTCCCAATCCTTATCACCATTCTTATTTGTTATATATCATTTTCACCATCTTGTTACACACGCATCGTCTGAGCGCGTCCTTACATGTTAGGGAACAGATGATCGTACGGCACCTTGGCGATGACTTTGTTGATGATATCAGTCATAGCCAGGTCCCACTTATCCTCTACGTAAGGAATGTACTCGCTATACAGCACGTCCCAGTACTTGTTGATAATGGCAGCTCCAACCTCAACTGTAACAATCAAGTAAAATATTCGTTACAAATACGTACCTTCAGTGATTAAGTCTATGAACTAATTGTATTATGTGGTCAACCAAAATTTACAAATCATCAAATATATGTTCCGAATAACGTTTAAAAATTTCTACTGAAGAACATGAAATGGGGAGAAAAACTTTGCAATTAGTCAATTTCATCATTCCCACAAATGCATACGATATGCCTTAAGTCTGCAGGTAGTTTAATGCAGACGACGGTTGCATTACAATTGCACAGAATTGGCCAACGTATTCCTGCCATTTTTAAATGTGTGTTATTTATCCAGATTTGCGTGGAAGTTAAATTTAAAACCGTCTAGTTGGAGGTGTAGTGTCGACATATCATTAAACAACATGTTGATTACGGTCGAGTGACGTAAGTTTCATTGCTCAGGTCTGCACCACGTCATCGCCTCTCCACATCTGCAGAAAGTCCATGTACGTCAGAACTGTGGTGTATTGTGGCTTGTTGTATCATATGTGTGCGAGTGCCACGCTCTTTACAATACTCGCTCAGAGCTTACGACATTTGTTTCTGTGCATACACTGTAAAAAATAATGGAAAATTACCTGATAAGTGTAAGGTAAATATTCGCAAACTTGTGTGGGAAACACAGTTTCTCTTACAGGTGATATAAAATTACCGCACTCTGGAGTAGATTCACGTACATGGTAGTGAAAAATCCCATACATGGACGGGAAAATTTCATCACGACGCGTGCATTGTATCAACAGCTAAGTGGGAGGACGGGTGGATGAAACAATCATGTAACCCGCTAATATTCACTGATACTGTCACGTTGTTGTAGTGTATTAACGGTAAGGCCATTGGCCTATCGTAATAGAGGGCCATGGTTTGCGCCCAGCCACCAGCAAGTATTGAGGATTTTAGAGTTCACGTTTCGGTTATTATTCGACAGAGGGTAAAGGCAAGAAAAAAATTAACATTTCGAACACTCCGGGAAATTTCTAAATAGAGTTTCCTTATGTAATATAGTTAATATTCCCTTACCGGTATGGGATTTTCCCTTACTTTTGTTAGATACTTTTTCCCGTACGATTAGGGAACAATACTTTACTTGTTATGTAAATTTACGCTATATATAAGATGTAGTTTTTCCTTACATGTTGAGGTAATTAGCTTCCTTTGCATGTAAGGGAATTTTACCTCAAAATTTTATTACATTGTGATTGTTATGAATTCACTTGTAACTGCTGTTAACTTAATGTTGTTTTATAAAACTGGAACATTACCTTTAAAAAACCAGTTTCAAATAAAACTTCCATAAAACCAGCCGAATTATAAACATTTAAAAATGGCAAGTCGACAGTACCCAGTCCTGTGTTGGATATCATATTTTAACGGGTCGCTCTCGCTACCAAAGTCTCCGCCTCTCGAACCCTCCCCGCGGTGGAGGACAGAGGTCACTGCTATAGTATGTTCACAGTGAACTCAGCTCTTCTCAGATCAACTTATGGGAAACACACTCTACCCCCTAAATGCAGATATTTTAACAAACGCACTCACTTCCAAGGGTCTTATAAGGTTTATAATGGCGGATAGATGGTATCTCCATGCCTTAACATTGGATTAAAAGAGGTAGGCTAAATCTGTGACTAGACAAGATAATTTCTTTGGTAACAAATAGAACATTTTCCAATAAATTCACAGTGTCACTTGACCGACGCATGAATAAAAAGTTCAGAGCAATGGGAATTGTCCTGAAAGAAAACACAACGGGGTATATGTATATGTATGTAAAACATTTAGCAGAAGGATACACAACAAGAAGGAAAACATATGTTAAGAATAGGATTTAGATTTGCTGGAAACTGTAGGCAAATATCTAATTATCAATAAACACTGATAGACTTACAAACCACTCAAGGTCAAAATGCAAGAGCTTCTCTGCTTTCGAGAAAAACCCACACATACGGTTCAGCCAATTGTAACAGGTCCACCAATTGAGTAGCTGTACGAGTGCCCGAGGCAACATATATTCTCTCATTCTTTATATTTTACACTTTATTTTAAGAAAGGAATTATGAAGAACTGAAAGCAACAAAATACAATATTATAATATTGCTCGAAACTTACTCTTAATTATTCGCCAGTGGCTATGTGCAGTATATTAATACGTGCTTATTCCTAGAGCTGCGAAATATTATATTTTATTACGACGTACAAGTTATCTCCTTAGCGATTATCTGCAAAAAATAACACTGCAATTGCGATACAACTTTTAGCACAAATAAAGTATAACTGAATTCAGAAAAGAGTTTATTAACGTGTAGTTGGCGCCGAAACCCAAATGTGATTATAGCACTTCTGAAACAGCGCAATTTACCTTATAAATATGGTAGGAAATGGATATGTTTAGTACCTTGATAGGCCACTTCGTAACTGGAAATACAATATGCGTCAAAACGATCGGCCATGGGAAAAATATAAATTCCATATGTTACCATGCCGTACATATATTGCGCGGTTGTTTTAAATGATGTCCCAGTCACGTATCCCCATACGGACGGAACTGGCGCCAGTATGGTCCCGGCAGTGTTTAAAATGATGTCCCAGACACGAATTCCGATACGGATGGAACTGGAGCCAGTATGGTCCCGCCAGTGTTTAAAATGATGTCCCAGTCACGTATTCCGATACGGAGGGAGCTGGAGCCAGTATGGTCCCGGCAGTGTTTAAAATGAGGTCCCAGTCACGTATTCCGATATGGAGAGAGCTGGCGCCAGTATGGTCCCGGCAGTGTTTAAAATGATGTCCCAGTCACGTATTCCGATACGGAGGGAGCTGGAGCCAGTATGGTCCCGCCAGTGTTTAAAATGATGTCCCAGTCACGTATTCCGATACGGAGGGAGCTGGAGCCAGTATGGTCCCGGCAGTGTTTAAAATGAGGTCCCAGTCACGTATTCCGATATGGAGAGAGCTGGCGCCAGTATGGTCCCGGCAGTGTTTAAAATGATGTCCCAGTCACGTATTCCGATACGGAGGGAGCTGGAGCCAGTATGGTTCCGCCAGTGTTTAAAATGATGTCCCAGTCACGTATTCCGATATGGAGAGAGCTGGCGCCAGTATGGTCCCGGCAGTGTTTAAAATGATGTCCCAGTCACGTATTCCGATATGGAGAGAGCTGGCGCCAGTATGGTCCCGGCAGTGTTTAAAATGATGTCCCAGTCACGTATTCCGATACGGAGGGAGCTGGAGCCAGTATGGTCCCGGCAGTGTTTAAAATGAGGTCCCAGTCACGTATTCCGATATGGAGAGAGCTGGCGCCAGTATGGTCCCGGCAGTGTTTAAAATGATGTCCCAGTCACGTATTCCGATACGGAGGGAGCTGGCGCCAGTATGGTCCCGCCAGTGTTTAAAATGATGTCCCAGTCACGTATTCCGATACGGAGGGAGCTGGAGCCAGTATGGTCCCGGCAGTGTTTAAAATGATGTCCCAGTCACGTATTCCGATACGGAGGGAGCTGGCGCCAGTATGGTGCCGCCAGTGTTGTATGGCAAGACATGAGGTCGCTGCACGCCACGGAAATGTTGGAGCAACACTCACACTCCTGATGTGTGTCGGCGAGCATTGTCGTGCTGGAGGTCAACTCCTCAGTACTAAACCAGAAGTGGTAGCATGGGGCCGCAGTTTGTCTTCCGTATATTGCTGTACATTCAGGACATTACCCAAAACTAAGCCCGTCTGCATCGGAACGCACTGGGCCGCAAAAGTAGATAATGTGGATACTGTCATGCTTATTTTAAACGTGAATGAATTGAAAGCCCGGATGTAGTAGTTAGTGTACTTGTGTGTAGTTTATTGCAGTTTCGTTACTTTTCAGACAGCATGGCGGTTTCAAAATTGCAAAGTTCGTGGTGAACCCTGAATATCAAAAAGAGCCGATTTACCTTTTGGTGTGTGGGAGTTAAATGTAAATGTTAGAAAAAAGAGCTCTAGGTGTGACATTTTAATATGTATCGGCCACCTAGACGGGAGGTTTGGAGAGGCCAGCCCTGGTTCTACCAGAAACTTTGTACATTCAGGTGGGACTTTTGACGATCTTGTATAATGAAAATGGAAAAGAGCGCGATCATCCTTAGTCTTGCTGATCATTGACATTGCTTCCAGTCATGGACAAAGTTTATGGCAAGCTCACAAACTTTCCAAGCTGAAGGAAATCTTAATGTAAAACATTGTGGGTTCCGTAAAGGCAAAGTAACAGATTTCGTGTCGTGTGATCTCAAGAAATACATAAATGATAGTAATGACAAATACATATTGGGCATGTTTTTTGACATCGCAGGTGCCTTTGACAATGCTTGATGGCCGGAAGTAGTGCATCAGCTAAAGATAAAGTACTTCCAGGACAGATGGAGGCTGTACATGTCTAAAACTGCGCAGGTCAAGAAGATGATAACGAAATGATGCCCCTAGAGAAAGGTTCTTGGACCCATTCTATGGAACGTCCTCTTCGACAGATTTTTGGAATTGGAGTTCCGCTGAGCTGCACAGTATTTGGCTATGCAGATGACGGACTGATTCTAATATAAGGAAGAGTTCGAAGAGAACTGGAGATAAAGGCTGATGCCATCATGGAAAACGTCAAGAAATGAGTGGGAAAAGTCAAGCTAAAAATCTCCTTTGCTAAAACAAAGGCCATAATCCTGAAGGGAAGATTAGCTAGGCCACTTTCTGTGCACTTTGGTGGGGAATATGTACAGAATTAGAGTGAGATGAAATATCTGGAAGTCATCTTGGATGAAAAGAACAGTTACCTGAAACATATGGAATATGTTTCTAGAAAATCATTTTTGTATTCACGCCATAGAAAAAAAAATTGGTAACATCAGTTGGAGATTAAGCTTCAGCACTCTGAAGACGATCTACAGAGCAGTGTTTGAAGCTATTATGGCATATGGCGCTTTTATGTGGTACAACACGGTTGTACTGGTAAGGCACAAAAGGAAACTGGTTAGTTCTCAGAGGGTGGCACTTTTGACAGTAACAAGGGCATACAGGGCAGTATCCAATGAGGTCCTTCCAGTATTGGCAGGAGTGTTGCCAGCTGACCTATTGGTCAAAGTACATGGAATCATGGAGGAGAATGCACGGGATAGAAGCCCAAGTAAGGAAGAAAACAAGACCTTCTGATTAAAGATATTAGGGAATGGTAAGAAAGATGGTCAAGGTCGGAAAAGGGAAGCGTTATCTTTGAGTTTCTTCCAGTGTGCAAGAAAGAATTAAGTTTCAGTGAATTACCATGAGCCAATATGGTGCACAACTATTTATGGGGCATGGCAACTTCAAGGCGAAGATTCATGGATTCCATCTGGTGCAATTTCCACTGTGTAATATACGGTGTAGATGACACAATGGATCATGTCATCACGAGATGTTTAAAGACAGAAGACAAAAGGGAATGGCTCCAAGGAATTTCAGAGAGAAAGGGCCTTGACAAGAGATTGGAAAAAGTCACAAAAGACAAAGCTCTTCACACGTTATGGCAAAAATTCACCACAAGAATTGGCAAAAGGCTTGAGGGATACAAGTGGTGAGGAGAACTTTCCGAGGACCCGTGAGGGTGTATTAGGGTAAAGGTTTCAATACAAGAAGTCAGAATATCTTTGATTGGTGAGGAGGGCAAGTTTTTACTGAGAAAATCGGCAGAATGTACGGCATAAAGAAAAGTCAAGGCCCAAATAAAGAAGAAGAGAAAGTGCATTGCACTTTCCTTACTCATCCGAGTACAGTTGCAGTGTGGGAGGATGGAGGGTGTGCCGGCCCTCGTACTGTAACACCTGTAAATTCAGTGAAAATTACATCCAATCCAAATGCTGTAATTGCAAGCCTGGCATAATATTATAATAAAATTCAGAAGATCATACATACGATTGAGACCTTATGTTGTATGTGACTAGATACATTTTGTTAATTGTAACTTTGTGAATATTTGAGTTGTCCACCTCACAATGTGCTATTATTGTTAACAACCCCAGTAGCACAAGGAATTGTGGGAATTCACCAGTTCCACTCAAGTTGACAACCAGGTGTGCTGTACTATACGGCAAATTAGTGCGGGCCTCATATGTTTTTGCCCCTTCTGTTTACAACCCATTACATCAAACCAAAGACTAATCTGCAAAGAGTGCTGGAAAATTGTATACTTGAACGCCCTTATTCACAGTGTTCTTTAACATAATTAACCAGACTTACAATAGTCTGGGTATACATCACAATGGTGAAGCTTATAATAAGCAGCATCCATGGCCCTGAGATGACCTGTAAAGTTTATAGTAACGGAATATAAAATCATTAACGCAACGTCTTAATGACTAACAGCAGGGGACGGGGTCCATATTTAAAATCCGATTCCGTACATTCAGTAACTGTATCTCAGGCAAAGCTTGAATCGTGGGAAGTCGTGACGGTTTGTCCTGGTGGCGGTCCTTAACTGTCGGACCAAGCAGGAATGTAATTGTGAAGAAATGAGTATTGTATGGTAATGGACGAGGTGGGCTGTCAACTTGGCCGCCCACCAGAGGCCTGTCAAGGCCGGAGTGGGGCGGGAATTCGTCTGCTGATTCGGGGAGTGTCATGGTAGCTGCACAGGGGCACCGACTATGCACGACCACGATGAACGCCAGACTATGTGCAACTTGGTCATACGACTTGATTCTGCGCTCTGAGATGGACTCCATCAGATGCGATCTGTCATTGTACCCCTGGTTTGCCGCTGAGTGATGCATTTTGTTTCGTGTTTTATTCTAAATAGAAGTGATAAGTTAAATTGAACTCTTGATTGGGCGTTTTTTTAAATTAATTTAACGGCAAATGTGAAGTCTTCGAAGGAGAAGAGTGTGGATCAACCACGTATACTCGAAGCATGAAGCTCTTTCTTTATCGCATCTCTCTGGATGTCTCTGGAATGTCAATAGTCGTCTTTTTGGGACCGAAATCATTTTCTTTCGAAAACTAGACATAAATTTTGGGACAACACAAAAATAGGCTAAAATAACTGGTCAAATCGTACAATTTTCACAGCAAATCCCGACTATTGTAATATAGCTGCAAGTCGGAACAAGACGTACATAGTTGGATGACTGAATCTCCTGAAATGTGAGGAATCCCTGTGTTTATCTCAACCTGAGATTGCTTGGGCAACTTGGTGAGACTACAAGCGACCTCAAGTCGTACCAAGTCGGTCCCAGTGTAAGGCCAGCCTGATGGAAAGGACCAGCCATTGGTCCCATTAGAAGTTTCCTCTTAAGGCTCAGCTTGCATGCACGATATGTATTCTTCCGCTATGTGCAATATTACCACTGCCACGGGACTGATCAATTTGATCCTGCGTCGGTAAAATGTAAGTGTAAAACTGTTAGAAAAGAAAGTAATTTACAAATTGGCCAATTCTTACACTTAGATGCATTAAAAAAAAAAAACAGAAAGCAAGAGAAATTCTATCAGTTGTCACAAATGTTTTCCCTTAGCCCTTATTAAGACATAGAACTACTTTTCCTCCGTGCCGTTACCAACTTTAAAGGGCGCACGCCACTCAGTGCGCCTGTTGTAATACACGCAGAGAGGGGCAGTGACATTTCTCAAGGGTTAATTTTAAAAATGCTCACTTTATCATGAACAGACTTTATTTACAAGCACGTCGGAGCCAGGCCCCACACAACTGTATACGAACTCGCGCTTCCATAGCGCGATTTGGAGAATACCTAGGTAAAAAAATAGGACTAGGGTTAGGTGAGGTTGGGTTCGTGCTTGCTTTGTGTTGAAAAAACACCTGGGAATAATTCCAAAGATGCTCCTCCAGCGCGATCATGAGCTGGCCGTCTTGTGGAAGTAATCGTGCGTGTTTTGACAAACCGTGGAAAAGGCTGGATCGTAGAAAGTAAGACATCGGCTAGGAGTAGCCACGAGCATGTGATGTCTCCAAGTTTGCCCAATCTCACATCAGTGGAAAGATCACTCTACACTCTACATCTGAATCAGTGAGAATTTCACAGTTTCAATCAGTCAAGAGTACCTGATTGATTCAACAGTGACTTCAGTGAATTTAACTGATCAATCAGTTTAAAGACGCCAGATTTACTCAACTTATTCATTCAGTGACATTTCCCACTGATACATTAGTCAGTTTTCCAGTAGTTTGTTTTTTGATTGATGGATCAGTTAAACAGCGTGTAAAATGGCGGTCTAACAAAGTTTAAATATGGCCATTAAATAACGTGTATCACGTGAAATAACAACGAATAAACTAATAAAACGCAATACAAGATACTTTCTATAATGTGTTTCGCCTTTCAAAACACCGTTCTACGAGGTAATAGGAACACACAGCCTTTCATTCCGTAATTACGTCTTTCATTTCGTTTTCACGTAATTATCACAGCGCTACGTTTAAAGGTTTAAACCGAGTATAATGTAATGAAGAGAGTGCATTCATATGTACTAATATTTTTAACGATCCTAACAGTACCAATTAAACCAAAAACGAAAAGTATCGGCATACAACTTAAATTGGCCCGATTACGTTAAAAACTGAAAGACATATATTTTCCTCTTTTTTTCAACTTGACTTCGTAGCGCAGATGCTAATATAACGGACTATCAACGACGAAGTAAGTTTTAGTGAGTTCGATCCCAGCCGCCTGCATGCATTTTTCCTTGTTTAAATTATGGTAAACTGCTCAGTATAAATAATAAACTATCGCAAATATGTTTATTTCACATAGTTATTTGGTTAAATTGAATAAAAACAATATTTAATTCGCCACTGCATTCGGCCATCACTTATTGAATCAGTGAAATTGTTTCACGTTACTACTTCAAACAGTGAAATTTGTTCACTGAAGCAATAGATGGTATTCCACTGATTCTAAATGGAGCCATTTTCACTGATTAGAGTAGTTGATTTCATTGCGAATCAGTGGTTTTCACTGATTAGAGTAGTTGATTTCATTGCGAATCAGTGGTTTTCACTGATTCGAATTAAAAGTGTCCATAAGTTCTGATGGATTGCTTTCTTTTTGCGTCAATAAGAATATGCCTAAAACGGTAGTGTAAGTAATTTATTCCCGGCTTCCCTAAATGGTCTACCGTATACTGATACCTTTACGTTCCTATTGCTGCCAACATAATCATACTGGTAATCCCCGATGGTCCAAATGATGGGTTTTTCGCCACGCCTAACACATTGTCTCTCGCAGTTAAAGGCGCTTTCAAAATATGTAAGTTATATTTTCGGCTACTCGCTTGTCTTCCCGGCTTGAATATCCCTCGTCAATCACATCTGGCAAGTATTGTGTGTGTGTCACATCACGTGGCCTGTCTCTGAGGGCAGTTTGTACACGACACGTATTGTGTGTGTCACATCACGTGGCCAGTCTCTGAGGGCAGTTTGTACACGCCACGCTAGGAGCGGTAGCATCTCCCTTGTACTACGTATTCATATGTGACATCACACGAAAATCAACATGTTTCCGTATGATCCACCGATGTTTCTACTTGCCAAAATGTATGGTTACCAAAACATGTTTACAAGGTGTGCAGATATTTTATGGCAACAGTTTTTGTTAGATGTGGCTGTTGCTAGAGTAAATTAGTATTATTAAAATTTCAAAATGGATTGCAAATACCATGCACCTGCTCAAGATAGTTCTCCTGTTGGTAATACTCTAAGCCTTTCTATTTGCGAGAAAATAAACCCAGGCTGAGGGTAGCCCTCTAACGATTTCAAGGAGGCGCATGAATTGGGAGCTATTTTCTTGTAAAGTAAGCAAGTCAGAGTGTTACAACAAAGCAAATTTTCTTATACATATAAACAATGTCATTAATTATCCGTCCTGAAAATTCGATAAATACTTAGGAGCACAACCTTTACTGCGATAAGATAACGACTGTCTCCATTTTATCAATAATGATGTTGTTAGTGATAGTTGGTCATCGTGTGCATGTATTCCATCTGACTGTATTACATCTGCAAATGTTTTCAAAGATGTATAAATAAAGACTTTCTGATCTTCCCTTTGATGGGAACTGTATGACTTTCGCTACTATTCAAAACAAATGTTTGGTTGCTGCCTGCAATAATATTGTTTTGTATCTGGCATTTACGAAATGAAAGCCGATCATCAATGTCCTTCGATCGTATATAAATAGTTTCGAAAATTTAAAGGCAAGGGAATGTGATTTTGGACGCTACACCAATAAGATTGTTTTAACACTCGGGCAATGCAACGAAAAACAGAGACACACAGGGTCAGAGAGATATAAAGAGAAAAACAGATAAGATATAAAGATACATACAGAGAGACCGATGAAAACACGAGAGATGCAGACCGATGCAAAGATACATAGCCAGGTGGAGAGAGAAATAGAGAGAGAGAAAGACAGAAATATGAATATGGAGACAGATAGAGGGAAATAAATACAGAAACCGGCAAATGGAGGGACAAAAAGAGGAACAGAAAGTGTCAGTGGGACAGGTAGAGAGACAGAGAGAAAAACAGGAAGAGACAGGCAGACAGAAGACAGGGAGAGAGGAATAGATAGCAAATATACAATCAGGGACAGGGACAGAAAGAGATACAGATGTGGTTGACTCACCAACAGTGGAGTAGCCATCACCATGGTTCCTGGCGTCCAAGGTGGCATTGCCAATGACGGGCTGCAAGCGTACATGCTGCACCTGCAAGTACTTGAGGCCGTTCTTCTCGTATGTCTTGCCCGTCACCGCGATCGAGCTGACCACGGCCACTGCAACATGCCAGTACATCCTCCTCACCTACTCTACGCTACCACATTGTCCAGTGCAACATGCCAGCACATCCTCCTCACCTACTCTACGCTACCACATGTCCACTGCAACATGCCAGTACATCCTCCTCACCTACTCTACGCTACCACATTGTCCAGTGCAACATGCCAGCACATCCTCCTCACCTACTGTACGCTACCACATTGTCCAGTGCAACATGCCAGCACATCCTCCTCACCTACTCTACGTTACCACATTGTCCAGTGCAACATGCCAGCACATACTCCTCAACTACTCTACGCTACCACATTGTCCAGTGCAACATGCCAGTACATCCTCCTCACCTACTTTACGCTACCACATTGTCCAGTGCAACATGCCAGCACATCCTCCTCACCTACTCTACGCTACCACATTGTCCAGTGCAACATGCCAGCACATCCTCCTCACCTACTCTACGCTACCACATTGTCCACTACCTTCACATATACCATCACCACTGTGTGATTCCCTAGTGAACGTGAAGTTTGTTTAAGCTTGAAGTTTTTCAAGATTACTGCTATAACTCATATATATATATATATATATATATATATATATATATATATATATATATATATATATATATATATATATATATATATATATATAGACACACACGCAGTTTGTTACATCCTGTGTTCATTGTCACTTGGTAAAAAGTGTGATAAATTTTCGAATCACTTATTTACGTAAACATATGTCCTAAATCTACTGTAAGAATTATTTTGATATTCATTTTGGCATTATAGCTATTTTCTATTATTAACATAGAATTATGTCCCTGCACAGCTCGTGTGTGCAATGTACTGTCCAATCCACTTAGAGCCACTGAAACATCCTGATTCGCAGTTACTCATTTATGAGTGATGTACGTCAATATTCTATTTCTGACTGCCGGCTAGGAGACAAACAGGAGTACAAAAATATTTTTTCGTATAATTTACTTTTTAAAATTTGGTGGATCATTCACTCCAGAAGCAAATATATCTGGCTTAATAAAGTAATAGGCAGCGCAACCTACAAAAAGACTTGAGAAGCGCAGTGAGAGCCCCCCCCCCCCCCCAAAATCAACCTTCTCTCTGTCTTCAATACTTAGTGGAGCATATACGCTGATTAGTTATTGGCCAAAGTCATACTGTCCCGTTTCCAACTTTTCAACCAATGAAGAGGCGGGGAGTTGAGCGGTATGTAGTTACTTTGTTTCCTATATACCACGCTCTCTAAACATGTCCTACAGCACGTGCTTTGAAAATATTCTTTAACTTTCTTAAAGCTAAAGATACGCAGGAACTTGTATGTGTCTCAAAAACCTGTTTTTAATGGCGCGTTTTAAGTCTCCAAGTCTTATTTAATTCCGCTCAACAGCGCCAGGGACTACTTTTTCCAAAGTATTGTCCGTTTGTATACTAGACAAATTCTGGGAAAGTTACTTGATATGAACATTACAAATCCATCGCTTATTAAGTTAATAACCTCTGCCTCGTTGATCCAATAGACTAAATAAAGTTGTTATTATAAGTCATATCTTAGCTATATAACCTGACCTTTTATGAAGCCGATAAAGCGTTGTAAATAATTGGATTCATTTACATAAAGTTTCACGACTGGAAAAAAATTGAGACTCACTTTTAAAAGTGGCATTACAGAAATAGTTAAAATTTATCAATCGCTCTGCCAAACTGTCCAGTAAAATAAAGATGTATACTGTTAAGAAGCGGGAGCACTGATAGTTGAAATTGCCACTCTGATCCAATGTTCTCTACTTCACATGCGATTTATACATTTCTTTGTAAAAGTGATATAATTTTTCGTATCTTGATATAGGATAATACTTTAAGATGCACCAAATATCATTCAATGTGCCTGATGATGGTAGTTCATTGTGGTGTATTCTCAGACGTAGCAGAATCGCGCCAAAATTGTTTCTTACAACGTTAACATTTACGCCTTAAAACATTTCAATTTTAGAAGTATCTATTGATTACAAGTCCTTTAAACCCGGACTTCCTAAGTCGGCACTAGAATTACGAAGATAATACCCTTCAGTTTTTTTATGGGTCGATATATCGTGGATTATTTGAGTCCGCACGCTTTCATATTCATTTTTGTGACGTGTAAGCTGATCCAGTGAGAAAACAAACTTCGAAATCTCGGTACTTACCTAGACTGAGGTTAAAAGTTCCCTCGTTTATGAAGGAAATCTTATTTAGGCCCAAGTTGGTACGGAAGTAACCTTCAATGCGGAGTTGCGGGAAAACGATATCCACATTCATCTTCACTCTGCTATCTTCAATGTTGGATCTGAAACAACAGATTGGTCAGTAAACTTTGAATAACATAATTTATCATTTTCAAAATCGCAGTTTTGTAATTCATAAATGATTTAATATCATCAGAATTGCATGACCCCAAATTTTGCACGTGTTTCTTATCTTCCATATTTTCAACTAGTAGAAACTGTTATGATTTCGAGTTATGAAATAGCGCCAGACTAACTTTCGCTCTGCTCTGTCTGCTCGAGCAGAAGTCATTGGTTATTTGGTGTCTTGTCACAGAGAGAGCTCTTTGTACTTTTCGGGTCGCCCACACGGGATTCAGCTACCCCAGTACTGAACAACTCTCGAGAAATGCGTATTATTTTTAGAATATTATAATGGCTTATTGTGTTTAGTCATTTTAATTAAACCGTATTACATTAAAAACCTTACTAAACCACCAATATTATAAATAATTTTATTTTGCTATTTCAGTTCTAAAACAAGTTTCAGACTTGTGCAGGACCTGTATGATGAGCGGAGCTCCTATGACATATGTGAAAACTGACATATATTTCTATGAAAACTTGCATGTTGCCAAATAATAACTCGAGCTGATACGGTATCCACCTGTCTCTCGTGACAATATCTCACCAGTAAAAATGCGTATGAGTAACAGTTCCAGGGTTTTCCGTAACACCTGTCTTTCATTTACACTTGGATAGTATCAACTTTAAGTTTCTCCTCCCCACGTTCAATCCCCCAACCGACCTTACCCAAGCCAATAAAAAAAATATAGAAATTCACCTTCGTGCATACACACAGATCTCCGTATACATAGCGTTTATGTGCCTACTTATACAGGACTCAAGTGAATAGTATCGATAAACTATTCCTGAAACTCTACAATAAGAAAAGAAACAAGGCATATATCTGTGTGTATGTGTGTTCTACATTATAAAGTCTTTCATGTGGATCACACATAGCTTTAAAACTTGGGGAAAAAACACGGATACATCAACAAGTTTACAAAAGAGTACTGAAATTCTATATTAAGTGACTGGGCAATGAGTAAGTGAACTAGCTTTTTTTCAGCCATTGACAAATGTGACGCCGCCCTCAGACAATATTTATATAAATAATTGCGTTTGCATACCTTTTTTCATAAAGTTTTTTGACCCAAAAAAAGGTTATAGGTTATAGGTTTAAAACAGTGGGATATTAATAAGTGTATCAGAAGTGAATATAACGGTGGGGTCTTAATTCTTGGACTCGGCCATGTCCTTGATACCACTGGATGAACCGATAAACGAAGAAATAGTCCCTTGACCTGCGAATTGGTGACACACGATTCGTTCATGTTAATATCGCTTTCATCAATAATATTAGGGGAATATAGACTCTGCAGTGCTTGACGTCAAGAAGTCTTTGTTTTAGAAAACTTTTTCTACCAGAAATGTAATAATGAACAGCCACCACTGTCCCTTCTTATTGTTAATATTCACGCCTCTATTAAACTTGCATTTTCTGATTACACTATTTCTTCCGCACTTAAATCAATTTTTCGTAACGAATTTTTGAGGAGTTTGGGCAATGTTTTGAGTGACAAATGGCAAACTCCCTACGTGTACACGCCAACTTTGTTGAAACTGGCCATTCTTAATATTAGTTTTAGAATACGGGTTTAAAATCTTTCCTTCATTTCTCAATAGAAAAAGACCACGCTGTCACTCCAAACGACTGATGTCTTTTTTTTCCAACCAAAGTCTTCTTCCTTCTTTTGTATTCTGAGGTGGTTGGTGGAAAGGAAAGGAATGAAAAAAAAAAACATTGTTTGGGAAAGGGTGAATGTAGAAGGAAAGGGTGAATGTAGAAGGAAAGGGTTAATGTAGAAGGAAAGGGTGAATGTAGAAGGAAAGTGAAAAGCTGCCGCCGTAGAAGTGTAATAATGGATCATGTGTTAGGGAACGTCCCGTATAATTCCACATGTGAGTGGAAAGAATTAATACTCTTTGGAAAATGTTTCGTATTACACCCTCAGTAAAATAGCGTCAAATATATTAAAACATTCTCTTCTAATGTGTCTGAGCAACCGTTTGAAATAAAATCATGGCTTTGTATAGAACATATTTCACATAAAATAGCCATTATTGTCTTTTATTTACATGCAGTTAATTACAATCTTAATACTATTCGCTAGCTTTTCCCCCCGAAAATTAGGGTACCTTAAGTAGAAAATGTACAGGATGAGTCGTTTAAAATAGACCCTGTGGGACATTCAATCAGTACTCCGAGAATAACGGACGTAGTGGATTCGTAACAATGTGAGAAGGTGTTCGTTCAAAACTGTTATTTGCGTCTTGTCGAGCAGAAAATTTCGAAAAATCCCCGTTGAAACAAGTTGTTGCAAAAATTATGTAAATATACGGTTTCCGTGCGCCATTTCCCTTCATTCTCTCCATCCGTCCGTTTTGTTACTCGTTCATCCCGAGTTATTTGCAAGGTTGTGCGGTGTGTGATGTTTATTTATGTAACGGTATAATGCAATATCTTTCCTGGAGATTGACACTTACGTTTGGAAACACGAGCTCCTTTTGTGCAACTACAAAAATTATAAAATCTTGTTTTATACGCCATTGAAATTTTTATATCGATTAATTTCCGTTACGTATGTGTATATTTGTTTTTTGGGTACTTAGAGGTCAATGGCGGTCACTTCCAGCTCCTTCTTTAGGTATTCTGTTGTCACACTGGACTCTATTCCCTCATTCCCTCACTCCGTTACACACATGTCCCATGCGGCCTCTTTTAAAGGACTCACCCTGTATTTTACTGGGGATGCATTATTACAGCAATTTTTGAACACTAATAAAATGTAAAACATTCCAAGGCCACTAAGAAAGTAGACAGCCATGTAATGTGAAGGGAAGTGTGTATGTTGCTGCAGTGTTGCTTACTTGACGTTCTTCACCTCCAGAGACTCGATATTGCGCAGGAAGCTGAAAGCCAGTGTAATACCAGCGTCAGCATTGATGGCCAGCGCCCGCTTGAAGTTCACATCGCTCAGCCTGATGTTATCCAGAGGAGGGAGTTCAACCTCGGGCTTGCCTGTGGAAACCAAACACGTACAGCATCCACTACGTAGAGATCCTGCATCACTGTGGCAGCTTCTCCGGTTTGAAAATGAGAACGAGTTCATCCTGGGGCGATAGCCAATATACAAGTGACTTCTGCTCCATTGTGTAACTGGATGCCGTTATATAACGCAAAATGGTAGCGTCTCTACAAATACGTTACCAGTCAACTACAAGAACTTTTGAAAGAAACATTAGATCTTCATTAGATCACTGCTACTGTATACAAATTCCTGAAGAATTTTTTAAAAAAATTAGTCCTATTTTTTGCAGTGTTAGACATGGTGATTTCGCTCCAAAGGGGGCGATGGAAAGAAAAGAGGGTCATTAAGGGAAGGGGGGAGGGTATTATCACTCCCCAGTCTCACAAGTTTCCCGAGTGCCAAAGACGTAATGTAATGTATCTGTAGATTGTCATACTTTACGTATATTTAATACATTTGGAAGTCAGAAAAATGTTGTTTCGTACGGGAATAAAAGAAATATGCTACGGTAAAGTTTGCGAAAAGGTAGTAAGGAGTGTCTGACAACCCTGGCATATAGATTTAGAAACTATGTTGTGAGAAGGGACAATTTACTCAGTACTTAGGGTGCGAAATTCTGTTCATGAACTTGTAGGTCCCTCCCCACCGAACTTAACCCCTCAACTCCGGGAATATTATAACCTCTAGAATAATGAAACACTTGAGCTAGTAAATCCCGGAATTTCTCTTGGTTTTAACTTATTTACGAGTACCGAAACTCATTAACTAAGTCAAAAGTTCTCAAAACGTTACAACAAACAGAACCAAGAAGCTTTGAAACGTATAGAAACCTTGAAATAAAAAAAAAACTACGAAAATAATTATAACACTTAAGTAATATCTTTAATGGAGCATAATGAGGGCTATTTTAAGGATCTAACTGGAGCGTAAGTTGGCCTTCTGACCAGGCCATCTGGATGTCCATACACGTGCAGTATGGTATTCTAGCGCTAGTTCCACACATTTTGTATCAAACGTCAGAAAAATCACCCCATGTATGAAATGCCTGAGTATTTCCTGTGTATGACGTCTATCACACGTGTTTTATACTTCAGTTCATTTAAATGTATCTTTAGATCGGATCAGTTGTAGTTCTTTTTATAGTTAATATGTAAGTCAATATATATTATTTATAATTAATATGAATGAAAATTGAGCGATGAATAGGTGTGTTGTGAATGTCTAACACGAAATAATTTTAATGGGGAATATTATTAACATGAGTGCTTAAGAATGTGGTGCATATGTCCTTTGTTGTAGTTTCCCAGACTAAGTCATGCTTTGTGTCCGTTTGGCGGGAGAAAAGCGGCAAAGTAGAGATTCAGCAGCGATTCAAAAATGTTGGAACTAACCACGAGTGGGCTGTGCTAAACGTATTATTTGAAACATTTTCAATACTTATAACTGGCGCGTAAGTGCGAAGCGCTTTCAAGCATTGTTACATAAGCATATACAGTTATCACTTCCTCGATAATTTATATATGTGCAATATCCATTATAGTATTTTTATAATGCTTTTAAGGTTGAAGCCATCGGGCATGTGATAACAACGTCGTTATTGTCCACAGTGCAACATACATGTACAGCCAGCTGACGCCTTCAAGATTTCTGAGAGTGTAAATGTTAAGTATTTTGCCTGTTAGACTGTCGAGGGGGAATTTTAGGAACGTAATCCACACGTAAAAATAATAACACGAGAGACAAGTGCAGAATCAGTAAACGAAATCCAGCTACTCATTATGAATAAATAACACAAGTTTCCACTTATACGTGCCTTACAGGATTCAACCTGGAGAATACGATTTAAACCAGGTACAATCACATACCTTAAGTATTAAAATAAGTCCGTTCGAAGTATGAATTAGTAGCATTTATGTCGAGCTGTGTTGTGTAGCGCGTCCGATAGGCAACTAGGTAGCAATTTACGACTACCAGAAAATCTACCAAGCTACTATTAATGAGATATTATCCACAAACAATTTAATAACGTCTCCCTGAACGTTAAACGTTTCACATCAAATTTTCCAGTGCGCAGTTCCTGCACTTGATTTGAGGCGACTGTCTCTCTAATAAAAAATAATTATTATTAGACATTTACTCAGACAAGATACTATAAAAAATTGCATGTCTGGCACCAGCGTTCTAATGTTACTAGCCATTTTGAAGTTGTTCTATTAGAAACAAAAATTTGCCTTACTAAATTTTAAAACGTGATATCTATGAAATCCTCTTCTTTGTGCACAAGGTCTGGCCTGACAAGTTATTTGAGAGAAAATGTTGATAATTATTGATTATTAATTTTTGAAGTTTCTAAGTAATTGTTTGGATCGGAATAAAAAAGGCAGTGATTAACTACCTTAATTTATAGGAAGTATTATTGTGTGATACAATAGTTAAAAGGTGATTCAATGTGAAAAGTCAGATAGGATAAATACAGATTCCATTAGAGGCCTAAAGTGACAATAGAGGGTGTTATTCGCTCTCAAAAATTGGGAAACATACCAACCCTTATACAAAAATATCGCAAAATATTAAAGATTAAAGAAAACTTACTCTCACGATATAAAAGCCAACGAAGGCCATAAACCTATGGAAGTATAGTTGCAAACAATTCCCAGGAAGAAATAATACCGTTTTATTTCTCAAAATTTAATGACAATGGTGTGGTGAAACTGAATTCGAATTTTTATTGGATGAAGACCCAATCAAAATTCGAATTCGAAACATGGGTTGCTACCATCACATCGCAGTAAATGTTGTCGCACTGGATATTTGCTATAATGAAAAACCGTATTATTAATCACCATATCGACACAAACCAAAATGTTTACCTTGTTGCAACACTCTGTAACCGGCTCTATTTGCAACGAAACGTCCCCCATAAAAAACGATGTACAATTTTGGCTACAAACTACACAAATATCAATATCAATTTGTAACACTTGCTACAATACTCTGTATATCTTTCATTTCCGTAAACGCAATTGATTTCGACCAATAAATACACTCAATGCTTTAGAAGAGGCATATCGCTTTCTCCGTTAACTATCATTTCAGATGGAAGATTTCCACAGGCTCTCCTAGGTTAACTCACCACTTTTGAAATCAACTTTTGAAAACCCTATCTGCATATAGTTTAAAGTGCATACTGACTGCTGGTAAAGTTGGTAGAGGTGGAGCGAAAAGTTGTCCTATCTTTAACAGTGTTTGTTAGAATTTTGTGAATACTGAAATCATTTATTTTGCCCTCATTTTCGTATGCACACAAGCGTACTAACTAGCAAATAGAATGGTATATTTCACGGTTTCACCTAAGCCACACACGAATAAATAAGTGATCAAGCACATGGCAATATTAATTTAACGTGGAAGAATATCAAATGTGCATACAAGTATATGTGGAGTGGAAAGGCGAGGTTCGAGTGACTCTTAACAACTCGGCCTTGAGAGGCGATGTGGGTGATGAAGGTGAACATGGCGAAGCGTAGGAATGAAAGGCAGGGGGAAGCGGGATATCCCCGAGAAATCCCGCCGACCAGCGGTGTCGTCCAACACGGTTCCAATGTACGAAGATCTGGGAGCAACCCTGCCGGGAATCGAACCCAGTTCTCCTTGATGGCAGGCGACCGCTCTAGCCGCTGTGCACCGCGGCCCCACAAGTAGCTGTTGAACAGGGCTTCCGTGAGTGTTCTTTCTTTTTCCGTGAGCAATCAATATCGCTCAATACAGAGAATTATAGCACCAGGTGACGTCACGGTTAATGCAACTTATACACGTCGAACTTTCTCGAGGCCGGGTAATACTGCCATGGCTTACCGTTGCCTTCCGCAGTATGAGGCGATCTCTACCCTCCAAGAGCTTGGAAAACGCAAGGTGGGGAAGCGATACCACGAATTCCTACATCGCGTTATTCCCTGGTTGCAAGCAGTTCTTCAGTAATCACTATATTACCACACCCATACAAAACTAATTATTTAAATATCGTTTTTAATATTTGACAATCTGGTGATGATGTAATATACGAGATCCTAGATATTTAAAACATGTTATTAAGTAAGTCATAAGATTAAGTCGATAGTACAAATGTTGTATCAACAATATTGGAACAAAAAATTAGCTCTGGAACTCATTGAGGTTGTCAGCGATCCATAATGGAAAAAAAAGCAAATTTCTTCAAAACCTAACAAAAAGGATTTTTTACTATAATTTTATATAAAAGCTCACAGTTCCGTTCAAAAAAGCTAACAATTAGGCTAAAATGGCTACGTAATGACTGAAAGCATTAACACATGTAAAAATTACAACTTAAGTGTCTCAGTGAGCTCAACACTACACAGGTTTAGCTAGAGTAAAAGTAAGCGAATTTTAATTACTTTTGCATTACCGTTGACAAATACAACAAGTAAATTAAATCGCCCGACAAACTTTGGTTGTAAGTTCATTAGGCAAGATTAGGGATAATATACGTCAGGTTGAAACTGAAGCACGAGCTTATTGTACGCATTAAATATAATGCTTAGTGTCTGGATCTATCATTTATAAAAATATATTCAATCGCTACAGACCCTTTAGTTTTCACCGAGCAATTTCATGGCATTCGTGTTGTTATTTCAATTTCCTGTTAAATTTCATATCTCGGATGGGAAATTGGTTTTAAACGCTTAAACAAATCGTTAATGTGATGGTGATTTTTTTATGAAGACGGTGCCCAAATATTTATCGAAGAATTTACGGAGGAAATGAAACCAAAATATCGCAATACTAGGAAATGGATGACACACTACCCACTCGACATTTTTGTAAGATCGTTAATATCTGGTGCACCAAATTATATAATGTACAGTTAAAAATAAAAAATTCGTGAAAGGCGAGCGTGTATCCATGTTAACATTCATTCGTAGAGGATAAACCTTCACACAGAATCTGTAACATTATATGAGCGTCTCTGTTCACAGGAACTTAGCCCGACCCTCAGCATAGAAACTGCATTGCTACACGCCAGGTGAGTTGCAACATTCACTTTCTTGAGTAAAAAACATTGTAATCTGAAGCACGATAATATAAGCAGCTTGACTCAAACTTGACGCAAACTTGTCATGATGAGAGACTGCGCTTGCAGCAAGCTTGTTGTGCAAGAAAGCAGTCTTGAATAAAACATGAACTAACTACTCCCTACTTACTAAGCTTCCAGTATGATTCAAGTAACTTGGAAGATGGTTATTAGAGAGTATTTTCCAGTCGTGGTAAATTATGATTGAAGCAAGCGTGGATAACACATGGTAGCTTGTTTGGCCACTGTGGGTTCCTCCACAACCACACAGTATTCACATGAAGCGTGCTTTTGTACCAGGCACTGCAAGAATTTTATTTCAGATTAATTAATTAATTCTCTAGAAAAGGTGGAATTTATATCTTATGGTGACCACTTTTAATTACTTTGAAGAACTTATTAATAACAGGTCGTTACTAAAAGTAAAATACTATGTCACAAAGGCACAAAATGTTATGTGTAAGATAGGCATATCTGTGAGATATGTGAGATATTTCAATGAGAGTACATAAATGTTCAGTTCACATAATTTTAACTCTGAAACAGTTATCAAAATCCTGTTTGTTAACGTCTGAAAATACAAATTATCGAGCTCACATTTGAGGATTTTTGGGTTCCAACACAGGCGTAATACTTTTTCAGTTATTTTTCGTGAAGAACTGTCGAAGATTGTGTGGCGATTTATTTGATAGAATCGGCGTTTTGTTGTAAAAATATTTCAATTTAATGTTATCTGAAAACAAATTAATGTAATTGTGTATCACAGAAGTGTATAAGAATTTTATTCATATAGTATTCTTACCTGTCAGAAGATGAGGAATCAAGTCTTGGAATTTTTTCTTGAGACATTCGTCGATCTTGGGATCTGTCCTGGCACATAGCTGCAGATACTCCGCTGCGAAAAAAATAATAATATGAAGTTTAAACAATTACGAATTGAGCGGGAACAAGAATGTTTGGCACTGCAATTCAATTTCAAGACAACCTATCCAGCCAAGCAGATATTATATTTCCTTTAAATTACTACATTTATTTACAATTGGAAAGTCGTCTCCATGGTAAGATCCATAAACAAACAGGGAGAGGAGGTCACAGAGGCATAACTCTCCAACCCAAAAACCGTTAAATTGAGACGAAACTGTCCTCTATATGTATTTAAATTGAAATTACATCATTATTGTTTAACATACATTTTGTTTGAATTTATTCATAGCGTTTCCTAGAACTATGACTAAAAATAGTCCCTCCCCCATGTCACGAATCAAATATCCACCCCAACACTGGCGCAAGGAGGCAATGGCATCGCCTTCCCCCTTCCTTTCCACCAAATATATAGTAAAAAGAAAGTCTATATCTGCTTGTGGCAGTCTGATAGTGATAACAACTTAGTAATATTTTAACACAGCTGATTATTTTCAAGTGTAATAAGTCTCACATAGTGTCTGTTTCTTACGTACACCGTAAATCACTTCTGCACACATTTCTCAACTCACTGCTCGCGATTAGCCGCTTGGGAGCAACTCACACTTGACGAGCAGAACTTAAATGTTAAATAATTAAGGATTTAGTAGTTGAAGTCAACTCTAGCTCATTAAAAGCAAGGATGTATTTTTCAATTAAAATTAGCTAAATTCACATCGTGGAGTTTTACTAATGTTAGAAATGTTCCTATATATATATATATATATATAATATGTGTGTGTGTGTGTGTGTGTGTGTATATATATATATATATATATATATATGTGCGTGTGTATTATACGGAATATCTTCAATCATGCATAGTTGTGTGGAAGATAATTTCCATTCACACAAAAATTCAATAAAAAAGTTAAATTTTAAATAATCTGAGGTCAGCACACGTGTATTTTCAGGGCTTTGAACTTGCCGTACCTCACGTCTTAGCCCGTCAATCAAGGAAACTTATACGTCCCTGAGTTTAACTCTTTGTTTGTAAAGCAGCGGCGTTTCTATAATAAAGACATTCTTGATCAATATAAGAGTTAGCTCATTCAAACTGTTAACTTAGCTCTGTAGAGGTTAGCAAATTTGCAAGGCGACAGCCAGTCTGACAGGGGGGAAAAAATACAAGCGAGGAAGCAGTTGGAAACAACTCCACGAAACTGCTACTCATTCAGCCTTCAAATGAATTGGCGTGTTCAAAAAAATACCTCACGAACTACATGGCATGGGAAAAACCATGATCTTAACAAAAATCACGTATTTATAGTATGTAGGTACACAACATCATCAAACAAACGTTTATTTGCAACTTTGAACCCTTAAAAGAATCTGAAGCCACGTATTGTAATACATTAATGGACGAACTCTCATAAAAATGTATAAATACCTATTGAAAACATTGAAGGTTTAGCTATAATTTATAATCCAGAATTATTTGTTTGTTTGATGTCGTGCCTATGACAATTTCAGCATAAGTTTTCAAATTAAATAATACTGTATCTGCCTTTACTTTCACGAACCGCTTTAAATTGAACGAAAATTATACAAGATGTTTTTAATAACAAGTCGATATTCAAACCTCAGCATCTATGGACTAGTATATTCAAAGTATCGTAGCAGCAAATTGCATACCACGTAGGGGAACGGAATAGATGCGATCGTCTGCAAGTGAGAATATATTTCCATGGTAGCTTATTATCACGTTCGCCTTCATTATATGCAACTTTTTGTGAGCGCAGGTACATGTAGCTGTAAACTCCCGGTATTGACTTGCCTAAATTCTAATCAAGTTAAAAAAATACTACATGATTTTTCCGAACATTTAGCTACGAGGACGTTTTGTTTATCTTAGTCCATAGATGCTGTGTTTTCAATTTCGACATTATATTCAAGAACCCTTTGTATGTTTACTTTATATAATTTACAAGATAATGTAATGGGAGCTTGAATAATAAGTGTCTTCCTCGTAAATAAATATTAAGTTCGTGCATTGCGTTCTATACGTACGTCACATTAACAAAATTTAATAAATATTATTTTTACACCGCACTTTTCAATAATCACTTAAATAACTTTGTTAATATTTGACGCTATACATTTTCAGCGTTACACAATAACCCATAAATAAATATAACACACGAGTCAAAAAGTCACATATATTTGCTTCTTGGTTTTTCTTATTTGAAATTTGATATTCCCTGAATGTAAAACCAAAGATTAGTATACCCCTCAAAATGTACTCACATAAATATGACTAAAATGTGCTACAAGTGTTCTGGAAGTATCACTGCGTTGATCCTATGGAAGCGATTCTATAACACACGCCCATTAGGAATGTCTGTGACGCTCTTTGTTTATGTGAGTAAAACAAACTCAAACTTATCTTACTTTTGTTGGCTAAAAAAATTCAACAATCTCTCGTGTGTATTAGAATGCCGGTTGAGAAAGATATGCAGTTAATAATCAGCGAAATGATCGCTGTTAACTGTCATGTCAAGTTATGCATGGGTGACTAGGATGCGTCTGAGATGACCGAACAAGCATACGGTGAAAGTGCAACTAGTAGATCAGCCGTAGTCAAGCGGCTGAAGTAATGTGCATGATAAGTCGAGAATAGGCGCTTTGCAAAACCTGTGAACGATGAGAATATTGTGGAAGCAAAGACAGTGTTGAAAGAAGAAATGCGCGTATTGATTCGTGAATCGTCAGCTGAAGTGAATGTTGGGGAATAAGCAAGTTACGAAATTGTTAAGAAACACCTGGAAATATCTTGCGTTTTTCTGAGTGGGTGGCTCATAACATCGAGGTCTTGAAGAGTCGATGAGGAGGAAGCGGGATGGAAATGTAGCTGCGCCTGAATGCAAGGACGGGGAAATCCCGAGAATACCCGCTTACCAGCGGCATCGTCTGGCACGATTATTACAAGCGAAATCTGGGAGAGACCCCGCCAGGAATAGAACCCGGTGTGCCATGGTGGGAGTTCAAGTTATGACGAAGTTTGTTTGACTTTTGGGACGATGTGATATTCTCACATAAAATATTGACCTGATGGCCAATTTGAATATAAGTCTGTGGTATTATGATGTCATAGATGTCTAGCATTTACTAGACTATGCTGAATTTGGCGCTAACTGGTTGAGCTTTTTCCAAGATATGGTGTAAGAAACTTTATGTTTCAGGTGGCGCTATCTTTAAATATGTCAGACCAAAAAGGAAATTAGTCCTTGAGTTTAATGCTGACAACGTTTTCTCTTTACTTTCCAATAGGTTGAATGGTTCCTGAAATATGGCGCAAAACTCTAAAATTTTACATTGCCATCATTTGATAAGTAATTTTCAGGCGTGGTCGTAAATGATAGAACTCGAGAGTGTTTGCAACATGTTTGGTGAAAATATAAACTTCACACGACGCACACAAACATACGGGATAACGAGCTCTAACTTTCCTGCTGGAAGTGGCCTGGAAATAAACGTATTTATCGGTTTGATTACTTATTTTCTAACTCCTAAACTCCCGCCCAGAGAGATCACCGTTGAGGGTAATTCTACTCAGGTTGGTAACAACAATGTTACATTTTGACAACAAAATATTTTCGCTACTGGGCAAGCGAACGTGTCCCAAGTTAACCAGGTTTTTCTCTATTTCCTAGGTTAAAAAAAAACAGAACAATTGAAATAAACGTAAATTTAACTTACACTAATAAATAAAATTGAAGTGTGTGTCTGTTATTTCAACATTAATACCAATAGCTAAGCTTAATATGCTATTTAAATGATGTTGAAGCATAAATAGGACCTAACTGTTTTTAAAATATTTGTGTGTCTGTCTGTCTTGATGTTTATCCAGAATAGGCTCCGAAACAGCTTAATAGATTCTGATAAAACTTTCAGAGATAACACAGTTTACTTCTATTTAAAACCTGCTCTTTATTACATCTCGATATCTCAAATAGTTATGAAGTAATGAAATTTTTTCATACAATTTTCTTTATGTTTCATATCTTTTCTTTTTTTTGCAAAAGGATTACTGTCAAAAAGCATTGTTGAAAAAACAATAGTTTTTTTTAACGATCATTTGTATAATATGCATCATACAAAAAGATACATTAGTTTTTGTAGAAACATAATAAAATAACATATTATCAAACAACCAACACTAATGCGACGATAAAACTATTTTCGATAACAAAGTAACAATCTTTCAAATCAATTATACAGGTATGTATTTCAATAACTCCATAAAACCTAAGCGAAGAACGATATTTCTATTTTTAACATATGTAAACATAAAAATACATTTGTAAATTCTATTTCATTAATTTTTATAACTTCAAAAATTTTTTTTTTGTTTTGAGTATAGAAATTATTACGTATAGATTTATACTGAAACTATTCAAATCTAATTTCTATTTTATATTTCTATTTTAAAAATATGTAAACAAATCTTAAAGTCCACACGAACAAAGTCGTGGGCACAACTAGTATAAGATAATTTCACACGAATGTAAAATCATTATTTTCTTTAATGCAAGTAGTTTAAAATTGTATTCTAAAGTGATCTCTTTGGAACACAGCGAACCTAGTGGCGGGAATGTCCCGTATACCAAACTCTGCCATAATAAATCTAGTATAATTCCTAACCTGAGTATAATCAACCTTAACGCCATGTACTGCTGAAGCAGGAGTGTGAAGAGAGCACTGGCCAATGAGGGAACAGTGATAAGGCACCTGCTGGGAATATGGATGACGAAGAACAGCAATGATAGGCGCTGAGACTTGCCAACCGACGCACGGCAATCCAGTCAGACCACTCACCTCTCTCCTGGCACGTTTCCAAAAAAACAAACTGCATCGACCATGTCTCTCGTCTTCTCTGAGCAAAATGCCCGAGGCATTTGGAGATTCGGTCGTCGAACCAAATAGAACGTAGGCCCCAGACCGCCAACTGCAGAGGCGATGGTCTCCCTTGCTCAGTTTCCCGCCGTACGTTGTGTCAATGGCGTGTGGTGTGAGTGTTTCAAGGTGAGGTGGTACTTGCTCAGTAGTAGGAGCCAGTAACCCGACTGGAGCCGGGACAAACTGAACGTATTGCGGCCACCCACGAGAGAGCTGCGAGGCCCCTAATTCACACGTGCTGTGACAACTGCTCTACTACGTTTAAGTGACTCATGTGTAAACTAGGAAATGATCAGTAGACACACAGAAATGTCACGGATTCATTAGACAGCAAGCTAGACTCCACAGTCCTTTATGTATTCGTGCTTCAGTTAGTTGTTTACGGGATGATGCTCCAGTTTTACATATCACCAGGTAGCGAGGAATACAGTCCTCTTTTTCGATGCAGGTTAGTTATTGGCTTGAATTCGTGCAGGCGTGGCTCACCAACTGTGATCCAATTGATGATTGATTCGTAAAGACCTCTTAACATCCCCCGGTATTATGCTTGTCAGCGGACGGCTTATAGATAGGGACATGTGACTTTCGCCCATGACAACTTCCTTTGGTTATTGGCCGCGTGTGTGCGTCGGAATACAAGTTCTTATTTGATTGGGCCAATCGTAATGAAGTATGTATTCCGATACTGAAAATCCATGATTTGCAGGCCAACCCTTGAGGCATGTGACATTCAAAATTCATCCAACCACGAAAGTGCATATGAACAAAAGTACAAATGTTCTTGAAATATTTTCGCGAGGAACACCTGTTCCTCTTTATAAACTAACTTTTAACCTAAGTTAAACTAACACCCATGCCTTTCCTGGGATTCTAACCCAGAACCTCCCGCACCCCATAAGGCGGCGCACCCACCGACCGCGCCACGGGAGGTTGGCCATGATCCAATTGAAAAATAAAATATAATTTAGATGTATTTCAAATAAATCCGCGACTATTATTATATTATAAGGACACCCGCGAGTTACAGAAGAACAGTATCTTAGTTATCTAATTCTGATTGGCCAGTCAAGTGAAGTAATATTTTCTCACAGACACATGCAACCAATAATTAAAATAAAACAGCTGGTATGCCCATAGGGTATTGAAATCTAGCATGAGCGAAAATATTTTTGCGAAATTCGGGTGACCCTAAGTCGTTGAGGTATAGTAGCGAGCAAAACACAGCTGACCTTACAGCAGTTGACCATACGTCGCTGTGTTGTGCACTCGTTCACTTGTCCATGATCCCTTCGTGTGTGAGGACAGGAACATTTCGTGAATGTATTTTAGGGCAAGCTAGACTTCAAACACAACAATTGGCTATTCACATTTCATTATCTACGCCCAGGCGAGCTCTGAGCCAATAGTCGACCTGCAAGAAAACAAGAATCTAACACCGTGCCACCTGGACTGAGGTAAAACAAGAATCTAACGCCGTGCCACCTGGACTGAGGTAAAACAAGAATCTAACACCGTGCCACCTGGACTGAGGTAAAACAAGAATCTAACACCGTGCCACCTGGACTGAGGTAAAACAAGAATCTAACACCGTGCCACCTGGACTGAGGTAAAACAAGAATCTAACACCGTGCCACCTGGACTGAGGTAAAACAAGAATCTAACACCGTGCCACCTGGACTGAGGTAAAACAAGAATCTAACACCGTGCCACCTGGACTGAGGTAAAACAAGAATCTAACACCGTGCCACCTGGACTGAGGTAAAACAAGAATCTAACACCGTGCCACCTGGACTGAGGTAAAACAAGAATCTAACACCGTGCCACCTGGACTGAGGTAAAACAAGAATCTAACACCGTGCCACCTGGACTGAGGTAAAACAAGAATCTAACACCGTGCCACCTGGACTGAGGTAAAACAAGAATCTAACACCGTGCCACCTGGACTGAGGTAAAACAAGAATCTAACACCGTGCCACCTGGACTGAGGTAAAACAAGAATCTAACACCGTGCCACCTGGACTGAGGTAAAACAAGAATCTAACGCCGTGCCACCTGGACTGAGGTAAAACTGGCTACACACTGGGGGAAGAAGCCAATGAACAGAAATATGAGGCTCGAAAATACACAGGACAGTAGAGTCTAGTACACTGGTCTCTTAAAACGCGAGCTTCTCCTGCCCTTCTTGGCGAGGAGCATGCTTCTGTTGTAATTCATACGCTCTTGTTCGTTTCCGCCTCGATTTATATTCCGTCGAATTTGATTCAGTGCGAATATAATTTGTCTCTGTGGTAGTAGCAAGTTGTAACTAGCGACGAATCAAATGGATTCGAAGAAGGCACGTGTCTTGTCCTATTGGCTGAAGTGGCCATTACAGGCGCATTCGTGTCCTTTCTGCGAATCTTTACACAGGCAAAGTTACGTCATGATCTTGATGCACTTTTCTATGCCACGAAGCCAGTTGCGAGCTCTTAGCTATATGGTGTTCACGGTAAAATGACATTTTTGAAACTCTTGTTTAAGATCTACTTGTAAGCACGTCGTGTATTCTTACGCCTTATGTAAAATAAATTTTGCCATGGACCTCATCACTTAATTCATGCGACGGCCATGTGAAACTGTGGAATTATTAGTTAAGTAAGTATACAGAACTAGTCATTTTTATACCTCTGTACATTAAAAAAAATAAAGCGAAAGAAATAATTTAAGACATCACAAATTGTTACCTATCAATTTTTATTCAACCTTAAGATGTGGATCTACTTTCCATCCATTGTTACCAACTTCACCTGGCGCATGTCGCTCGGTACATCCGTTAAAATATATACAGGCTGGGGCAGTGACTTTTTTCTAAAGTTGATTTCACTAGTGCTCACTTTACAATGAACAGCCTTTAGTTGATTCAGACACAGACCTCCAGTGGCGCAGTCAGGTGGTGCGCCACCGATCTGTGGTGCGGGGGGCTCTGTGTTCAAATTCCGGGCAAATCATGGGTGTTAATTTCAGTTAGGTTATAAGTTACTCTGTAAGCCGTCCCCTATTAAGCTCTCAAGCATAGAACCGGGAGGGGGGGTGTTAAGAAGCCCTATACAATACAATACTTCGTGCATAAGTTCTGATTGAGATTGTGCACTAATACAAAGTATTATACTAATACATAGTATTTTTTCAGTTAGTCGACCACTTCTAAGATCAAGCTTTGAAAAAAGTCACAGCCCCTACCTGCATATATTTTAATGGGCACAATAATAAGCATGCGGCCTTTAAAGTTGGTAACAACGAGGGTAAATATGTTTCGCGTCTTAATGTTGAATTGGAAGTTTTCGGTAAACTTGACTGAACATTGAAATGGATTGTTTTACGTTTAGGTTTTTTAATGCATATAAGTGTAAAATGTAGCAATTTGTAATTTTTTGTAATGATTTGTAAATTTATTTAACCATCGCTTGAATAAAGTGATCAGAACCATGTCATGGAGAGAAGATACATAATGAGAAATAAAATAGATGTTAAACTGAATTTTTAAAAGTACTTAGTTCACCGAGAACCGCACATGTCTGCATTATTTTCGTAATTTGTTCCAGAACCCACCTACTGTGTGAGAGGTCGCGAGCAGATCGAGGCGTGAATTTGTGTAGAGATTTGATTTAAGAGTCCGTTATCATGGATAACATCTCAAGCAGTGACGTTTATTCCGTAGATGCAAAGTAAGCAATACTTACCATATACGTATTGGAAATGTTTGACCCTTTATAGTTTACACTTTTTATTTAAATTTAAAAAAAAAGTTTAATTCTTAGTTTCCCGTTTTCGATTCGAGAAACGGAGTTTTCGTAACTCCCGTACTGTACACGCATGGTGCTGCTATCTAGTATTTATTTCCACAAACGAGAGCGACTAGCGATGAATCGAACTCGCAAGCAACAACACGCCACACGCTCGACCGTGTTCCTTCGGGAGGGTAAGCAGTGGTTCTGTTTGCGTCCTCCAGTCCTACATTTCTCCTTGGAAAGTCCATGAAAGTGTTCGGGAAAAAAGGAGTTTTCTTGTAATTTTGTAATATGATCTCTAAATATTATTCGGTTTAATTATAATTACATTAATTTGGTTTCCATTTTTATCGTTAATGTTAGATATTATGAAACGGTAAATACATGTAGAGGGTTATCAAAGTTGGAAGTTGCGTTTGTTAATAGAAATTGAAAATGGAACCACAGCCTGGCACAAGCAAATGTTATCTAAAACACTCAAATATGTGGGGGTATTATATTGCTTATCCTATAAATAAACCTCCCTACACGCCACAGATCGCAAGTCCATTTCTCCCCTTCGTTAGACTACCGGCGTAGAAATAACACAGCTTAATGGTTTACGTCATGTGATAAAACGCCAAGTATAACGGGACGAATTAAGTCATAACAGGGAGTCTTCGCAATAATTTTTCGGCGACTAGCGCTAGTTAAATGAGACACCTTTTTGATAGTGGGGCGCAAAACATCAACAGTACAGTCCAGTCACAACCGGAAACAGTACTACCAACATATATATATGGGTGCTGAAGCTCTAATAAGTAATACGAATAAAACAAAAGAGATGACGTCGATGCCATAACAGAAAAGTGTTACAATTTCCCTTTTGAATAAACGCACATTTGAACATCGATTTGCTGGAGATATACGATGTTCACTTGTCTTAGCGAAGCAGAAGTATCACTTATCTTAGCGATGCAGAAGTATCACGTGTCTTAGCGATGCAGAAGTATCACTTGCTTAACGATGCAGAAGTATCACTTGTCTTAGCGATGCAGAAGTATCACTTGTCTTAGCGATGCAGAAGTATCACTTGTCTTAGCGATGCAGAAGTATAACTTGTCTTAGCGATGCAGAAGTATCACTTGTCTTAGCGATGCAGAAGTATCACTTGTCTTAGCGATGCAGAAGTATCACTTACCTGGTAATACAGAATCGGAAAGCTCAGATCTGAGAATCTACGAATCCCAAAATAGGACTCAAATATAAACTTTCCTTTGCCAAACCTGTGGTAAAGGCTGTTCGCGATAAAGTGAGAACTTTTGAAATCAACCTTGGAAAAAAATCACTGCCTCTACCTGCAAATATTTTTACGGGAGCCCTGAATAACATGCGACCAGTAAAATTGGTAACGATGGATGGGCAGTAGTTCCGTGCCTTAACGTCTAATAAAAATTTTTAGTTAACCATTCATGATAATATAAATTGTCTTTTTTTCCTTTTTGCATTTTTAATGCATCGATGTGAATGATTGGCACATTTATTAAATATTTACTTTTCTAATATTTGTACAGTTTGACTTGACCGACGCGTGATTAAAATGCTGAGGCACAGGACAATGTTAATCTTACATAAGGCGGAAGAATACACAACGTGCACACAAGTGTTCATTTTACCGTGAACAGCCTATACAATGATAAATAAGTAACTCGCAGCGTTGTACTGGCGAACACACTTCTTAAATATCACGAACCCTTTGCTGGCAAGATCTCCTGTTATACATTCACAAGATGGGCAGAAGAAGAGAGAGACAGAGAGGGTAAAGAGAGAATGAGAGAATTCTCTTTGCGATCTCTCTTTCATGCAAAGGCGAGATGAAAAAGAACTACTTCTCCAGTACGCAACTCCTGAACAAGATTCCTAATATAGCCAGCCCAATTCCACTTGATAATACGGTTAGATAGATATCCCGTGAAAGCAACTCAAAATATCTCATATAATGACACTCAATGATTTGCATTTTCCTAGGCAACGTCAATACATTGATGCTATCATTAGCGCATGGCATTGGACCCTTGCTCGAAGTAACTACATGACATGAACGTAACTCGCTCAGGCAGATTGTAGGTGGAGTTTACGTCTTCACCAAGTGACTGGTTCCACCAAAGTATTTTTAATGTTGGGTTCATTATAGCCACTGCTTTCACTCCGCTAAACCAATCGAGGTCAACTTTCATGCTCAACTGATCTATAATTATTTGTAAAAACTACACGCTTATCCAGTTTATTTTTTTAAATCCTAAGCAATCCTCGCGATGTGAATGTCAAGGTCTTATGCCCGGTTGCACCATCGTGGATTGAAACTCGATCCGAGGTCGGATCTAAGATCGACACAGAAAACTGTTGCGAGTTCTGAGATGGACTGTAGTTCGAGATGAGGTTGATTTCGAACCGACAAAATTGGCGGTTCAAAATTGCGATCTGAGATCAGCAGCCATCGTCGACAAATGTAGTTTGAAAATACGTCAACAGATAGCAGAACGTTCGATCGTTTTCTTGGGAAATTAAAACAACGTTATACGCACTTGAATATTATTCAGTAAATTTTGTACAACAATAATTCTCTTAAAACAGATAAAACACCGCACATCAAGTTTTATCTAAAGTGAAAAATACGCCTACTTCCATGACGTCATATAAGCTACGAACCAATAGCAACATTTGTCTCATACTTAATCTCGCTCTCTCACTTCGGAACTAAGATCGATGAATCCGAGATCCAGAATCATGAAAATTTGTTGGTGCAACCCTATTACATTGGAACGTAGATCAAACTGGATCCTCGTTCGAAACTAGGATCATTCGATCTCGGATCGGGGAAAGATGTTGGTACAACTGGGCGTAAGGCACGGAAGATGCCATTACCTATCGACTATTAGACTATTAGACTGCCGTTTACACTTTAAGTAACCAATTGCATGAAAATATTGGGATATTTGAAGCGGCGAAGCAGGAGGATTGAACTGAAGAACTCAAGTGTTCATCAATCCTGAGTCTCAGGCATTCAGCTCGTTTGTCAACTAAAAACTCTTAGACTTGATGCTAAAAATATTTGGTGAAAAGTTTAAAATAACCGCGTATTATTATTTGTACTTATTTATTTAGTCTGTGTAAGCAGTTTTTGAGCAGAGTGTTGTGCAATGTTGAATAACATAAAATTCCGTCTCTACTGTTTTGTTTCCTAATACGGTGGACTGTTAATACTTGCCTTAATTTCGTTTATAGGCATGAGTTTTAGACATTTTAGAGCATTTCATTCGGCCCGTAAGCGTGCGTCTTAGTATTCCAATTTTTGGTTTTCCAATAAAAACTGTAGGATTTTGCGACAATATTTTGCCAAATAATGCGCTACATGGTACGAATAGTGTAAAAGTGATTCGACACAAATTAAACACGGATATTAAAAATAACTTTTCCGTTTGAAATTGTTTTAATAATAATTTATATATTTCACTGATAAATTCTGTATATATTCATTGTAACTATTCGGAAAATTCATTTTCTCTATGAATCTTATGAGAATAAAAAATAAAATAAAAAAATTTGTCATTTAAATAAATTTTAGCTCCAACTTGCAAATAAGGTATAATAAATATTTGACGTTTTAATTTCAATGGCACTAAACGCAATAATAATTTTTTCCTTTCATTTTTTTCTGAATCGAAACGTAAAACAAAAAAAAATCACTAAACAAGAACAACATTTAACATTACAGCGGCTATAAAGACATGTCGTAAAAATGCCTTACATCGGTCGGAGGCTAATGAGAATAAACAACAGTAATTTGCGAAGCAGTCTGTAATTTTTCACAAGAAAATAGATTTAAGAAACTCGTGCACTAATCCAGATATATAATATTCCGCAGTTTCCTTTCGAACTGATAGGCTAATTGTTTTCATGCAGCACACAGCTGTACTAGCAGATGCAATTGTGCATAGAGGCGGCTTGTCATTACGAGCACGCCGAAATACACTCTTACTGCTTGCTTAGCTCTCTATCCTGGCACGCTTTGTGTGGCTTGTACTCAGCAAGGCTGCCTCCAGCCCACCAGGAAGTGCTAAAGAGCGGTTCCTTCAATACACACACCTAAGACGCACAAGACACGGATGTCTTTGTATTCGGGCAATATTCACAGAAATCTCTTCAAACACGCCTAGTGTAAGTCACTTCGTAAATATTTGACAATTGCTCAACTTTACCATTCTCACACTCACCACAGTCTTAAATGTATTTTTGTAAGCGGCAGCTCCATCAAAGGTTCCAACGGAAATTATATTTAAAAAAAATATATATATATATTTTACTCATTTCTGAAAAAAAAAATCTTTTTCTTCCGGAGACATATTATTTTGTAATATTTTATGCACTGTCCTTGAAAATACAATGTCAGGTCGCCTTAAATAACAGTAGAGTAATTTACGACAATTTGCTTTAAAATCTGTGTTATCCTAAACATGTGTTCAGTGGGCATTTAAGTGTCATACACTCTTGTTAAGTACGTTTAAATCAAATAGCTAATTGGAGAGTGGCTCAACAAATAATTTACTTAGTCTTAAACATAAATAACGGCACAGATCACAAAAGTATTGCTCGGGACTCAAACCCAGAACCCCTCGCATCGTAGTTTGGCATTCTAGCCAACTGCGGTACTAAGTCAGCTAGAGCCTGCAAAAATGAAGTTCACTCTAAATGTATTCAATTGGGCGGAAAATACGTGAGCTTTTTCTCACTGTAATTGTACTGAATTGCGAAGCTGCTTAGATAAGCTGTATATACGTTATTCATGCTTAATTAAAGTAATTAACACTGCTTTGGTAAGTCACGTAATGAATGACATTGAATATGTCTGATTCGCCAGCCGTTATCTGTACGCCCTAAATAAACTCACACGGTAGATAGCTTCAAACTCCGCTAGGACGCAATTATTTACACACGGTAAATTAAGCGAAGAAAATGATAAATCAATATTACGTAGTGGGAACTCCATTCCAAAAATAGATATTACGTAAGAAGCGTTAAAAAAAATGTCATATTTGCACGATTAAGTACTATGACGATATGTACGTTTATTTCGATTATACTTTGGAAATACATCGCACGTCAACACTTTTTATGATTCTGAAGTTAGAACCCAACAAATATCAGAGAATTTCACAAAGGCGTGGCAGTTATATGTTGCAAAGTGAATACATATTGCTCACAATAAAGTCATTTAAACAGAAAACGGAGAAATATTATTGACTTGCTAGTTTGCTTGTGCCGTAAACATTCTGTTATATGATCTAATAAACCTCTCTCTGGAGACAACGGATAACGATACCTGTCGTCCTTCGAAGATTTAAGAGAGAGTGTGTGTTTCACTGAGAACCTGATCCATTAGGACAAAAAAACTAGACGTTGTCAGTTATTATCTCACCTGTCACCATAAAATACCTGGTGACTCAAGAAGATAATTCCGTAATTAACATAATCACTACTTCTTTGGAGAATTTATTTTGTGGCGTCTTTTAATAGTGCGGTGCCCAGGCTAGAAAATCAGGCCAAACAGGTAATTACTTGAGTACAAATTCCTGCACAGATAGTTTTTAAGGGGGCCAAGCTGACTGTAGCTGTTTTCCGCGTTTCCGGCTGAGAAGCGCGGGAGCGATAAAGACGACTCTACCACGCGTATCAAGTGCGCCATCGCCCCTAAGCGCCAGGCTCTGAACTGACGTGCAGTGTTCTCGTCGCACTGAGTGTACATATGGGTCTTAAAGCGACCGCCCTGTAATTTTATTGGTGGGAAGTATGCAGCAGGGCCGCTGAGTATTTGTGTATTTTCATGACGCATATATTTTGAGACACGGCGCTTCGAGAAAGCCACTTGTAGCCATGTTGGAGAGCTCTGTTTCTAATGCTCGTAACGTTTCGACAGCTTTCTACATGCCTCGTATAAAGTGTGTGTGTGTGTTCTTTTAGTAGTTTATCTCACTGGACGCAGGTTTTTTATAGCCCATTTACTGTTTCTTCGGCCTTTTTGAATTAAACCTTTGAGAAATCTCCCCATATATGACTAGCTTGGTTGTTTCCAACATACGCCATGTATCACAAGAGTTTTATACTTGTGTTAACATAAAAGTTAATTTTTTATGTTAAATTGAAATGTTATTCATATTTTATATATAAATTGCATTGCTTCATTTATAAATAATTTGAATGAAAACAGCAAGAAAACACGTGTTGGTAGAGCCAACATTGCAGTCGACGATTGTAAAAGATTACCTTCGGAACACGGCTTCTGAGGCTGCATCCTCACTAATCCACAAGGAGCGTATGCAATCTTCACAAGTTTGTTAATGTAGTTAACTACACATTCAGAAAATATCTCTGTAAGATTTCGGAAGATTATTCGTAAAATCTATTCTAAAATTTGCCATAAATTAAGGTCCCGTAAGATTTCTTAAATTATTTCCGTGAATTCACAGAAACTTGTAAAATTGCAGTTTTTACGGTTATGTTTAACGTTTAGCATAGATATTTTAATTGTGTATGTTTACAGATTACTTGCTTATGTTGTCACTTAATTTAGTGCTATTTATTAATAACGCCTTATTATAAGAATTTACAGTAAAATCTCTGTTTATTTCAATAGTTGATTGAAACGTAGATCGTTTGTAAGTATTTTGAATATGTTTCTAGACAGTATTCAGTATTAATATTTTGTTTGTTATTTTTCATCTAGTGAGTAGTCAACATTAAATGTTTATTAAACAAAAGTACTATTGGTAAATAAAGAAAAGTATCCCAGTTGTCTCTCGTCTCGCCATTGCTGATTGACGGAGAGATGTGTCATGGTCAGACGACAGCCAATCGAAAGACAGGAGACAACATAATTAAGTCACAAGAAAAATATAACTAATTTTTTCTTTTAAAACTATTCTCACCACCTCCAAGTATGGACGTGTGTCGTACACTAAGAAAAATTAAATAATTTTTACATTTACTACAGTTGATGCAATATGTTTGTAGTTTTGCATAGCTATTGATTGAATATGAGGAATATTAATTTAAATGTATTAGAGAAGGTTAATTAATGATTTGTTGAATTTGTGGGAAAAGAAGAACAAATTTGATAAAGTATTTGATATGTTGACAATTTCGACGTAATGATTTGTTTGAAATGTAACAACAGACAACCCAGCGTGTGGCGAAAGAAGTTCATGACTATCTGGGACTTCTGAAGCTGAAGTACGAACTGTAAGTATTTACAGTTTTCGGCAAAGAGAAGGACCAACCCCGAGAGAGAGAGAGAGAGAGAATTTACGCTATATTTCGTGACGTCGAGAGGAAAGAGCTGCAATGCCCGAGGTATACTAAGAGTATCTAAGTACGCATGCGAATGCAGTAAGCAGTTTCAACACCGAAGGACATCGGGGGAGAATTATTTCCATCAGATACAAGTGCAGAAGAGAAAGAAGAATATTTCTTATGTATTTTCCACGTTTGGAGGAAAACTTTTGTAAGTACTGCACAAAATATATTTAAAAAAAAAAAAAAAAAAAAAAAAAAAATTGTTTGATTTTATGGGAGAGAAAAATATGTAATGAAGAAGAAAATTTTGAATTTTTTTTTTTTTATTTGAGCAAAAGGTAATTATGGAATTACCGTTTAAAAACAAACATAATTGATATGGAAGGAACTTTATCTTTGAGAAATTCGAAACAATGCAGTAAACCGTTAGGAAAGAATTGCAAACTAGTGATCACTGCAAATGGATAGTGAGGGCATACTGTAAGTCATGAAACCGGGATTGGATAATTTGGGAAAACGTTTAGAAGGTAGTGAACGAAATCATAGGGAACAATGCAGTAAACCATTAGGAAAGAATTGCAAACTAGTGATCACTGCAAATGGATAGTGAGGGCATACTGTAAGTCATTAAACCGGGATTGGATAATTTGGGAAAACGTTTAGAAGGTGGTGAACGAAATCATAGGGAACCAAGGGAAAAATTATATTACATATAAATTGAACAACAAGATGAGGTTATAGTACATTAACAGTTTATGGAAGGGAAATATAAATGTGTAGACCCAACAAAATTGTCAAAGTTACATGTGAGCCATATAACTTATAAATTTATTAGAAAATGTTGTTTTTTATATAAAGGAAAGTATTTGTGACAGTCATCAGGCCATAGAAATCATAGTAATATCAATAATAAATGATAATCAGGATATGAAGACAATATGTATACTGATGTGGGTAGAGAGCTATGTATAGCTGGTGTTATAATTAAAAAAATGGACTTCAATGCCTAAATAAGTAAGTATTAGGAGTTTCGATAAAATTACCAGGGAGTAAATAGTGAAATAAATAAACACCGACTGTATTCAAGAGACATGAACGAATTATTTTTTGTTTGGGAACCAAAAATATAAATATTTTTTTAACTGTATAAGTACTATGGGAAAAACTGAAAGTGAATGTTTTAATTAATTAATAACTGTAACTGTATGGAGATATGATGATTGTGAATTTTGAAAAAGAAAATACATTAAGTAAATGTTTTAATAATGAGCTAGTGGAAGTTTATAACATAAATATATAATGATTGGTAATTGTGAATTTAATTGCAAAAATCATTTTGCAGCAATTGTAGAAAATTAACAATTAGATTGATTTCGGGTTCCAACAAATTAAAAAAATGAGTTCCAAACCGAGGGCGGGTTAAGTAACATTGTACACTTGTTACATTTCATGCAACTCTCAGCAGGTCATCAGTTGTTACATTTCATGCAACTCTCAGCAGGTCATCAGTTGTTACATTTCATGCAACTCTCAGCAGGTCATCAGTTGTAACCCTTCAGATAAATCATTACGACGAAATTCTCGACACATTAAAATATATGTATTCAGGGGCAGTGACTTTTTTCTTAGGTTCATTTCTTAAGTGCTCACTTTATCGCAAACAACTTTTAAGGGATGGTAATAACATGAAAAAAAAAAAAACCGAATGGGTTTCCTTAACCCCCAGACACACTGTCAAATTTTTCCGCCAAACTGCTTCTAATAAGTTTAGTGAAATAAAGTTAGACAGTTGTGACGTCATCAAAACGTCATAGTCGCCTCCATATTTGCCTGAGAAAGTTGGATGGCTTCAGTTTCCATCAATCAATTGAATATTGAACCGGTTCTAAAATGTCTTTGATGTTTGTCAGGCTTAGCCAATCAGAATCGTTCACGACAAAAGTGGATGTCAAGAAACTTTAAAATAACGAATAATTGCTACAAACGAAGTAGGTTATTATGAAGATAGTTAATTTATGTAGAAGCTGCCTGGCCATGAATGTTATTTTAAGTGAATATTGCACGTAATATTACGAAATGTTATTGTGCAGGAAAAATCTCTAATAAATAGAATTTGAATTTAGTAAAGAAGCGATGTTAAATTACAACATTCCTTACATTTCATCGTTTAATGGACTACATGGGAAAACAAAAACAATATCATGAAATGGAAATAATGTTAAAATAATTATTCTAACTAAATTATCCCAGTAGAAATATTTGACAGTGTAGTACTTTTTCAAACACATTCAGTATTATTTGAAGTCCGTATTTTGTCTTCAAAGATTTTTGTCACGTATAGTTGATGCGAATATTTGACAGGGGCTTCAAGTGCTCGTCCTTGAAACGTATAGTTGCCATCGCAGCGACGTCCGGTCAGCAATTAATAGTTTCAAACGCAACCAGATTCAAAACAAATCAGCATGCGATAAAAAACACCTGGGATGTTTCTTTAACGCGAATTCTTTGCGCCCTCGTAAATATTAGCATTACTGTAGGCTTAACGACCGACATAGAAGCGCGATCAGATCTATGAGAGCCATGAATATTGTCTTGTTACGTAAGGCTTAACGACCGACATAGAAGCGCGATCAGATCTATGGGAACATGAATATTGTCCTGTTACGTAAGGCTTAACGACCGACATAGAAGCGCGATCAGATCTATGGGAACATGAATATTGTCCTGTTACGTAAGGCTTAACGACCGACATAGAAGCGCGATCATATCTATGGGAACATGAATATTGTCCTGTTACGTAAGGCTTAACGACCGACATAGAAGCGCGATCAGATCTATGGGAACATGAATATTGTCCTGTTACGTAAGGCTTAACGACCGACATAGAAGCGCGATCATATCTATGGGAACATGAATATTGTCCTGTTACGTAAGGCTTAACGACCGACATAGAAGCGCGATCAGATCTATGGGAACATGAATATTGTCCTGTTACGTAAGGCTTAACGACCGACATAGAAGCGCGATCAGATCTATGGGAACATGAATATTGTCCTGTTACGTAAGATCGTACTCCAAGAGTAAAACGACCAAAAAAAAACTTTTATGGGAATGGCATTAAAATTTTTTTGACAGTTAAGTGTTGCTACCACAAGCGGGGGGCGTTAACATTTAGAAAAGTAATTAATAAACATGGAATCGCTAACATATATGTTGGCGTTGTTGGTTACAAACGTTAACAAACGGATTTGTCACTTCGAAAAGAGGCCACCTCCAGTATTGTAAACTTTAGAGAGATGGCGTCTTTTATCTTTTTTTATATTTACGAAAAAATTTTATTTAAAAAAAAGTTACTTTGAAAAAAATCCGACCTGTAATGGTCGCGTAATCGGTTTGGTAGTATTTAGTGGCCAGGAAAATTATGGTTTCTTGACTATGATCACTTTTAGAATACAATGTACGGAGTTACTGACTGATGAGATATAGCGGACACGACTCGTCGATCAAGTGTAAGTATATGAAGAACTAGTGATGTGTACTCACGTCTATTGACTTCAGGAATGACGTTCCCGTAGGCCAGCGTGCAGAGGACAGATATGATGAAGCAGCTCCTTGCGTCCATGGTGAAGTATTGCGTGCTACCAATAGCCGCGCTCTTTTATACACGCATGTGCCAGCCGCCCGCCAGTTATACCAACCTGCATGCGCGCCCACTCCCGTACAGCGGGTCTCGACTACAGACTAGCCGCGTTCTCATCTCCACTTTCTACATGTGAACTCTTGGAAAAATTACCCCATGCATGACGTTTTAGCGGGTTTCCTAAGTATGCCATCTATCACAAGCGTTTTATACTTCTGTTAAACGCTGTTCACGATTAAGTGAGCACTTTTGAAAATAACTTTAGAAAAACGTCACTGCTCCTACCTGCATATAATTCAATGCGCGTACTGAGTGACATGCGCCCAATCATGTTGTTAACGTTGAAGGAAAAGTAGTTCCATATCTGCACGTCGAATGAAATTATTTATTTCGTTCGCTTTCTGTTTTTTTTTTTTTTTTGCATCGACCTGCAAAAGTGAGCATATTTGTAAGATATTTACTTTTATGACATTTCTACCGTTTCATCTGACCGAAGCATGAATAAAGTGATGAAACCCCCGCCAATGTTAATATTACATAAGGTGGAAAAATACATAACGTGTTTACAAGTAGATCTTAAGCAGGGCTTTCGAAAATACTTAGTTTGCCGTGAACAACCTTTCTTATTTTTTTATAAAATATAACATGTACTAATATCTTATCAGTAAATTTTAATATTTCATAATTAATGCTGATATAAATGACAGATGCATAGTAACAAATAGCTCTGATGCAAAATGTAATAAAACTAAATGGGCTCGAATGTGGTGCGTTATCAGATTTGCAATTTTCAGGACTTCAGATTTTTTTTTCATGGGCGGAGGAATATTCTGGAAGTATAACTAAGTTATAACAGAAGTTCTAGAAGTATAACTAAGTTATAACAGAAGTTCTGGAAGTATAACTAAGTTATAAAAGAAGTTATGGAAGTATAACTAAGTTATTACAGAAGTTCTGGAAGTATAACTAAGTTATAAGAGAAGTTCTGGAAGTATAACTAAGTTATAAGAGAAGTTCTGGAAGTATAACTAAGTTATAACAGAAGTTCTGGAAGTATAACTAAGTTATAACAGAAGTTCTGGAAGTATAACTAAGTTATAAGAGAAGTTATGGAAGTATAACTAAGTTATAAGAGAAGTTCTGGAGGTATAACTAAGTTATAAGAGAAGTTCTTGAAGTATAACTAAGTTATAACAGAAGTTCTGGAAGTATAACTAAGTTATAAGAAAAGTTCTGGAAGTATAACTAAGTTATAAGAGAAGTTCTGGAAGTATAACTAAGTTATAAGAGAAGTTCTGGAGGTATAACTAAGTTATAAGAGAAGTTCTGGAAGTATAACTAAGTTATAAGAGAAGTTCTGGAGGTATAACTAAGTTATAAGAGAAGTTCTGGAAGTATAACTAAGTTATAAGAGAAGTTCTGGAAGTATAACTAAGTTATAACAGAAGTTCTGGAAGTATAACTAAGTTATAACAGAAGTTCTGGAAGTATAACTAAGTTATAAGAGAAGTTCTGGAAGTATAACTAAGTTATAACAGAAGTTCTGGAAGTATAACTAAGTTATAACAGAAGTTCTGGAAGTATAACTAAGTTATAAGAGAAGTTCTGGAAGTATAACTAAGTTATAAGAGAAGTTCTGGAGGTATAACTAAGTTATAAGAGAAGTTCTGGAGGTATAACTAAGTTATAAGAGAAGTTCTGGAAGTATAACTAAGTTATAACAGAAGTTCTGGAAGTATAACTAAGTTATAACAGAAGTTCTGGAAGTATAACTAAGTTATAACAGAAGTTCTGGAGGTATAACTAAGTTATAACAGAAGTTCTGGAAGTACAACTAAGTTATAACAGAAGTTCTGGAAGTATAACTAAGTTATAAGAGAAGTTCTGGAGTATAACTAAGTTATAAGAGAAGTTCTGGAGTATAACTAAGTTATAAGAGAAGTTCTGGAGGTATAACTAAGTTATAAGAGAAGTTCTGGAGGTATAACTAAGTTATAAGAGAAGTTCTGGAGTATAACTAAGTTATAACAGAAGTTCTGGAGTATAACTAAGTTATAAGAAAAGTTCTGGAAGTATAACTAAGTTATAAGAGAAGTTCTGGAGGTATAACTAAGTTATAAGAGAAGTTCTGGAAGTATAATAGTTAAAAAGTTTATAACAGTAAGTTCTGGAGGTATAACTAAGTTATAAGAGAAGTTCTGGAGGTATAACTAAGTTATAAGAGAAGTTCTGGAGGTATAACTAAGTTATAAGAGAAGTTCTGGAAGTATAACTAAGTTATAACAGAAGTTCTGGAGGTATAACTAAGTTATAAGAAAAGTTCTGGAAGTATAACTAAGTTATAAGAGAAGTTCTGGAGGTATAACTAAGTTATAAGAGAAGTTCTGGAAGTATAACTAAGTTATAACAGAAGTTCTGGAAGTATAACTAAGTTATAACAGAAGTTCTGGAAGTATAACTAAGTTATAAGAGAAGTTCTGGAAGGTTGAAAGCAACCATGACTGGACTATGGACTTTTCTCCACGAAACTGCAAAGGCTTGTTTACGATCAAAAATGTGTATGTACTGAAAGGGTTTGCATTAAAATGAATTAAGGGTTCCGCCTACCTGCCCCGGCGCCTGAACTGCGCCGTAGTGTGTTCCAAATACTGCAGCTTTTCACGAAAATATTAAACGTGCGTCCAATGTGCTGGTCTATGAAAAGTATCCATACTTCAGACTATGCCTGTCGGGTACTTCCAAAATGTCGCGCCTATTAGAAACACCATTTCGAAAGCACTCAAACATAGCTAAAAACGGCTTTTCTTTTTCAAATCGCTGTATCTCGTAATATACACGTTATATAAGCATTACTGCAGACTCTCCACCAATATAATTATAGGGTCATCGCTGAAGTTCCGTAGGTGGATACAACACAGCGAGAACACTAGGGGCCGCGGTGCTGTAGTGGCTAGAATACTCGCCTCTCACCTAAGCGAAACAGGTTTGGTTCCCGGCTGGGTCGTTTCCGGATTTTTCATTTAGGAATCGTGCCGGACGATGCCGCTGGTCAGCGGGTTTTCTCGGAGATCTCCCGTTTCCCCTGCCCTTGTATTCCGGCGCTGCTTCATACTCGCCTCACTTCATCCTCGTCGGCTCTTAAGACCCCGATGTTAGGAGCAGCCCAAATGTCTCCACTTCAAGAGAACACTGCACGCCAATTCAGAACTTTGAGCTTGTCGGTGATGGCGCACTGCTTGGCATAATCGGCCATATTGCTCTAGCCAGCGCTAGTCGGCCTGAGATACGGGAAATATCTCCAGACAGGCGGTAGCCTTCAACAATGCACGGCCATATTGCTCTAGCCAGCGGTAGTCGGCCTGAGATACGGGAAATATCTCCAGACAGGCGGTAGCCTTCAACAATGAACGGCCATATTGTTCTAGCCAGCGCTAGTCGGCCTGAGATACGGGAAATATCTCCAGACAGGTGGTAGCCTTCAACAATGCACGGCCATATTGCTCTAGCCAGCGCTAGTCGGCCTGAGATACGGGAAATATCTCCCGACAGGCGGTAGCCTTCAACAATGCACGGCCATATTGCTCTAGCCAGCGCTAGTCGGCCTGAGATACGGGAAATATCTCCAGACAGGTGGTAGCCTTCAACAATGCACGGCCATATTGCTCTAGCCAGCGCTAGTCGGCCTGAGATACGGGAAATATCTCCAGACAGGCGGTAGCCTTCAACAATGCACGGCCATATTGCTCTAGCCAGCGCTAGTCGGCCTGAGATACGGGAAATATCTCCAGACAGGTGGTAGCCTTCAACAATGCACGGCCATATTGCTCTAGCCAGCGCTAGTCGGCCTGAGAAACGGGAAATATCTCCAGACAGGAGGTAGCCTTCCTCTGGCAGTCTTATTACGTCCCCGCACGTTCCACATTTATAGACATAAAAAAAGACCTGCGGACCCTCGCCACATGGCGGCAAATACCTACACATTGCACGTTCAAGGTCAACGGTTTGGTAATTCCCGCAGCAGGTTTCTTTATTTTATTTCTCTTTTCTTAAGTTCCTTGCATACACGTGGCAAACAAGTCCTCAAGGCCGTAGAGTAACTCGGGCAACCACTATGCACTCAAAGGGAGTTCTTACCTAAAGAAGTCAGACTGAGTTAATAATTCACAAATCAAACAACGACTTAAAAATTATGACGAGGTGAGTTGATGAAGAAATTTGGACGGCTCTCAACACCGAGGTCTTGAGAGCCGATGAAGGTGATAGAGGTGAGTAAGGAGCAGCACCGGATTGAGGGGGCTGGGGAAACGGGAGATCCCCGAGTGAACCCACCCACCAAGGACACCGTCCGTCACGATTCCCACATGCTAAAATCCAGAGTGACCCGGCCGGGGAATGAACGCGGAGCGCCTTGATGGGAGGCGAGCAAGCTAACTTCTCAGCCACCGCGGCCCCAATTATGACGAGGTGTCTACAGCGAATGCTATATGTAATATAATATTTTTCACGCAAAGAATAAAGTCAGCTGCAGTTTTAGAATATACTCAGACGTTTATGTAACTCTTTATATAGCCTGCCACAAGTAAAACTCTAGATGAAATGTCAAATCGAGTGCAACGCCAGTTTTTTAGGGGAATGGATAGTGTGAAATGGTGTTTATTGTAGAGCGAGTATTCTAAATATTTTATTAGTAAAAGTGCAAGCATGATTATGATTTGCGACTAACATTTGTCTATTAAGCAGGAACATACGGCAGTGAAATGCTGGATAGCTTAGGTCATTATAGACACAAAGATGTTAGATCACATTTGATAGGGAATTATAGGTAAGATTAATGTATGAACTACCGTAAATAAATAACACGTAAAGTGCATGCAACATAAACAAAAGTACTATAGAGTTTTTAATAATTACATTTACGATTTTTTATTGATTGGAATGATGTCGGTTATGAACTCTGTGTACAAGATCTGTGTACAAACCTTAAAACGTTCGCTGGGAAAAATTTTCTGGTAAACTTCCTAAACTGTACTGGAATTTTTTATCATATACACTATGGTAATAATACCACACATCAAGCTGCATATATATATGTGTGTGTGTGTGGATTTTTAATATCGCTACTATACAATGTTGGGAACTCCCCTATGCATTTGACTGTTTCCTGAGCAAATGTAGAAAAGCTACAATGAATGTATATGGGAAAATATTACCATTACTGCTTTTTGAATAAGCGTATACACTGGTATGGTAAATTTTTGAATAATTTCTTAGAGTGTATTGGTAAATTTTAACTCAGCCGTTATTTTCATAATTTTGGGACCAACTATTCTTAATTTTATTGCCATCGTCATGAAAATACGTGCATATTAACGCTCCATTCTAATGTATTTCGACAAACTTGGAGAGAAGGAGCTATATCACTTCTATGACAAAAAACAGCCATACATCACTGGGGATTCGAATCATCCAACCAGTTATTCGATGGAGCCTCTATGTTCGAACGGCTATTGACAACATACATTTCCTAAATGATTGTAAATTATGGTCAAAACAATAACGACTAGAAGTAAATCAAAGTTTAGTTTTCTGGGTAGTTGAGTTCTCGACAGTGAGTTGACTTTATAATGCGTACACATTTGCTGTTACCAGACACGCCAAAGCAGGCATGAAACATTAACGAAACTGGTAACAAATGAATTAGAGACGCTTATGCTAAGATGAGCACACAGAGAATAGAGAATAATTCGACATTTTTGTCGTCCTAATAGAAAACCATTTACTTAAACGAATCATATGTCACCCATAAACGTAATCATATATTTAACATAGCAACGACAAATGACCATATAAATGCGAATGCTTCTGACGTATCCAGTAAAACGTATTCTGTTAGCTGGTTGAACGGCTAGATATGTAAGACGAGAACATTTAGACTAATTTCCTTTGGGCTAAATAATAATAGTTTCAATTTATATGAATTTATTATATCAAGTACTGAACTGTTTTAGCAAAACATTATAAAACAATGTGGGTAAGTTAGAAATGTTTACTCACCTCCCTTATATGCACTCTGTAATAGCTGACATATTTTCAGATTTATTACAATACTAGCTGACCCGAGCGATTTCGTTCGCATGATATTTTTTATTATTAATATTAAAGCCCACCAAATATTCATTAAGGTTTTATGTTTAAATACTAATGTTTCTTCTTTCAGGTTTAATGGAGTAATTAAATTACACCATGCCATCGCTTGGCATATATTTTATGTTAGTATGGTATTTAGGGCTTTGGATAAATCTAGCCACATTTTTATTAGGTTCTCTAGCCACTGAGCTACTGCGGCCCCACTATCGGGTGTTCCACCCACTGGGTTTCTGCGGCCCCACTATTGGGTTCTCTACCCATTTACCTACTGTGGCCCCACTTATATATCTATCCACTGGGTCACTGCGGCCCCACTTGTAATAACTCTTGCCACTGTGTTACTACGGCTTTTTGTTGGGAAGTTTTGCAGCCCATAGACAAAAAATAAAGAATAAATGACGATAGATTATTTTAACAATACTTTTTTTGCGCAGTAATCCTATTAAAAGCTTCATTTAGTACCTATGTACATCCCTGATCATAATTTTTTTCCGGAACCGTTTGAGATATCTGGATTAACCAAAGACTAAGTTGGTCCTGGGGTTATTATTTGTAAAATGTTTAAATTTTATGTCAATACTTTCAGTCATTTTTGAGTTAAATCCGTTCAGACAGACAAAAAGACAGACGCGAAAAATAATTAACATTTGATATGGCTTAGTTATCAATTATACTATATGAAAAAATAATTAAAAGCGAAATATACGAAAATCACATACAGACACTTCTATTTTATTTAGTTTTATAGATTTTACTTAGAGCGCCTTATTTAATTCGTGAACCGTTTGGAGAAGTGAAAGTGGGCTTAATTGAGATATTTGGGAAATTTTTATCGCATATTTTTTTCAGAAGGTATTGGTTTAGTTGATTTAAGAGTTTGTACTCTTTGAAAAATAATCTGGCAAAAATACTTGTCCAGGACATACCAGGACTTAACTAAATAAAATAGCCCGTGGTATCATTAGTAGAATTTAGAGAACTCTATCTGGCGTCGGTGCTCCGAGTTATTCCTGTTCTCTTACTACGGTCACCCGGCGGCCATCACGGAAGCCAGTGACCGCTGACATTTTACCTTTAACAGTTGACCTTTGATCCCAAAAACACTAAATATATCAACGAAAGTTTTAAAATCTAAATGATTTAAAAATTAAAAAAAAAATTATTATTTAAAAATTATTAAAAATTATTATAAAATTATAAAAATTATTTTAAGATACTGGAAATATAAAAAATTTATTTGAAAATCCAGTTCCCCAGGGGCCATTTTCCCTTAAAATGTTTCGTTTCCCATGAACTTTTCCCTTTCTCCCTTAAAATTTCCCCATTTTATCCATAAAAATAATAATAAATGCCAATAAAGTTATAAAAAAACTTAGTCTTAAAAATTTATTATAAAAAATTATTATCAATTTATTGCAAAAAAATTATTTTATATACAGATTTTATAAAATGTTATTTTCCGGACATACCCCTGCACCACGTCCAGCAGGCGAATGAACACCACACCCTCACCACCCTTCACCTATACTCATTCCACCATCTTGATTTTTGTGTTTCATTTGTTTTTTACATTTCTGGACGCCACCATCTTGGTTTTTTCGTTTGTTATTTGATTATACATTGCCGGGTATGTCTCTCATATTCGTTCGACTTCCACCTTGGGTTTCATGTCTTCATCACCTAGGTGGCGCTAGTGTATTAATTCATCCACCAGGCAGAAGCTATATATGTTTATGTTTTTTAAATATAGGGCACGTTTTTGCCGCCCTCCATGTTGGAATCTATTTTCAACACACAGGTAACGTTAATGTCTTGTTTTCACTACCTAGTGGGTTGACTACACGCCTATTCATAACCATAGGAAAAATCTGTAATTTTTATCCTATTTATTTTCCGACCAGCTGTTTACCTAAATGCATTATGAGGACTTCGACTACCTGCATAATTTACAAAAAATATATATATTTTTATTACAAATTTAAGGTTTTCAATATTTTTGTAAACTATATAACTTACACATAGTACAATGGTACATTATAAAAAAGTTTTTCATAAAATTTAACTTATTTCTGTACCTCTTAAATTTTTATTATATACTGGCGAATTAGGCAAACTTGGTATAAAACACGCTTTATTTTTCACATGCATTATTTATTCAATTATTCATTTAATACAATCTTTCATGCCTTCGAAAAAAAATTGTAATATTCTTCCATTTATATATAGTAGAACACATACAACTTAGTTGTAGGATACAGTCTTTTATGCATCTCGCTATTCAAACTCTGGTTGTCCTTGTGCGAAAATATTGTGACATTTGTTACACCTACACACTGTGCAAGACAGGCTATGTAGGTAACTCCACTTTTGAGGACATATATCGAAGTCAGAAGATAATTCCTTGCAAAAAGACAGGTACCGAGGTACTGATTTGAAACACACTTCACCTTTACAGGTCTTTGCATGTCTAAGTCGCTACAGCTAAACTGCTTACCTCACCTGTCACACATGTATGCCATGCAACAAGGATTCTTAGCCCAATTAAAGCACTCATGTCATCGTACGTTGTGGTCGAATGTAAATGTCTTATCACAAAAGTGACACTGATGAAAATACAATGGTTTAGGCAAATACTCGGATGGACCTGTTTGAGATGTAGTTGTTAGATCTAAAGAAGAAGGTAACGTAGGCATTGGTGTTCCAGATACCTCAGCCGAAACGTTCGATGGCTCCATTGAAGATTTCGTAGGCGTAACAGCTGAAGAAGTCGATGGCACAATACCAGTCTGAAACGATGTTACTGCACAGGTGGAAGTATATGCTGCTAATGATGTAGTAATCACAGCTGGAGAAGTAAGTCGATGGCAAGAAACCATTGGCGGGCAATGTCTACTCCACTTTAACATAACTAATCATGGATTACCTGGCGTGGAAGCTAGCCGAGATGATGTATCTTTCACACCATCCGTTGTCAAACTAAGCCTCTCAGCTGACCTCCCTGTTGCTTATAATATAGGAGTATGCAAGCCCTATGACGTCATATTGGAACTTTGAACTAAATTTAGCAGCCTTATTGCTCAAATAGTGTCTCTCCAAGAACACTCTATCGCCCTTCTTTAACGAAACCAAACCACTATTACATGTTTTCCTCGATGCTAATTTGGAGTTATAGCTTTTAAGATTCTGGGTGGCTTCCTCCCAGACCTCTTCAAGATATTTCCTACCTACTGCGTCCCAGCAAAAATCATGGAGCCCTCATGTGTGAATCAGTGTGTGAAACAAGATCTTACCGAAAATAACTCGACTGGTACCTTATTAGCCACATTGCTGATAACATTATTGCATGCCAAAGATAGTTGATACAGGGCACTATTCAAGTCCTTATGGAATCCTGTTTGAAAGGCTCGTAAGGCCACCTTTAAATTGTGATTGTAATGCTCGACTAAGTTAGCCATCGAATAGTAAGGAGTAGTCTGAACTAACTTGACTCCCCAAGAGAAAGGAAAATTTTTCATCTCCACTGAAACAAAGTAGATGATATCGTCGGTCTCAATATTCACTGGTAACCAAAAAATCGGAAAAAGTCTCTGGCTGATAATTTTACAATTTTGAGAAGACTTCACTCACCTTAAAGGAAAGAAAAAACTTACTAAAACTGTCTACAGCAAGGAAAATAGACGAAAAACCAGCTGTGGTGCGGGCAAGGAACCAAAGATATCTAAATACAGTCGTTCCCAAGGGAACTTGCCTACACTCGCACTGTAGATACGGGGAAGTTTACGACTGGCCGGGCTTTCTCGGGGTCCATTATTAACTTACCATCTGCAATTACAAAACCAAGATATCTTACATACGTTTTGCCCATCTGACAGTTTCAGGAATTACAGTAAGCCCTGCTTCCCTCAAGTCGAGTAAAAAGAGGCATAGGTGTTAAAGATGTTCCTCAAAAGTCGCACTATAGAAACATACATCGTCAATGTAACTGAAACAAAAATCATGTTGGTATTTACCAAGGACCTGAAATAATTCTCTTGACATTTCCTGTGAGTCGCAGTTTACTCCCATGGGTAACCTTTTCCATTGACTACACATCTCACACATAGTGTCTGAGACGATACATAAAGGTTATACCTTATCTCCCTGCAATCTACTAAGTACCTACATCCTCACACCAGTGGTGACTGGTGACTTTTGAAACTGGGAGAGCTGTGGCGATGATAACTCAGATAATTAAAATAATATATTCTTTTTAAATAGGGACAGTGATAAATAAATTGTGTACGACAGGCTTATGTGAGTGTGGGTTAAGAAATTAAATACAAAAATTAAATGAGGTTGTTGGAAGAAAAGTTACATCTCCCGATTTTTATTGGTCAATACAACGTGGCCACTGATTCAGGTATTATCACTAGCACAGGTATTGGATTGTTTTAATTTTGTGTAAGTTATATGCCTACCAACCAGTAGACTACCTAGGTGGTGTGTTACATTATATGAGAGACAAGATAATAATACTAATTCTACTGTACTAATGATAATGATTACTTAAATATACTAGAATAAATTATTTTAAACCCAATACTAATCTACATATAGTAATTAAAAAGTGCATGTCAAATATAAATTAGAGGATGATGGTGGTATACCTTAATTAATATGTTTGTAAACAAAACCCATTCTTCGTTCCTTTTGCTCAAAAAAATGGTCGATGACTAGCTCATTAAAGTTTGGCCTTTTTAGCAAGTTATTCTCGATACTGCACATCGCCAAAGCATTAAGCCTTTCTACTTTCATTGTATTTCTCGTAAATGTCTTAATTCTTTTCAAAGTTGAAAAGCACCTTTCACTTTCAGATGTTGTCATGGGAATAGTGCAAATAATTCTCAAAAGTTTGACACATTCTGGTAAAACAGTAGCTAAATTACTTTCGTATAGGCAGTTTAGGAGAGTTAGCGCACCTGAGGCATTTTTAAAATCATCACGTGCATACAGAACAAGCAATTTCTGGTGAAGCACATTTTGGTTAACATTAAATAATGTAACAGCAGTTTTGAACTGGGCCTCGGGAAAAACTATATTGTGTTGTGTAAACAAATCTAGCTGAAACAGAGTTGCTACAGAAAGGTGATCCTTGAAGGCAAACCTGTCATCGATGCACTTCAAAATAACATCACAGACCTCCTTCGCAATGATTTTTTTAGCATCACTGAAACGTGCCCTCTTTTGATGTTGTTTTTTCAGAGTCAACATTTTCGCCAGTAACCCAGTAGTGGTCAATATCTAACGAATTCCTAACACTCTGAACGACTGTCTTTAATTCAGATTCCTTTTCTGAAGTTGGTTGTACAGAACATCACAGTGTGGCATGATTTTACTAAAAAAATGAAGAAAATGAAGTCATCACTGTTTAGCACATTTTTAAGTCATACAGCTTTAGCGGTTGTTGAGTAGTCAGATGAAAGAACAGTAATATGTCCAAGGCAGGCATCAATGTCGTTTATGTGTTCCAGAATTGGGGTCATGTTGCATGCCTTAAAATTCCACCTGGTTGATGAACTTTTGGGGAAACGTTTTTTCACAATTTCATCTAGTATCGCGGTATATTTAGTTGGTTTGGAAAGAAATGAACAGAAACTTTCCAAATTACTAAAAAATATTTTCACACGTTTGTTTTTAGTTGCGCACCGCTCAATAATAAGGTTTAACTGATGAGCATAGCAAAGCACGAAGTGAGCGTTCTTGTAAATTTCTTTTACTCTAGCCTGCACCCCAGTGTTTTTACCTCTCATAACTGAAGCACCGTCGTAGCTTTGCGCAACCAGTTTTTCAGATGTTTCACTGATTTTAATTTTTATTAACTCATCAAAAATGACGATAGTGATTCGCTCGACAGTTTGGTTATTCGGGATGATGCAAGAGGCAAATATTTCATGTGTGTTTTCATTTAGTTCGTACATTATTACAAATACTAACTGTGATAATGTTGCGCAATCTGTTGTCTCATCTGCCTCAATTGATACAAACACAGTTTCAATTATTTCGTTACGAATTAATTGAACACACACGTCATAAATAGAGTCTAGCAATTAATTATGGATCGTTTTAGAAAGTCCTAAAAACACTCTGTTATCAGTCCTTTCTGTGTGTTGCTTCAGTGTGCTATCAAGCTCAGTCATTAAATTTACTAAGCCACGAAAAATTCCTGGGTTTTTGGAAGTTTTTGACTCGCCATGTCCCATCAGTGCCAATTCAAATATACCACAGAATTTTATGCAGTCAATTAGCTTACTGAGAATGTAGCGATTTTTTCCTACTTGTTCATTGTTCTGTTTAGTTTTAAACCTGTACGCATTGTCTAACTGGAAATGAATACTAACCTTACCAACCATTGAAAACTCTAGGACATTGTTTATATGCTGTGAACTTTATTTATGTCGTTTAACTTTATCTCCCAAATGTTTCAAATCCTTTACCCCATTGACAGTCCATGCAAGGTCATTAGGTTTCACTAGTAAACAAACGAAACAGAACAACGCATTCCTAACTTCACACCCTCATAGCCAGTTCGCGAAATTGTAAGTACTTAAGTTGAATTTTCGCGTATACGAACCACCTCGAGTTTACAACCTTGGCTTTGTTGTTGTGGCCTTGCTAGTCCCAAATTCTTAAGCTCTAGTCTTTTCTGGTAATGCAAACTGTTTGTCGTAATAAGGTTTAAAATGTTGCTCACCGAATTTTCCATTATTTACAAGCTTACACAACACGGCATTAACAACAATTCAACCTTGCTTCTGACCGATGCTCACAGCTCATCTTGTTTCTAGAGTTCCTGGAGTCACGAAATTAACTATAAACTTATTCAGAATATTACACACCATTTGAAGCACACGCGAGATTGAACTTAAACAATAAATGAAAACTATTTCAAATAAATACATACATTGTTAAGAAATGTGTTTAACAACTGCAAAAGAGCGGAGCGCCAGTATACCCACAACACTTGTAGTATATAACAGTAGAATACATTCTGTTAAACAGTGGAATTCAAAGTTCCAGTTTTGGTAGCCCTGTCGACTTCCAGGAAACAATTTTTTTGTTTGAGCAGGGGCGCGCCCAGCTCTCTCTGATTTACAGCATTCGATTGGCTGAAAAGGGACGAGCCCCTGAAGTTTTCCCTTCCTTCTGTAGCACCCCTCGGCCTTTTGTTATGGCCATCTCTCTCTACTCGCTCCACCCACTTCGGGATGAAGAATATGTAGCACTGACACTCGGCATTTCTCCTGTGACGAGAATCTTGTCCATCTCAAAAACTTTAGTTGCGAAATAACCACCATATTCGTGAGCAGTATTATTTTCTGAGTAAAATATAAGAGAAGAGGTCTTGTGTTCCTAGATTTTATTAGGAGGGCTGCGCCCCGCAAACCTCCCTCAGCAGCCGCTACTGCCTCGCATGTAAGGCATACGTAGCTGTTAGCTGTTGTGTTACTTCTGGCGCTACAGGGGCCTAATTATCTCCACTCTTACACATACACATATAGTGGTAGTCGCTGAGCCACCTAGCAGTGTTGTTAGAAAAGGTAAAAGTTAATTTTATCAATAACATTGATTTGTGCCAAAACATTTATTCTCGTAGTACTCAACAAGTACACATATATACATGGATATATTTTCACACATCTCTAAAAGAACTACATTTACCAATTTACAAACTAATACTCTTTTACCGGAAATAAAATACAACCATCCCTGAAGGGAAATATATATTTGGAAACAGACGTGTACTATCCACATTGTTACTGAAGAAAGTCTCTCTGTGTGGCTCTTCTGCCGCAGTCTAGCAATTCTCCACGCATTTGCAACATTTGCATATTTGTACGAAAATCTATTTTACGCGTTCTTCGTCACAAGCAAGTAAGAGATGGCTCAACACTGACAATATTGGAAAGAATATTTACTGTTTCAGCTGTGCAGCATGATCTAATACTCGGCCGTGTAGGAAGCTCATAGACGAGCGCCGTTCAACCATGTCTATAGTAATCCAGCAGCAAAATAACACTCGCAATGCACTCCCAATGTTTTGTTAAGAATTGTATTAAAAACAAACTTCGCAAAGCCGAGCATGTACTGTTGAATACGCATCACCAGTCATACAGGAGATGTCCAGCAAACATGACTTCAGCCTGCGATAGTTCCACGTTTCATTATGACTAGAGATGATGGATTATAGCGGGAAAAGTTGACTGTTTGCCGTACTGTACACATGTCTGACAGTTTTCTTTTCTTGTTGGCTGTCATACATGTGTGAATCCACTATCCTATTTCGCTGAGCCAATGAGGATTCTGATACTATAAAGCAGAACGTTCGTGATTGGTATGCAAACAACTTAGCCGAGTCAAAACCTTATTCATCCAATCATGAAAGAATAATCTAGTTAGAGTGTTATTGAATATAAGTCTACTGAAAACATTTTCGCGATTTTCCATCATCTCTAATTATGACGTACCCGTAAAATTTAACTGTCGATGTTTAAGTTCTCACCACAACAATTTCCCCCACCCACCTTCCGGAAAGCAAGGACGTCAGAAACAGGAGATACCCGAGAAAATATCACTCACCAGTACCGTCGTCCGGCGCGGTTTGTAAGAGATACTGCAGTGTAATGTTATCCTCGTCCTAGCTTGGTTCCAAGGACGTATTCCCTACAGAATGATGCTCGCCCACGCACAGCATGTATATTTCAGGACTGCATTCCTGCTGTCTACACCCTTCCTTGGCCAGCCCGAGCTAGAGACTGCTCACCTGGACATTACTAACAATACTTAATTTTTTTTTGTAAGAGCATAATACATTGAACACAGCTTACAAATTATTCGTGTCAGTGGTACTACGGGATATTTCACACAATTTATATACGCAGCTTTGTCACAGCATGACGTTAACTGGAAAGCATTCAACCAAGTGAACAACTGAATAACTGATAATCCAGTGTGTGATAGCAATACTAAAACATATTTTTAAGTTGTAATAAAGATTTTTTATCAGCAAAAAATTCAAAATACTAAACAGACAGAAAAATATTGACGTACCCTATCTATAAAACCTTATGGATCTTTAAAGTTTGGTACAAAAATTAAAAAATCATTTTTAGTATCAACTGAATCTTGGAAACTCTTCGAGTTTTTCTGGCACATTAACATGCATAGAGTCTCCATTTATTTGCATTCATCGCAGCTGCCTGAAATTCTCAAATAATTCAAGTTACAAAGCCAAGGATCTGGAACTTGTACTCGCTAAAGAAAAATATGACATACAAATGCACTCAACGCATTTTTTATAACAGTCTTCGAAACACTTTCGGATACATAAACGCACTGTAACTAATTAACATAATTAATTAATTTAATTTACATAGGTGTGCTGGAAGCATACTGTAGTACCTGACTCCGGGTACCATGATTGAAAACTACTTCATTCTACAAAGTAGACAAAATTATGCTCTCGCAAGTAAGACAGTGTACAAGTTCCTTAGTAGAAAAACTAATTTCCTCATTCCTCATCGATTTATAAATGACAAGTTAAAAGTTATCCTTAAATTAAGTAGAAAACAAACAGAATAGTAAACGCCATAAGTGTTTTTTTAAAAGTGGGAATTTAAAAATCTGATAATAAAGTTAGTAATGGAAAGTGTAAAGTGATTCAGGAGCTGGTAACTGCGACTACAGAAACTACAAACGTTACTTGCCAATGCAGAGTATCCCGCAGCGATCTCCTGTATCGAGAGGTGAATAAGGCCGTGTCTACATTCGGCCGTTCCTCTGGACGTGGACCTGCCCGAAACTAGGCGTAAAGTGACGTCACATTGACGCAGTCCGAATATGGTCTACGAATGCGTTGTCCGAAGTGAGCTTCCAGAATCTGATACTAGATCGCACTAAATTCGGCATATTATTTGTTGTCGCGTAGTAATGTTTAAATTTGCTGTATTATTGTTTATTAGAGTTTTTGAAATGGTTCATTTGAATATTTATTTATAATAAACACCTTAACGGTTTGATTTTTACATCCTAATTGTATTTTTAAAATTACGTTTTAAAAGTTTTAGTCTTCAAATAAAATTCTTGAGACCGAAATAAGACATTTCTAATTATTTATTACCATTTCATTACATTAGTTTTGAGAAAGCCCACTTTGTACATCCACTGTTTGTATTGATAACGTAAACATTTCATTACATTAGTTTTGAGAAAGCCCACTTTGTACATCCACTGTTTGTATTGATAACGTAAACATTTCATTACATTAGTTTTGAGAAAGTCCACTTTGTACATCCACTGTTTGTATTGATAACGTAAACATTTCATTACATTAGTTTTGAGAAAGCCCACTTTGTACATCCACTGTTTGCATTTATAACGTAAACATTTCACGAATGCGCGCGAAAGTATTGGAAGTCTTCTTCTTTTTCTATAGGCTTAGGGCACAACTTGGAACTAAAGTTCAGTTTTCCAATTGCTTCAACTTGGGACACATGTTGACTTGGGACAGCGCCATGACGTCAGAGGGTCACGTACCCCAATCAGCGCGTCCTTGTCCTAAGACACAGGTTGGGACAGCCCAATTGTAGACAGGCCCTAGCACACAGCGCTCAGAGTCCTTGCAGAAGGAGCATGAAAGGACATATATGCGAGCTGAGCAGTGAGCTGGAGGTCATGGCTACAGCACCAGGTTGGCGAGGAGAACAGGATCAACAAGCTTCGCTTGTTGCCGGTCTGCAAGGAGAGAAGTTGTCCTTGGAGAGCCGCGTGTAAAGAGACACATGTTCCCACACATACGCCTCAACCAGCACATGTACTCTGCACACGGTTCATTGCGCACTTTTAAGGTCCCGTCCTTCTTCTCACAATGTCATTCTAAAACGTGAGCACAAATTTCGCCAGTGATTTCCTGACGAAATTGTATGAACCAGTTTTCTCGTCAAGTGATTATTAAGGGAACTATGCACCCCTGAAAAATCCTCATTTAAATTGCCCTCCTCTGGATTGAGGTTTGCCTACTTGATCCGCAACACGCGCTCTGTTTTGAATGCTCTACATGAATTATCTCACAAATTGTTCACTTGAGAGTGTTCCGCCAAGACAACAGGTTTTTGTTAATTTAGACTAGCCTATTCACAGGTTGTAGCAACCTCCAATTATATGTCGTTTTGCATATTGGTGTAATGTATGTTTGTTCACACCTTTTATCTATGTGAATATTTCAAATATTTTTTTATGTTCATCATTAAATTTTTTATTTTTTCAAGGATAGGGTTTTTAGTTTTAGATGTACCAATGGCAATCGTATATGTTGGAATGATAAGGTTTAGATGGCTTTTATTTTTGTATTTTTGGAGTATATATAATTCAGGGTTTTGATTATTTTGTATCTCCGTTTTGAGACCACCTATTCTATGTTTTTAATACGAATAGGTCGTTGGAAGTAGCTCATTGGGAGGTTTGCAGGTTTTTTTTTTTTTTATTGGTTCGCATGTTTAAATCCGGCCTTATGATTGGCTGGTTCTTTAGGCTATGTTAGTATGTACCAGTAATTGAACTTCACCGCTCCCTCCGCCATTAACTTCCGAAGAGGCAAGACGTAGTGTAGGACGCTAGCCCGAAGTGGCTAAGCGCAGGATTTTTATTAGAAATTAGGATGTCGATACCTCCCCCTGAACGTCGTTTTAATTGCATATTGTTACCAGCGATGAAATTATGTGATTTATTTGCCCTTTCGCGTGGTTAACGCTAGGAGGTAGCGTGATATCACGACGATCGCTACGTAAAGGTAATAAAGCACCGTGCCCTCATTGGCTCCTGCTGTTATTCGCCCAGTTCCGGCAGAAGAAAACAGTTTGTTTGCGATACCAACATCCATCAACAGATAAGGTACATTCATTTTTGTTACACAAGCCTAAGTGTAATTAATGGCTCCCATCCGTTCTGGAAGGTTTTCCAGTGACGCCATATTGAAAACTTAGTATATACTGTTCCCAGCTTATCTTACTATGAAGACCCCGAGAGCGATTATCATGTTCTCCCTGGATGTAATAAATATATTCCATGCGCAGTTTAACATATTTTTACAGAAACAGTAATTGATTTTTGGAATCACTTTAAGACTTTTGGCAAGCTTTCACTTACACGTGAGTGAGTGAAGAGATTTAAAATCGAAGCCTTGAGAGCCGACGAGGGTGATTGAAGTGAATATGGAGCAACGCGGAATGATGGGGTGTGGGAAATGGGAGATCCCCCAGAAAACTCGCTGACCAATGGCATTGTCCGGCACGATTCCCACGTGCGAAAATCCAGTTACCTGGTGGAGCATTGAACCCGGTTCACCTTGGTGGGAGACGAGCGTGTTAATCGCTCAGTCACCATGGCCCCCCACCTACACGTAATTAAAGAGTCACGTGGGCAGCTGTACGACCACTATCCAATCGCATTAGGATTTCTTTCATCTAGTTGTTGCAGATTTCCATCAAGGATTTTTAAATAGCTATTTCATCTCAAATACAAACAGTGAAATACAAATTTAAAAAATTTAAGTAAAACATTATCATTTCAAAGTTTATAATTGCACTTCATGACTATATTTGTATAGAGTTGTTGCGCCCTTTTCCCTCCAGCCCAGTATGGAAAGCAGTCAGTTTTTAAATGCTCCAAGTGTAAGATGTTATCTGCACGAACACAAATAGTGCGTACAACAGCTGTTCTATAGGATGAGTTGTCATTGGACGAAGTGTCCATCAGCTTCTCTGCCTGTGATGGACCGCGCAATAGTTACCATGCAGGTGGTAGTTATAGGAGTAAGGGTTATGCATAAATGCATGTATTAAAATTATTGTAACCCTCCTAATTCTGGCAAAAAATACAAACAAACTCTCGAGCTGCATTTTCGAACGAAGTCAATCAAATGCGTGACCAAACAAATATATACATTTGATTCAACAAACTATTTGGTTGATAGTCTTACTAATGTTGGCCCAACACAGAGGTATTGTTTATTCAAACGTGTATTTTGTCAGATGAACAAAACTAATTTAGTAGCTTTTCTATTATTTTTTTCCAATTAGCAAAATATTTTGCTCGCGCAACTAAATACATTTTCGGCCCTATACAAACAAATGTTTTGTTGACTGATCTTTCCGTATGGCTGAAGCAATTTATATGCAATCCAAGAACTTGAGTCATTTGTGCTTATGATTACACTTCTGGCTGTTTTTACATTAAGTATTATCCCATGACTTAAACTCAATTGCGCGCAAATAGCACAATACATTTCCAGATAATCTACTTCATGGTATCCATACAATAAGAACAAATATTCTGAGCTTTAATCTAATATGTTTCTTTAAGGTCATTTTGAGATTCGTACAAAAAACACAAGTTTAACATTCGTTCGATACATTTAATAAGTATAATATGTGATTTTAATAATGCTAGTGCAGTTGCAAGTTTGAGCAGGAATGTTTCTACATTGGTAGGTAACACAGGAAAGTTGGCAGGACAGGTAACCACGATTAAAGTGTGGGTTTAAGTTATTATCTCCACACTGTTATAAAATCTCCGTCTCTTAAATCGTTAAACCCCATATAAATTTAACTATTCGAATAGTGTCGCTTCTGTTAAATGAGGAATAATTTGAGCTTAGTCATAAGAAACAGATAATACCAGTATGTTCACCTTTCTAAATATTAGTGCCCGGTCTGTAGACTGGCTGGGCAGGAAAAACAATAGGAAACAAGCAAACACCTATAAAACAATAACTTCATACAAGAATAAGGAATCCCACTACATAGCAAGTTTCTTTTCAAGTCCATTTTATTCAATTGTATGAACAACGTAATTATTTTCTGAACTGATAATATTCAAACCCTACTGGCAATTTGGCAAAACTACAGATGACATAAACAATAGCCTTAGATGAGGAATTGGCGGTATCTAATCTTTAAACTAAAATAATTAAAATTCTATGTGTACCTAGCTCAGTGGATGCGAAACCATCTCTCAGGTTTTCCGCAGGCATAACTTAAACTGAAATGCTGGTTAATACTGCATTCAACATGAAGTCCACATAAAGTTTTCATATTCTAGACTATATAAGTGAGACATCTCACTTTTTCTGTGTATACCGTACATGGATAGTGCTTATCTGATATAAGGAGGTGCGATGATCCAGACGTTCTTGCATATGTAGACCTCTCAAAACGAAAAACACACAATTCCAGGTAATTTCTGCAGTAAGTTTGTTTTTCTCTTAACCATAGACAACCTACATACAGTCATGATGTGGACGTTGGAGTCTATCTCCTAGAAATATAAACTATATTTACAATAATCAGTGACTATTCAGAGGGCGCTCTCCTGGCTGAAAACTATTAACATTGAAAAAACAGAATTACTCACATAACCAGTACAAAAAAAATAACACTAAGTTATAATCACAAAAATTAATGAAATAAAATTCAAAATAATTAAAATCCTAACCTTAAACAATTTTAAATTGCCACGATACATTCCATGTACAGTGCATCTCCCAAGTATGAGAAAGAAAACATATAATATTAATGGAAAATAAAAATAAGGAAAATCCTTGACATACAGCTGTCCAAATTATTTAAGAAAAATATTACACATATGTTTCACATGTAGTAACCAGTAGCTAGATGTGGAAACAAACATACACTATAGTGTGAAATAATAAATGATAAACATTAAATATATTAATAAAATATGTATACAACTGACGTGAAAATATGTACAGAACTGACGTGAAAATATGTACACAACTGACGTGAAAATATGTACACAACTGACGTGAAAATATGTACACAACTGACGTGAAAATATGTACACAACTGACGTGAAAATATGTACAGAACTGACGTGAAAATATGTACACAACTGACGTGAAAATATGTACACAACTGACGTGAAAATATGTACACAACTGACGTGAAAATATGTGCACAACTGACTTGAAAATCAGGGTTTTAAAACGCAAATTTAAAATTTGAAGATGTAAGAAGGTTGTTTACATAGAGGAATACATTTTGGCCTAAATAATTCATATTTAATATCATAAAAGTATTTCTTTTTAAGCATAAATTGCAAATTTGAGCAAAAATAATTAAAACAGTGTTGACAATTATTTATAAAATAATTAAAGAATAATGAAGTAATGATATGCGCAACTGAAGAAATTTTATATCTCAAAACAGTGAAGTCAGCTATATTGAAAAGATCAAAAAATTGAGTAAAAAAGAACACTTCCACAAAAAATCACAAATTTTCAGTAAAAAACAATAATTTGTGATATTTGAATGATTTTTGCAAGTTGGGGGGGGGGGGGGAGTAATTAAATGAAAATTTATCATTCTGAACAAGTACCAATGCAGAACTGTTTTGTCACAAAAAAAAACAGATTAACAGTAAACAGATAAAGTAACAATTTTTTTAGAAAATTCCAAAAGGAATTTCGTTTTTTTTTTTTTTATTATGAATGCAAGGTGCTCGAAAATGATTGTGTGTTTTGTGATATTGTCTGAACCGTATTTGGATAACCGTATGTTGGATATTGTTTTTATTGATATTTTTGTGCCGAGACAGAAATTATATATATATATATATATATATATATATTATATATATATATATATATATATATATATATATATATATATATATATATATATATATATATATATATATATATATATACACACACACACTCAAAATTAGTTAACAATTGATATATTTGCCAATGAAATGTACAGTGAATCATTTATGGAACTCTTGATATTCTTGACACTTACTTGATGTTAAAATATGCTAAGTTTACAATACTTTTTTTTCTTTTCTAGATCCCTATAAGCCTAAATGATTAAAAAATGTACATGTAATTTGTAGATTGCTCTCAAATCTTAAACCGTACAATTTGAATACAGTTTAATTAAAACATGCAGAAATTCCAAAACTATTAAAGTAATTAATTGAGTATAATAACTAATGGTGCAATTATAAAGTACGGCAGCTGACTGATCCTAGTAAAGCTTCCTTTTAATAAAAGCAACTCAATAAATATTACTATTAAAAGTAACTAATTAAAATATGGGATATTTTGGTGTAGGTAGTCAAACGATCCGTCAAAGCTCCTACCGAATAAAAGGCTGCTAAATGAACACATTTAAAAACATGTAAATGACGGCCCAACGCGAGTGTAGTGAACACCAAATTTAAATAAAAACATAATTTTACTCTTATGCAGCGAACAAGAATATAAACAACACTATAAAAAAGGCAAACACAGCAACTCAAGGGTTTTAGTTAACACCGAAACCAAATTTATACGGGCAACCGAGACTAAAATTTTGAAAAAAATCTCTAGCATTACTGCTTACCCAAGACAAAACAACTACGCTACACAAAGCACTAAAGCATTTAAAACAGCCCAACTAGAACACACAAACTTGACCGTCACTGTTTTAATTTTAGGGTGTTTGCACACACACCGATATTATCCGAGATATATCCGACACCGATATTATCCCAGATATATCCGACACCGATATTATCCCAGATATATCCGACACCGATATCATCGCAGATATATCCGACACCGATATTATCCGAGATATATCCGACACCGATATCGGACGACATGAAAATCAACGTATTGCAATGGGTTATTTGCACACAGCGCCGGACAGTGTCGGATCCGATACAACTATCGGTCCGACATCTGGCTGTCGGAGAGCACAGTACACTGTATCTCGCCAGATCGGGTGTTAGTCCGATGTCCGGTTGTCGGGAACAATGTTTCGTAATGGGAGCTTGCACATGCCACCCGACATGCTGGAGCCAGCCACGACTTAGCAGTCTGGCGGCGTGTGGTTGAGTGGCAGTTTTCGAGTGTTGTTGGTTTGTGCAACAGGTCGTCTGCGCTAAAGTGCTATCAGTGGAGTCGATTACGACGTATTTTCATTGTTCGAGTTGGTTGAGTGTAGGCCATGTTTATGGGACAAAACTGCACGTGAATACGAAGACGAACAGAGTGTAAAAAGAGCCCTCCGCATATCTAACTTCAAGAATAGAATGCATCCAATGTCATCTTTCATTGATCTTCCTATATTTCCGCCTGAGGTATAATAAATACAGAAAGTAAAGTCTTATATTGAACATAGCACATATGTTACTCGCCATGCTGCCAAACTCAAACTAACCTCTGACTCCGATAATTTGTCGGTGCGTGTGAAAACTCTGGACCTCCGATCCGACACCGGTATCGGATCGGAGTCCGATAAATATCGTTGCTTGTGCTCTGTGGCTCGGGCAACGACACCCAGCTTCACACGCCATTGGACGACAAGTGCAGCAGGAGGTTCCATTCACAGGAGAAACCTCCAGGCCGCGTCAGGGTGTAGCATAGAGGAAGGAGGGGGATCCAAGCCGAGCAAAGAGCATACCATCACGTCAAGTTGAAACCAAAGAGAATGTCTCGCGCGATGAGCGTTACATCGCAAAATTTTAATGGGTTTTGGTAGTTATTTTGTGCAATCTGCTTAAGTCTGTGTTACATTCTTTATAGCTGTCTTGTCAAGTGCATTTTTGGTGGCTTTTGGTGGTGCGTTTTTGGTGGTCTTTTTATGTTGATGATTATGATAATATTATATCATTTTCTTCGTTTATGCAGTTTATGCAGAATTACATTATGAGAATATATATATGCATATACTTTTTAATAATATTTCCTTTCATTAGAGTCGGCTCAATATAATCTGTATGTGTAATATATAGTTACTCATACTAATTGACTAATACAATTGGTATTTTTGAACACCATCGTCATCCTTGCGGAATTATTGGACGAAAACATAGATAAGCGCTGCCAAAATTCGAGTTTTAAATTGATGATAATTTAAATATCACAAAGTACTTGCGATTAAGAAACAACTAGGTGGCTAGTGATTTCTATAATGGAGCTTTTACATCTCTTAAAACACTGTTGGTTTATAGGCGCGGTGTTTGTAATAAAGGAGTTCCCCAGTGCATGTACGTAGAAAGAAAATTCCAGGCAGGCATGTCCCAGGCAGTTACTAGAATCGCCAGTGGAAGAGGAAATGTGCAGGTAAGGACAGGGTGCTAATTGGTTGGTCGCATGTTGTGCTCAACCGATGTACGTGATTATGCTCGAGGTACGCAAAGTAGATAGAGGACACAGCTGACAGCGCTCATGGTACAGTCGCAGTACACTGAGATATAGGTTTCGTTGAATCAAACAAGATTTGTTTGGTGCAACCAAATTACTTGTCTGTATAGGGACAATGAAATATATTGTTGCTAAAACTAAATTATTTTGTTTTCATTTGCTTGCGCCAAACTGTAATATTTGGTTAGTGCAAGTAAAGATTTGTTTGGCTACACGTACATTAAACAGTTTAGGCCGATATAAGAGATTTTACAAGTTCGACTGCGTTTCGAAACCTAGATCACCTACGGCCGAGCGTTACGCCTTAGTAATCTCAGCCAATTTGACAATTTACGGCACCAGAAAGCTTTCAATTAGATATAGGCATACTACAAATATTGGGCAACGTGTGCAAACAAATATTTCAAGTTTTACAGCTTTAGTTGTCAGTTTCTTGTTTCAATGTTTTATTAATGTGTTAATACGATTGTCAAGCATCAATACATGCGCTAACAAACACGGTTACTATCCTAATTATCACAAGAAATACAAACAAACTCTCGAGCTGTATTTTCGAACGAAGGCAGTCAAATGAGTGGCCAAACCAATGAGGGATTTCTGGTAAAAACAGGACATACCACACAAAGAACATTATTAATAAAGTTAAAAAAATAAAAAAGACCTCCTGGTTTTTTATTATCAAACCAAATATTTTGAAAAAAATTTAATGGATATGTAAAACTGTTATCTCATTGTGGCTTCAGAGCAATATATTAAATTTATATTCAAACTCTCATTATGAATTATTATGTAATGGACTTGTCCTGTTTATGTTGGAAAACTGTAGGGTATGTAGTGAATTGAAAGCTGTTGCAGATTAATGTAATTTAACATGAAGTTTAATGGCGCCGTGTATTTAACAGATTTAAGCTAAGAAGTACAGACTAAAGCTTAAAAGTTTACATATTCTACATTGTATTCTTTCTACTCTTCTCAGCCACTACTGTTATCATCACTCGAAACTACCATAGCGGCATTCGGTGACTCCTGTGTAACTTCTTTGGTTACCCCAGAGATCAAATCTTCATAGAACCTCATATTATTTGGGTTTCACAAATGGCATCAGCTGTTGAAGATCTTTCTTCTTCACTGGTGCAATTGAGGGATGAGTTGCACACAGTGATGGTAAATCTGATACAGCTGGCATAGGTTTCTTCAGAACTATGCATGTATGCTATGGTCCATGATATGTGTCTCGCACTCTGACATAAAAGTCTTTTTCTGTGATGTAAAACATACGTGCTGACTTTATTTTCAAGGGAGGTTTAGGTGATTTCAGAAAGTAATCATCCGTAACAGCCTTCATGTTGACAAAATCACGGTAGTGCATGTTTACGACACTAATTGGAGACGGTTTCTTCCTTGCTTCTTGAATGGCACTGTCCCACTCTTCTGGTAGTTCGACAGATTCAATGTGTTGTTTCGTTTTGTCAATAAGTGAGAAGTCCTGAACATTAGGCAAATAACTATGTCCTCTCACAGGAAATAAATACGTAACAGTTATAATACATGTAAATAGTGAACAAGTGTGAAAAGAAAACGCACCATCGTTTGATTCTTGTTTTGTCTACAGCAATTATCACTTATTAAAACAAGGTTATCCAAAGGTTCGTCATTGCTGTTGATGTAAGTCAACAGCATAGATGTCACCTCGTTACTGTCCTTCCGGCCATCTCCTTCTTGATATGTGAACATTGTAACACTGTCATTCCCTAAGTCATGAACACCAAACACATTGTGCCACAGTTGATGGCTATAAAAACTGCATTTGTTTTCAAATGAGGCAATGACAAGTTCTGCATGTAATCAAAACTTAAGCACACAATATTACCAGCCCGAGCTTGTCTATGAAATGTATATTTTTTGAATACTTCTGCTTTTAGTAGATGAACTGGTTTTTTTTCCCCCCTCTCTTCAGTAGAACACTGGGATTATTTATCTGTATAGCAAGTGTATCACAAATAGAACATGTGTCTGATCGTGGAAATCCAAATTTTATATTGAACTCTTGTGATAACGTGATATGTATTCAGGAACATGTCATGCATTTTTGATATAGTCAGGCTTTCTGGCAGGTATTTCCGGTCTGGATTGTCCCTCAAAGAATAATGTGATGAACGTACATGGAATGACTGTATGTGTTGCACTGTTATGTCATGAATAGCACTGGGATACTTTATGGGTCTATTGTCATGCTTGCCTCTATGGTCCTTCGGCGATTTCCCATATGCTAGCAAACTCTGCTGAATATTGTACACCCTACCTTTGGTTATGCCATGCAAACTAATAAAAGCCTGACCACAAACTGGACAGTCTTTACCGTTTTTGCGGACCTTATACAAGAACGCTGCTGAATGATCCTTTCGTTTCTGGTCGTCTGGTTTCCATGAAAGTCGTCGTGCGATGTGTCTGACCGATATCAGACTAGAAAGGTAGGGATCCTGTTCATTTTTGTTTTCTAAGTCATTAAACTCTGATAGCAGGCGTAGTTTCTCCTCTTCTTTTATATTATCAAAGCAATGAAACCATCTACATCGGCAACACACAAAAACGAACAAATATATTTAGTTGTTTTCTATTTGTTACAGCTTTTAATAAATAAAACCGTTAAAATCACCTACTATTTACAATAGTGAAAACCAGAATACAAATAGGTTAACTGAGACGTTTATATATAAGTGCACTAGTTTTTTTAACTTAATAATGTAAACTTACAACTGCACTCGTTACCAGTTACAGAGGCCTATCGTGTTTCTTCAATCGAACTGTATTTATTCATATCTTGGGTTTTTCCTTATGGAGAATCTCGTTAATTTTTGAGTTGCACATTGTATTGCCATATTCAATGGGAAAACCATCATTACCTAACCATTTGCAAGCCTGTAATCAGTGCCGGTTGTCCTTGGATCAACATGTTTACCTCCATGGTTTATGTGCTCTTGCCTGCACCATTCAGCTTCTTAACAATGTGCTCCTTTCTGTCTTTCCTTTTCTTCCTCTAACGTCAGTGCTATTTTACTCAGCATCCATTTTGCTTATTCAGCGCTCGCAGTGCACTTACAAACCGGTCGGCAGACAACAGTCTAAAAACAAAGATTACCAGATAACAATAAGTGTATCTCTTTGATATTCATTACAACTGCATAGAGACTGTGATATTTTCTACTCAATTGACAAACATTCATGCAATATTTGCTACAGCATTGCCAAATGTTTAGCACGAAAATGAATATGCCCGGTTCTTAACGAAGCTAGAACGTCTTCCGTTTTTTCCAGAATGAAATGGAGTTGTTCTGTTTTTGTAGAATGGCATGGCCTTATTCTAAGTTACTTGTTGCATTTTTGGGGAATGTCAACTAGCTGTTTGAAGGGTAACCATTCTAGCTACAATGTTATGTAGTAAGCCAGTTTTTTGTATTTTTGGACTTTCCTTGTTTTTGCCATGAACCCCTCAAATATATTCTGTTGAGTCAACAAAATATTTAGTTGACAGTGAAATTTTTTTTTTGCCCCAACATAGAGATTTTCTTTATTCAAACATATATGTTGTTAGACGAACAAAAGTAATTTTGTTTGCTTGACAATACATTTTGTTAGGGCAACTAAATATATATTTGGCCCTATACAAACAACAATTTATTTCGATTTTCTCTGAGTGTATGAGAGACACAAACACACATCAGCAGTGGCGTGCAGTCACACTATCGTCTGAAGTCACACTATCGTCTGGAGTCACACTATCGTCTGGAGTCAGACTATCGTCTGCAGTCACACTATCGTCTGGAGTCAGACTATCGTCTGGAGTCACACTATCGTCTGAAGTCACACTATCGTCTGAAGTCACACTATCGTCTGAAGTCACACTATCGTCTGGAGTCACAATATCGTCTGAAGTCACACTATCGTCTGGAGTCACACTATCGTCTCCAGTCACACTATCGTCTGGAGTCACACTATCGTCTGGAGTCACACTATCGTCTCCAGTCACACTATCGTCTGGAGTGACACTATCGTCTGCAGTCACACTATCGTCTGGAGTCACACTATCGTCTGCAGTCACACTATCGTCTGGAGTCACACTATCGTCTGGAGTCACACTATTGTCTGCAGTCACACTATCGTCTGGAGTCACACTATCGTCTGGAGTCACACTATCGTCTGCAGTCACACTATCGTCTGCAGTCACACTATCGTCTGCAGTCACATTATCGTCTGCAGTCACACTATCGTCTGGAGTCACACTATCGTCTGGAGTCACACTATCGTCTGTAGTCACACTATCGTCTGGAGTCACACAATCGTCTGCAGTCACACTATCGTCTGGAGTCACACTATCGTCTGGAGTCACACTATCGTCTGGAGTCACACTATTGTCTGGAGTCACACTATCGTCTGGCGTCACACTATCGTCTGGCGTCACCGCAGGTGCAGGACTTGCAAACTGCATGTAGACGACTGTCGCCATTTATTTCTATATGCACAATGTTGTCTTCGGTAATGCATCTCCGCTCGTGGGTTCGCTACATACATTTTGTACACCGACCAATAGAAGTTTACCTACGCGTGACCGTATTCACGATGTGCACAACTTGCACATCCGAGATGATGATGTTCCACATGCTAAAGGCTGTTCACGATAAAGTGAGCACTTTAGAAATGAACCTTAGAAAAGAGTCACTGCCCCTGCCTGCATATATCTTAACGGCCGCACTGAGTGACATTCTCCCAGTAAAGTTTGTAACGATAGCTGGATAGTAGTTCCACATTTTAAAGTCGAATAAAAAGTGTTAGGTATCATTTGTAATAACTTAAAATCACTACTTTCACTTTTTGTTTTTTTATTCATCAAAGTGTAAAAATAAACAGATTTGTAAAGTATTTACTTTCTTAATAATTTCACAGTTCCACTTGACCGACGCATGAATAAAGTGTTGAGGCCATATCAATGATAATTTTACATAAGGCGGAGAAATACACAATGTGCATACAAGTAGATCATAAGCAGGGCTTTCACACGTGCTCATTTTACCGTGAACAGCCTATAGCAACATTTCCGGTCACCACGTACGGTTTGTATCGATGTGTGATGCGGTGTTGTGGTGACGTTTCTGTTACCACCCTTCCTGCGACACCCTGTAGACATTCACTTGCCATTTCGTAGCAATATTTACATTTTAGAATTGATAGTACACATGTCCCTCAACGTCATAGCATGTGGTTCCAACATGATGGTTCAACTGCAGATTTTGCAAGAATTGTGCGTGGGTACTAGGCAAATACGTTCCGTGTTCGCTGTATTGGCCTATGAGGTCCTCTGTCGTGGCCTGCAAGATCCTCAGATATGTCACCGCTGGATGTTTCGTTTGGGTACACATGGAAACCATTGTGTTTACACCGAAGGTAGAATTACGAGGTGATCTATTTTAACGAATTCACGCTGCTGACAACAGCATACGAGTATGCTTGGTGTCTTCGAACGTATGCGTCAGGCAATTTCGCGACAATTCAATACATGTCTTGGAGCACATGGTATGAACTTCAAACAGTTCCCGTAAACTATCTTATTAGTTCAATTACCTTTCTAAATGTAGAATTTGGTAATGTTTTAATACATTCGTTTACTACAGTATCACCTGCCTTGTGTTCATTTTGCAGTCACAGTACATTTCCACTTACTTACTAGGGTGTCTGTCCTCTTAGTGCCTCTTCATTCGTTAATACAACTCATGTTGCATCTGAATAGAAGCACTTATAGGCCGTAACTCCGCCTACATCGTTGAGAGGACCAATGGGTGGGATAGACGTCAGGCTCTAGTGGGAGGGGTCGATAAGTGTAATGAGGAGTCCGAAGTAGGAGGCAGCGCAGGCGTTGACGAAGCTGGACCGTGGTTGGCTAACGGCACCCAGAGTGAGTGACTTGTAAATTTTCGCTGGGGCGTACGAGTGAAACTAAGTTCCCCTTCCTACTCAGATTTCTAGTCCCTACAACAGTTCGGATGGAGAAGTTGAAAGCATCGCAGTGTTTGCTGGTATATTAAGGACACTCCTTAACCTCCGGTGCAAGGTGTTTGAAATACACGTTTTTCTACTAAACTACTAAATATTCATTCAATCCGCTGATATGAGAAAAATCACACACTTTATGCGCGACCTGTTGAATGTTATCACGTAGTAGCACATGCCAGGAGCACCAGTTTCACACTACTCCAACATCGCTAGAGAAAGTGCTGCATCTCACAATATACGTGTCAGATACACACGCGAATTCCCAAGGGTCTCCTTGTAGCAGCCTTACCGCCCATAAAACGATATAAGTCCCATAGGTGCATAATGCAATGCGACTAGGACACTGCACGCCAGTTCAAGCCTTGAACCTAGTGGCGACGGCGCACTTAATGGGCATAGCAACGTAGCTCTTATCCCCCCCCCCCCGGCTTCTCTGCCCCAAGTCCCATAGGTGCATAATGCAATGCGACTAGGACACTGCACGCCAGTTCAAGCCTTGAACGTAGTGGCAACGGCGCACTTAATGGGCATAGCAACGTAGCTCTTATCCCCCCCCCCCCCCGGCTTCTCTGCCCCAAGTCCCATAGGTGCATAATGCAATGCGACTAGGACACTGCACGCCAGTTCAAGCCTTGAACGTAGTGGCAACGGCGCACTTAATGGGCATAACAACGTAGCTCTTATCCCCCCCCCCCGGCTTCTCTGCCCCAAGTCCCATAGGTGCATAATGCAATGCGACTAGGACACTGCACGCCAGTTCAAGCCTTGAACCTAGTGGCAACGGCGCACTTAATGGGCGTAACAACGTAGCTCTTACCCCCCCCCCCCCCCGGTTTCTCTGCCCCAAGTCCCATAGGTGCATAATGCAATGCGACTAGGACACTGCACGCCAGTTCAAGCCTTGAACCTAGTGGCAACGGCGCACTTAATGGGCATAACAACGTAGCTCTTACCCCCCCCCCCCCGGTTTCTCTGCCCCAAGTCCCATAGGTGCATAATGCAATGCGACTAGGACACTGCACGCCAGTTCAAGCCTTGAACGTAGTGGCAACGGCGCACTTAATGGGCATAACAACGTAGCTCTTATCCCCCCCCCCGCTTCTCTGCCACAAGTTGTGGAAGGAAGGTGCAGGTAGGCGGGTCCCTTAATGTATTCTTGTTCATAAAATCTTAGTGAAACAAATCTCATGTTGACTGTTGCAACAAAAGCAGTCTCTCTCACTCCATGGTAATGTCGCTTGACTGGACAAAGCAATAACCTGTATTACTACAATTATTGTTGAGCTGGTCATCCACACGACCTGTACCGCTACCTAAGAGGGAGCAACACTCTCACCATGAGACTGTGATTGCATGGCTCTTCCCAATTATACGCTGTTCGCGGTAAACTTACCTCTCTTGAAAGCTCTACTTAAGATATTCTTGTGTGCATATTGGATATTATTGCAGCATAAATACCGTTAACATTGTCACAAGCCTCATCACTTTATTCGTCAGTCTAAAGGATATTCACGGTAAAGTGAGGACTGTTTGGAGCATTCTCATTTGGAATAATAGTTAGTAAATATATTTAATTGTAGCCTGAGACGTTAACTTTCGAGTCCAGTGAGATATATACACACTGTGTTTTTTACTTACATGGTAATATTTATCTAAACAAGTGGAGGAAGGATAATAAATGGCTGAAAGGAAAAAAGTAACTAGGAACTCAAAAGCGCTCAACTTACCCTGAACAGCCTTTGTCAAGTGAAACGAAAAACTTTAGAAAAATATTTCAAAAATGTGCTGCTTGATATAATTATAATGCATTAAACAAACCAAAAGCAAAATAAATAACGTCGCGTATTTCTAATGTTTACCGAACTCTTTTAATTTAACGTTAATACATGGAAGTGCTTCCCCTACAGCGTTACCAACTTTACTAAGCGCATGGCACTGTGTGTGCGCAACGTAAGATATGCAGTTAGGGGCGGTGACATTTTTCAAATGTTGATTCCATAAGACTGGTTCATTAACCCAGAACAGTGTACAATGACGTATTTAAAAGTCAGGTCTGAAGTATCGTTCCTTGGTTACTGGATCTCACAATCCGCGACGTGGTTGAAACAAAAAGTGAGTTATGTCACACAACTGTTGCAGTATTTTTATAGCGACCATGTCCGAAATTAGCGGGTCGTTCACTCCCGTCTTCCAATGGACACGGGAGACATGATGAGTGGGTTATTGTATCCACGTCGAACAAACTGCGCTGTCCAGCCGCTTCTAAAAAAGTACAATATTGCAATACAGTACGACCATTACTAGTTAATCTAATTACTAAAAACCCCACTGCAAAAACATTCAAAACTCAGACAGCCCTATTATTGGACAAAGGTTTTAATAAGAAGAAACAGTTTTTATACCATTCATCTGATGTCAACACTACGTGGTATGGTTAATTAAAATTTTCAGATTTAAAATAAAGTGTTACGTGTGTGTGTGTGTGTATATATATATATATATATATATATATATATATATATATATATATATATATATATATATATATATAGAGAAAGTGCTGCATCTCACAATATACGTGTCAGATACACACGCGAATTCTCAAGGGTCTCCTTGTAGCAGCCTTACCGCCCATCAAACGATATAAGTCCCATAGGTGCATAATGCAATGCGACTAGGACACTGCACGCCAGTTCAAGCCTTGAACCTAGTGGCGACGGCGCACTTAATGCGCATAGCAACGTAGCTCTTATCCCCCCCCTTTGGATAGAATTAAAAATATATATATATATATAATTACGTATAAGTGTATGTATATAAATATATAATCATTACCGGTACGAAATATTTTGTAATAATTATGATGTATATTTTTGCAAATATACATATACTATATGCAAAAATAAACATCATAGTTATCGCCAAGTACTTCATACTTATAATTCCTACTTAAATCTGATATTACGAGGAAATATTTAAGAAAACTACGCAATTAAATTATTTGTATTTATGTTATTATTTATGTTATTATGTTATTAGTGTTATAACCAAAAGATTTTTATCAATCACACTATCATCATTAATTAATTTTTAATTGTTATACTATTATGTACAATACCATTTTACACAATTCGTCATATTCTTGTATGATTTTAACTTTGGCTTCCAAAATGGCAATAAATTTGTCAAGTTAAAAACATAACATTTATATACGAATTGCGAACTTTTCTTGAAAATATTTCTTTATTAGGTTTGTCAGTTTACTTTTACATCTAAAACCCTACCTTGAGAATCATAGGGATTAGGGAAAAAAAGTATTAATTAGCGAAAGAAAAACTTATTTCACAGTAGACTTTAAATCAAATTCGAAGCTCTGATTGCAATCTCTTACGATCGAGTATTTGTAGCTATACTCGTGTTCTGCGGTATATTTCTAGCTATACTCGTGTTTTACGGTATATTTCTAGCTACACTCGTGTTTTACGGTATATTTCTAGCTACACTCGTGTTTTACGGTATATTTCTAGCTATACTCGTGTTTTACGGTATATTTCTAGCTATACTCGTGTTTTACGGTATATTTCTAGCTATACTCGTGTTTTACGGTATATTTCTAGCTATACTCGTGTTTTACGGTATATTTCTAGCTATACTCGTGTTTTACGGTATATTTCTAGCTACACTCGTGTTTTGCGGTATATTAAAAAAAAAAACAGCTGGCACGCTGTAAGGTTAATTGTGTTTCGAGACACGAAACATATTTTATAAGCACTATTTGATATCCTTCGTGCGTGAAAATACCTCTCGTATTAATTCAATTAGTCCTTCGGTTTCACAGAACTTAATGAGCATTAATTTCGAAGGTTTTGACGAGAATACGTCTTTAAATTTGCAACCATAGTAGGAGGCAATCCAGAAAATACGAGGATAACATAATAGGGGGATACAGTTTGGCGTTGGAGCTCCGAATCTATTGTCAACATTCAAATTCAATTACACTACTCGATTGCCAAAGAATCGAAGCATTATGTTACGTTGTGTGAGAACTGTGAAGCATCGCGAGTCGTGAGGTGAGAATGCGCGAAGGAAGGGGGCGCAATTTTCAGTTCGTTTCGCCGCGTCTCATAAATACCCCGTAGTATAACTTCTGACTAGGAGAAGCTACAACGCTCGTTTGAGTTTCAATCGACAGATCTTGTCCGGATCAATCAATTGCGTGTGTAAAAACATTTGTGTGCAGTGGTTATGGTGAAATTGTATGAGTTTAATATGAAAAATTTAAGAAAACTTAACATAATGTCGGCCTACACTCGTCAAAAATCCAAGCCTAAATACAGAAATCGTATACGGTTGGAAAGAGCATCTCAAAAGCAATCCAGTGATATCCATAAAAGCCTATATGATCGAGTGAAGCGGCGCCGGGAACGTAAAATAAACATCAAGGCGTCCGAGCGCGTCAACGTAGACGTATTCACACAAAACAAACGGCCGCGTCCCCAACACAGCCAATCACAATTTACCTGTAGCGTGCCACGACAGCAGGGGAAGAGGTTCACGAACAAGTCTGCATAACAGGTAGACAGTTGGTCGCCCTGGGCAAGGATCCACGAGTCCAGGCAGGCATCCTACACGGGTCTTATCCTGGTCTGCAGGTGCCGTGTCTGGCGTCCAAGGTTACGCCATTCAAGTGTTCCTCCACGAAGATGGACCAGTCATCTTGCTGGCCTCGCCTTTCCTGCAGTCGCCGTAGTTAGCGTGCAGAGGTCTAGCCGGCTCTCGCTTTACCCGCCGTGTTCTATTTTTTTTTATTTATCTCTGCATGATTCATATTTAGGATTAATTATTGAAAAATGCGGCGATAGAATCTTAACTAGTTACCTTACTCATTTTTACGGACTTAATAAATGAACTACTAATGCATGTTTATGCAACAATTAACTTAATAAATGAACTACTAATGCATGTTTATGCAACAATTAACTTAATATCAAATGTTATATATTAATTCAATCCTACCTTTTAATGACAACCATTGAACACCTATTGATATAAATAGTGTAGGAGTATGGAAATATATGCAAATGCTGGCGTCACGTAAGGGTGCGAAAAGAAAATAGTATTGTAATACTGTGGGCAGTATGTGAAAGTGCAGCAAAGTAAAGAAACTTGAAATGGGCGCTGCATATGGCGTGAACACACTTAACATACATTCAATGAAGTGACACAGGATAGAAGCACATTTATACTGTAAAGATAGTCTTACCCTTGTAGTATTGAAGTTCTGGTCGCTGGGATAAGGATGGATTCCCTTACCAAGCATACATGATACACAGACACTGAGGACCATAGGAATTCTGTTCTACCAGCAACGTTACAAAAAGAGACTGTTCTTAGGTGAAGCAAAATAGTTCATGGAGAGTGCTTTACTTGGTGCAGTGGATTCAATTCAAAATAATATTTCCATGAAGTAGAAAGCAGCATAAGAAGTTCACATTTGCCTGTAGCAAAACAATAATACCCCGAAGTAATCAGGCAGCTGGCAGCTAAATGTCCTAAACAGTGCCAAATTAATGCGTCCTTAAATTATATTCAACTTGACACGCAATACTCGGTTTATATAATTGCCTAGTTTTAAATATATTATACGTCGGTAGAACACAAGAAACATATTATCTGAGATTACCCGTGAGAATTAATATGGAGCTAGAGTTTAAAAGATGGAAAACATGTACGACATATTTTGCAGGTTTCGCACTTAAAATGCTCAACAGCCCTCTTCTACTGCGCTCTCGCGCACTCCAATGGCTATAAATAATATGTCGAGCAACATCTTGAGTGTCGATATCGTGTTTATACAAATAATTAGACGGCTTACAAACACCATCACAGCATCCCTGGCTGCCCTATATGAAATCTTAGCAAAACGAGATTGAGACAAGGTCCGTTCATAATAATTGAATTTTTACAGAAAATGTTAATTTTAAATTAACATAGTTTGTATAGGACTTATTGCTTAAGTGTATTCAAAAACCTCTATGCTTTAATGACGTAATGCGTCGCTACCTACTTAGGTGAACCATTAACATTACTAACATGTAACAACACAATGCAAATTATAAAATAAAACATGCTGCGTATAAACATAACAAATGAAACAGAAAATAACAATACACATCAAATTTCAATTAACATATCATAAAAACAATTATTACGTTATAATATAAGCACGTTACTAAACAAGTATTTAACTATGCAAATATTGATATATGCCAATATGACTGTCAATGAAAATATAAAATGGCCAGGCGTCACACTATTAACAACCGGGTACAAGAATTTCCACAGAACTATGAAATGTAATGCTTCTATAATGAAATATTTTCACTTATAACGTTTACTCTTCTGTTATGACAGTAGAAGGAATAATTTCTTCTTGAGGGGTGTGCAGTCTCTTAACATCTAGGTGTTTGGGACTGGTAAGTATTAAGTGATGTAAGAATGGAGCAGCGCCGGAGTGCAAGGACGGGGGAAATGGGAGATCCCCGAGAAAACCCGCCGACCAGCGGCATCATCCGGGAATCGAACCCGGTTCGTCTCGGTGCGAGGCGAGTAGTCTAACCACTGTACCACCGCAAAGCCATGCTTATTGTAAACTGTAGAAGTTCAACGTACGTTTCCATTTTTCCATTCCGTTAACGAAGTCACTGATATATAATACAAACTTAAAGTCAAAATACAGTCAGCTAAAAATCTTTCTTTATCTTCGTAAAAATGAGTAACTTTTAATGGAATTAATTATATAGTATATAACCAATAAATCTATTTCATGCGCCTGTTTTTAATGTAACCCGAAGTCTATATATGAAAATTAAATTTCAAACAAAACTGTTTTTTTTTATTATTATTTTGTGTAAAATCACGTTTCTTTTTCACATAGCGCTCATTTTCAATTTCTTTAGTTAACTTTAAACTTAAGTTTCAACGTTTCTAAACCGTAAGTCAAGTGTACAGTCGCAGCGGTGAGTTCTCGCAGGCTGTGATTCACTAAGCCGGGAATGACAATACTCTGACACTGTAGGAATGCGACTGTCACACATGACACCGTGGCAACGGGCGGATTGTTTCCACTCCCGACAAGTCACTAAGTCAATAGAGTCGCGCCTCCTGGAGGCGACACTCTGACACTGTAGGAATGCGACTGTCACACATGACACCGTGGCAACGGGCGGATTGTTTCCACTCCCGACAAGTCACTAAGTCAATAGAGTCGCGCCTCCGGGAATGACAATACTCTGACACTGTAGGAATGCGACTGTCACACTTGACACCGTGGCAACGGGCGGATTGTTTCCACTCCCGACAAGTCACTAAGTCAATAGAGTCGCGCCTCCGGGAATGACAATACTCTGACACTGTAGGAATTCGACTGTCCACACATGACACCGTGGCAACAGGCGGATTGTTTCCACTCCCGACAAGTCACTAAGTCAATAGAGTCGCGCCTCCGGGAATGACAATACTCTGACACTGTAGGAATGCGACTGTCACACTTGACACCGTGGCAACGGGCGGGTTGTTTACACTCCCGACAAGTCACTAAGTCAATAGAGTCGCGCCTCCGGGAATGACAATACTCTGACACTGTAGGAATGCGACTGTCACACATGACACCGTGGCAACGGGTGGATTGTTTCCACTCCCGACAAGTCACTAAGTCAATAGAGTCGCGCCTCCGGGAATGACAATACTCTGACACTGTAGGAATGCGACTGTCACACTTGACACCGTGGCAACGGGCGGATTGTTTCCACTCCCGACAAGTCACTAAGTCAATAGAGTCGCGCCCCCGGGAATGACAATACTCTGACACTGTAGGAATGCGACTGTCACACTTGACACCGTGGCAACGGGCGGATTGTTTCCACTCCCGACAAGTCACTAAGTCAATAGAGTCGCGCCTCCGGGAATGACAATACTCTGACACTGTAGGAATGCGACTGTCACACTTGACACCGTGGCAACGGGCGGATTGTTTCCACTCCCGACAAGTCACTAAGTCAATAGAGTCGCGCCTCCGGGAATGACAATACTCTGACACTGTAGGAATGCGACTGTCACACTTGACACCGTGGCAACGGGCGGGTTGTTTACACTCCCGACAAGTCACTAAGTCAATAGAGTCGCGCCTCCGGGAATGACAATACTCTGACACTGTAGGAATGCGACTGTCACACATGACACCGTGGCAACGGGTGGATTGTTTCCACTCCCGACAAGTCACTAAGTCAATAGAGTCGCGCCTCCGGGAATGACAATACTCTGACACTGTAGGAATGCGACTGTCACACTTGACACCGTGGCAACGGGCGGATTGTTTCCACTCCCGACAAATCACTAAGTCAATAGAGTCGCGCCTCCGGGAATGACAATACTCTGACACTGTAGGAATGCGACTGTCACACTTGACACCGTGGCAACAGGCGGATTGTTTCCACTCCCGACAAGTCACTAAGTCAATAGAGTCGCGCCTCCGGGAATGACAATACTCTGACACTGTAGGAATGCGACTGTCACACTCGACACCGTGGCAACGGGTGGATTGTTTCCACTCCCGACAAGTCACTAAGTCAATAGAGTCGCGCCTCCGGGAATGACAATACTCTGACACTGTAGGAATGCGACTGTCACACTTGACACCGTGGCAACGGGCGGATTGTTTCCACTCCCGACAAGTCACTAAGTCAATAGAGTCGCGCCTCCGGGAATGACAATACTCTGACACTGTAGGAATGCGACTGTCACACTCGACACCGTGGCAACGGGTGGATTGTTTCCACTCCCGACAAGTCACTAAGTCAATAGAGTCGCGCCTCCGGGAATGACAATACTCTGACACTGTAGGAATGCGACTGTCACACTTGACACCGTGGCAACAGGCGGATTGTTTCCACTCCCGACAAGTCACTAAGTCAATAGAGTCGCGCCTCCGGGAATGACAATACTCTGACACTGTAGGAATGCGACTGTCACACTTGACACCGTGGCAACGGGCGGATTGTTTCCACTCCCGACAAGTCACTAAGTCAATAGAGTCGCGCCTCCGGGAATGACAATACTCTGACACTGTAGGAATGCGACTGTCACACTTGACACCGTGGCAACGGGCGGATTGTTTCCACTCCCGACAAGTCACTAAGTCAATAGAGTCGCGCCTCCGGGAATGACAATACTCTGACACTGTATGAATGCGACTGTCACACTTGACACCGTGGCAACGGGCGGATTGTTTCCACTCCCGACAAGTCACTAAGTCAATAGAGTCGCGCCTCCGGGAATGACAATACTCTGACACTGTAGGAATGCGACTGTCACACTTGACACCGTGGCAACGGGCGGATTGTTTCCACTCGCGACAAGTCACTAAGTCAATAGAGTCGCGCCTCCGGGAATGACAATACTCTGACACTGTAGGAATGCGACTGTCACACTTGACACCGTGGCAACGGGCGGATTGTTTCCACTCCCGACAAGTCACTAAGTCAATAGAGTCGCGCCTCCGGGAATGACAATACTCTGACACTGTAGGAATGCGACTGTCACACATGACACCGTGGCAACAGGCGGATTGTTTCCACTCCCGACAAGTCACTAAGTCAATAGAGTCGCGCCTCCGGGAATGACAATACTCTGACACTGTAGGAATGCGACTGTCACACTTGACACCGTGGCAACGGGCGGGTTGTTTACACTCCCGACAAGTCACTAAGTCAATAGAGTCGCGCCTCCGGGAATGACAATACTCTGACACTGTAGGAATGCGACTGTCACACTTGACACCGTAGCAACGGGCGGGTTGTTTACACTCCCGACAAGTCACTAAGTCAATAGAGTCGCGCCTCCGGGAATGACAATACTCTGACACTGTAGGAATGCGACTGTCACACTTGACACCGTGGCAACGGGCGGATTGTTTCCACTCCCGACAAGTCACTAAGTCAATAGAGTCGCGCCTCCGGGAATGACAATACTCTGACACTGTAGGAATGCGACTGTCACACTTGACACCGTGGCAACGGGCGGATTGTTTACACTCCCGACAAGTCACTAAGTCAATAGAGTCGCTCCTCCGGGAATGACAATACTCTGACACTGTAGGAATGCGACTGTCACACTTGACACCGTGGCAACGGGCGGATTGTTTCCACTCCCGACAAGTCACTAAGTCAATAGAGTCGCGCCTCCGGGAATGACAATACTCTGACACTGTAGGAATGCGACTGTCACACTTGACACCGTGGCAACGGGCGGGTTGTTTACACTCCCGACAAGTCACTAAGTCAATAGAGTCGCGCCTCCGGGAATGACAATACTCTGACACTGTAGGAATGCGACTGTCACACTTGACACCGTGGCAACGGGCGGGTTGTTTACACTCCCGACAAGTCACTAAGTCAATAGAGTCGCGCCTCCGGGAATGACAATACTCTGACACTGTAGGAATGCGACTGTCACACTTGACACCGTGGCAACGGGTGGATTGTTTCCATTCCCGACAAGTCACTAAGTCAATAGAGTCGCGCCTCCTGGAGGCGACACTCTTTAACACATGTCGAGTCTCTGATTTCTCTCTGATTTCCTGTCGTACGTCGGTTTGAGGTTATTTTTCTGTCTGAGGTCGGCCTTGTTGAACAAACTGATGTCTATTTTCTGCAGTTCAGCCCTGTATCTAGTCAGATTTCAACTTATTACATGGAAATAACATTTTATAATATATAATACATTATCCGTGTAGACAATCTCATATATACTAAGTAATGGTTACCAGCTTTTTCCCAGTTTTAGTGGCCAAATATTTTATCTCCTTTTAATATTTTACAAAAAATAGGCGCTACAGTACATATAAGTAAATATTTGTTTAGATATTCATCGGATAGTGTGACATATGAGCAAACCTGCATATTTGAACGCAGAAATTTCGGAAAAAATTCGACCAAAATGACTGAATGCAACAAAAATAATTAAGTGTGGGTTTATTGTTGTTTAAAAATTTTTAATATAGGCACAGCCATAATACTTTTGCTCAATTTAATGTTAAGTATTTCGAAAAAGATTCACTTGAAATTTATAGCTGAATATAAATCGACCAATTGTGAGATTACCTGACCGTTGCAGTAGTGCTGTAAGGTTACATTTTACAGTTTGTTTCATGTTTAGCGAGATCTTCGATTTTTTAAATGGTTTGTGAGAAGAGCAAAAAAAATTACAGAAGTATTCAAGCAAATTAGATGTTGTCAGTCTTAAATGCCTGATTTGATAAAGTGTTGGAAGTCAATCACCCAACGTCATGTAGGTATGACAGTTGTGTACATGATGAACAGCACGGGAGAAATATAAGAAAACTAAATTTCCAAACAACATAAACCTTGGGGAAAACAGGTAACCTAAGATACGTTCATGTCCGTGTACTTTCGTGCATTTTTTTCTGAAGACAGAGTTGCCTATATCAAAATTCCTAGCTTTTCACTGTATTGCTCTATTTTAACGAATATTTTTAATTTTGTCAATAAAGGTGAGGCATGTTTTTTTTTTTCTATTTGTAGCTCAAAATACTGTGAGAGTTCGATGCATATCTACTTGGTTGCTCATTAGCTGGATCTTTTAGTTAACTGCTGGAAGATTGGCAATCGTATTTGCAGCCCCCACTATTTTATCTATTACGCCAATTTTGTCACTGAAACAATTTCTCCGTCTAAGAAGTATTTGTTCCTCTCGGTCGCGGATAAATTCATAATTTGAATTAATGCAGAGAATTAATGTTATGTCTGCTTAAACTTTATCAGTATAAACACTCTCACACTGGAAAAAATATTTTGTAGCGGCCACAAAATTATTTTGTTGGTATTCGCCCTACCAAATTTTTTGTGGTGTACACAAATAAAATTGTAGCTGCATCATAATAAGCCTTTAGTAGCCATTAAATTTTGTGGCCACTAAAAATTTACTTTGTGGCAGCTACAAAATGTTTTGTGTACACCACAAAAAATTTGGCAGTGTGAATACCAACAAAATATTATTGTGGCCTCATTTTTTTTTTTCAGTGTATATCTCGGAGTGGATTAATAATATTTTAACGGCGTGCTTGATATTATTGGTAGGAATGTTGTATGAACGTAAATGGAGGCCTCAGCGGCATATATTTATAACACAGTGAGTGTAATGTATGATGTAAACCCTCCTGACACCTGGCCCTGGCTGGACGTAGTGTCTGACAGAGGGCGAGGAGTTCATTCAACCACTGCATTACGACAGAAAAAGGCGAGAAAACAATCACTGCCAAACTCTACTCATGAATAATTCCGGTGACGTCACCGCCTTGGAATTTCGAAACCGAGTATAGGTCCTTCCATCGTGTCACACTTTAATAGATCCATAGGCAAGGAGGAAGCACCGTTAGTTACACAAACTATGTATTCATGCTGTCTCATTTGCTACAACATGCAACAAATCGTATACAAATAAAAGTTCTTGGATTCGAAAACTTGCTGCGTTTGCAAGACACTTGTATGCTATCTTCAACAACTCATTTACTTACGTAACTGGACTAAGTTAAGTGGCAGTTCAAGCCTCGAATTACGAGGTCCCCAGAGTCTGCCCTGGCGAACAACGTGGGCTTTAACCCTCTCATCGCGGCTTCAGTATTTCGCCAAATAGTAATAAAAAAAACTCCTGAGTGGCCTCTAACTACAAGAGTGGCCTAGTGCATGAATCACCAGAGGATAACTGTTAACGCTGCGAGTACAGAACACCAAATACAAGTCCTCTCTCACAACTAAATTAATTATTTTAACTACGAGAATAATTGCCTGCAAGTATAATACTTATCCGCAGAGGCAACTACCAATTTGTTTCCTAACCTACCCTAATATAAATGTTAGTCGTGGTCAGGGTTAAGAACGAGACCTAAGTGCGTCTCAGGGCTGAGCCCAATCAGGGAAGCGTCAATAAATCTGTTTCGGAGGAGGCCCTAATTCGGTTTGATAACAATAAAAAATTTTCACTCGTAATACGTTAGCAGTAACCTTACACAGTGCATAAGGTTTTTCCACTAGACCGACATTTGGTAACATGCAGTATAACTAAATTTCGTTTACAAAACCAGAACTGTATTTCACTGCAAATGCATCGTTTCATTTACACCATAAACACATGCACGCACACACACACGACACACAAACACAATCATGCAACGTCTACCGACAAACATCGAATGCAGCATCATCACGACAAAATAAGATGAAACATTTATATGACGTATGTTCTGAAATAATTCCCAAGTTATACATAGAAGCCATAGAAGTTATACATCAGTCGTGATTTCATTTTAATAATGTTATATGGACTATTGAAGATGGAGCTCTGAGGTCTGTATACAAATGTGTAACTAAACAAATATACAAAAACATCGCAAGATATATCGTCACTATATTATTTCATATAAAGTATAGGGGTTCCGCCTTTTTTTTTTGCTCTGATTTTTGTGATGCAGAAGCGTAATTGGTTTCGTAATGACGAATTATTAATCACATGTTGAAAATGACAAAACAGGTCACCTTGTGTCATTATCTCAAACCTCATCGTTTTCGAGAAACTTGGGCATCATTTTCAGAACGAATAATTGTATCCCTCGGCTAATAGGCAACGCCTAACATTCACGACAGGTCTGCAGCAAATCAGAGCCTGCAGTGCCTTAGGGCCAATAAACCTGTGAAAATGTCACGTATAAATGGTTTACTTTACGACAAAAGCAAAATAATCGCATCTGTAGTGGTATTGTGCATGAAAGATAGTCAGGCTTAAAAAGTAATGACCGTCATACAGTGGCATAGGCCTACAAGGAAGGGAATTCACGCAAGAAGACATGCATAGTGGCAGAGGATTGGGCAGCCAAGGTCACGATTGGAGCCAATACTTCCTCCCTGAGTGCACATTAAGCTAAACTTATAACTAGGAACATCCCATAGGGGATATGAATGAGTGACTTCTGAAAATCGGGCCGGCATACATAATTAACGTTGTTCAAGGAACAAATTATTTTCTACATTTCGACCATATTTGATGATTTTTGTTTCATGATATCGTAAGTAAGTTGGTATAAATGTCACTGTGAACACAAAGATTGTTTCATCTACAGTATTTATTGATGTCACGAGCAAGGTATGCTTTGAGATACGACAGTCGCCTCTACTTCCCGTAAGTAAGTTGGTATAAATGTCACTGTGAACACAAAGATTGTTTCATCTACAGTATTTATTGATGTCACGAGCAAGGTATGCTTTGAGATACGACAGTCGCTTCTACTTCCCAAAAGGTTTAAAACTTCTTGCTATATTCCATTTCAATTTTATCTCAAATGTTAACATTTAAATAAGGATGGGCCACGTATCAAATTTCTGAGGAGTATTATTCACGCCATTCCATTAAAACGTGCAAGTACTTTTACCTATAGAATCATGTTTTTTCTTTCAATTTTGATATTTGTAAGGAAAAAACATTTATTTAAGATTCTCATAACTCGTTTATTTAGCTTTTGAAAAGTTATCTTCATTCATTATCTTACTTCATTCGGACTACTTTATCATGTCACACGAAAAAGTATGTAATATAATAAAAATGTGGACAATAATTAGACTCCGGAACGCCTTTCAACCATGTCAGTCACAGATAAGACTTACATGTATAATTTTCGATGTCGCATCAAAGAATTTTTTTTTTTTTTTTTTTCGTATCTGTGCTACGGTAAAATGAGAATAGATGTATAATGCGGGTCCTGGACCACCCTACTTTTTCCAATAATTTTAGCCAAAAATACAAGAAAAAATAGCATCAACTTTTTCTTGCTATTTGTAACAAAAGTACAGGATTAAAATTAAGAACTTAAAATTTGAAATTTAATAAAAAACGATGAAAAACAAGCAAAATGTACGTTATAAACAAGCAAAATTTATTGTTTTCAAGCTGCTTTATAACATTGCTGAAAATGTTAATTTTTTTGTAAAAAAGAGAGAAATTTTCTTAGCAAATCAAGCAATTTATTATTAAAATCACATACATTTTGCAATATTTTACTAATGGGGCGTGCAGAAATTTTGATGCTCTAAAAATAGGGAATTTACACCAAAGCACAAGAAAAATAACATTAAATATTTTCTTGCTATAGGAAATTAAATTGTAAGAAATAAAATAAAATAATTAAAATCTAAAATTCAATGAAAAAAACGATCAAAATCAAGCAAATTTAAGCTTAAACCATATGCAAAGATAGAAATTAATAGAGTTTATATATTTTAAGAAAACTCAAATCATTCATAGATTTACCATTTCTCATTTCTTTTAGCCCTTCATATGTTACAAAATTTCGATTCTCGTTTATTAACTGTAAAGCATTTTTATCAAACAGACTTACATAGCGATCTGGCAAAGTAATTTTAAACTTTGAATCAAGAATAAAACTTTTTTTTTTTCCAAACTGAGAACCATATACTTGAAAATCTAAACTTGGGGCGTAGCGATTCCATCTTTATGTTTATTTAAAAGAAAAAATCTGAAAAAATATATATATTTTACTACTTTAAATTATTTTTATTTTATTATTTTAATGTCATGATTTTGATTGTTATTATTTTATTATTTTTATTATAAAATAATTATCTTCTGTGAAATTTTTTTTTTCTTTCAAATCAACATAAAAATGGAATCGCTGCGCGCCAACGAAATGGAAAAAAATACCACATCTAAACAATGTAAAAAGTGTGGCGAAGTATTAAACACAGAAAATTTTTACTTTAGTGAATACGCAAATGAAAAGCTTTATAACATCTGTAAAAATGCTGCATTGAAAAGTGTACAAAGCATTATGAACTAGACAACGACAAGGTATTATGCGAATGTGGAAAAAATGTTTGTAACACATCTATCAAAATGCATAAGAATTCTTTACACAGTACAGGACTAGATAATTTAAATGAAATTCAACACAATAATTATCCAACAAAAGCATGTAAAGTGTGTAATGAGAATAAATCTATAAAACTATTTTAGCTTCATAAAAATTCTAAGGACAAAAATATAACAAAATGTAAAGCTTGTTATAATGTATACATGAAGAAATATAATAATAGTAAGATGTTAAATAATTAATAAATATTTCTTTTGATATTAATATTAACTAAAACTTTGTATTAATTAAGGAGAAATGATTTAATTAGACATTGGTATACTCTAAGGATAGATGAATTAATTACTGCTTAAATACCATTTCGTATATGCAAGCAAAGAGAAAGAAAATTTGCGCATTTATCATTTGTATGCTAATATCAACGAATTATATTCAAAAAATAAAAAGAAATTGAAAAAATATTTCCATTCTATAATAATCTATTTGTAAAACAAGTGAAAAAGGATTTGAAAGAAATATTCCCATTTTCTAATATTCTATTTCTAAAACAAGAGAAAAGGGACATAAAAGAAATATTCCCATTTTCTAATAACCTATTTGTAAAACTTAGAAAAAAGAAAACGGGTAAATAAGGGATCAGAAAGCATATTTTTACAAATTTACCTTTGGCTGACAAAAGTATCAATGAATTATATCCCAAAGATAAAAAAAAATTAATACAAATATTTCAATTTTATAATTATTTATTTATTAACAAAAGAAGTGGAAGAACCAATAAAAATAACAGCGTTAAAAAGTTTTTAAAGGTAGGTTATCAACCTTTAACATTGAAAATAACGTTAATTTAGTAGAGCCTAATCACTTTTTAATATCAGTAAAAAATAAGGTATTTTATATAATACACAATAATCTTAAAATATTTAGAGGGTTGATAACCAGCATTATACCAAGTGTCACAAGCAGGAAAATAATCAAGTAGAATTATTTACATTTCAATCATTTAACCATAGACTATTAAACGAAGGAGAATTTACAAAGATTTATAAAATCCTAACAGAGGAATTACTTATAGAATTATATGAATTTCAAAAAAAGAGGTTCTGGATGGAATTGCATAAAATAATTGGAATACAATTAGCAATAAATAAGTACAATCTATTAAATGGAGCATCATATATTGATCTACCAGAATTTATTAAGAATAAAAAAATATGCATTAATGTGAAGAATGATGATCAAATATGTTTTCTTAGACCAATAAAATCAGCATTGTTTCCAGCAGACAGTCATTCGGATAGAGTGACTAAATACAAAAATGCTAGGCTTTATATCAATGATGTAATAAAAATATATGAATATGCTATTCAAATTAACGATATACGAAAAATATAAAATCAAATCCATACATCTATAAATGTATACTCTATTGAAGATGAGTCTACAGTATATCCACTAAAATTTACAAAAAATAAAAAGGAAAAACATATAAATATACTTTATTTCAAAGATGATAAAAAATTCGCATTATTGTTGGTTAAAATATTTATTGAAACTGTTTTCTCCACAAAAAAAATCATAAAACTAAAACTTATATATGTGATATGTGTCCTCAATTATTTTATTTTCAAGAAAGATTAAATAAACATACAAAAGATTGCTCTAAAAATGAATCAGTAAGAATCACTTTACCTTCGAAAGGAAAGCAAATATCTTTCAAAAATTTTTAACATACAAAGAAGGTTCCTTTCACAAAATAGGCAGATTTTGAATCAATTCTAAAAAAAATTTCAACCACTAAACCAAACTAAAGAGAATTAAGTAAATTTAACCTTATCAAGAAATATCAACTTTTAAATGAAAATTATATTGAAAATGGTCTCCATAAGTAAATACATAAATAAAGAAATAATCTTACTAATGATCAAATAAATACCACAGATTTAATGTTGAATGACGAATCATATACTATGCAATATCAGTTGCATGGTGCATCTGGTTTTTGCTTTCATATTGTATCTAGTTTATGTGATTATATGCCTCCAGTAGTATATCGAGGTCCAAGTGTGCATAAGATGTTTATACAATCAATAACAAGGCGGGAGGAAAATTGCGGAAGTATATTAACAAATAGAACCAATGCATCCACTAATAAAAGAAGCAAAAGTATTATATAGTAAATTTAAAAAATCTACTGTTTGTGAATGTGAATTTGCAGATGACAATAAAAAAATTTACATCATAATCATATATGTGGAAAAGTCATTAATCCAGTATATAATCAACATTTAAAATTACCCAAGTCTGTTGCAATTTATTTTCATAATTTAGCTGGGTATGATGCTAATTTATTTATTAAAGAGTTAGGATATGATGATAAAATACAAATTTAATTGCAAATAAAGAAGAAACGTTTATTACTTTTGTGAAAAATACAGGAAATTTAAAAATGAAATTTAAAGACACATTGGAATTTATGGGCAGTAGTTTAGCTAAATTATCATCGAATTTATCCAAACAACAAATGAAACATACACAAAAGCATTTCCCAGAAGAACAAGTTGATTTAGTTATAAGAAAGGGTATCTATCGATATGATAATATGGATAGTTGGAAGAAATTTGGAGAAACCGAACTTATACCAAAAAGTGAATTTTACAATAAATTTAATGATTCTGACATAACTAGCGCTGATTTTGAGCATGCGAAACGTATGTAGAACCAGTTTAATATTTAAATTCTTAGCGAATACCATGATTAATATTTAAAAAGTGATGTATTACTCTTAGCAGATATATTTGAAAATTTAAGAAATACATCTATATATGCATATTATTTAAATACTGCATGGTATTTTCCTGCACCAGGATTATCTTGGGATGCAATGTTAAAAAATGACTTATCAACTGCTAGAATAATTACACAACTATGATATGTTTTAATAATTGTAAAAGGAATTAGAGTTGGAAAATCACAATTTTTTTTAGCGATATGCTAAAGCTAATAACAAATATTTAGAAGATTTTAATCCAAATCGCAAGTCCAACTATTTAGCATATCTCGATGCTAATAAAATTTATATGGTTGGGAAATTTCGCAATATTTACCATATGGTGGTTTTGATTGGGTTTATTATACATTAAATGATTTAGATTACTGGAGTAAAAAAAATATTATATTTGGAGGATGATTCTGAGTATGGTTGATTAGAAGTTGATTTAGAATATCCACAAGTACTGCATAATTAACATAAATATGTGCCATTTTGTGTTAGAAAATAAGGCAGTTCCAGGAACAAATCAATCTAAATGATTAACAACTTTACATTATAGAGGAAAGTTTGTAATTCAATATCGTAATTTAAAACAGTGTCTAAATAATGGTTTAAAACTTACTAAAATACACAGACCAGACAGACTATCTGAAGAAATATATAGATTTCAATATAGAGATGAGAATCAATGCTATAAATGACTTTGCAAAGATTTTTAAAAGCCGATGAATAATTCTGTGTTTGGTAAACAATGGAAAATATAAGAAACAGAGTTGATATAAAACTAATATCAGATGTAGAAAAATATAAAAAATTAGTAGCAAAACCAAATTTCAAAAGAAGTACTATATTTAAAGAGAATCTTGTGACCTCATATATGAATAAAAGATATGTAAAATTTAATAAGCCTATTTATGTGGGTATAATAATTTTTGACAAATCGAAATAACTAATGTATGGCTTCCACTATAAAGTTATGAAACCAAAATATGGCAATGAAATTGATTTATGCTATAAAATACCAATTCGTACATTTATAACATAAAAATTGCAGATTTTTATGAAGATATGAAGTTGATGATAGAAAAATTTAATACAAGTGATTATCCAAATGACAATATTTATAACATGCCTCAAATAAAATAAAAAGTTTTAGGAAAAAATAAAGATGAATATAATGGTAAAATATCGAAACAATTTGATGGTTTACGATAAAAAATGTATGCTTATAAGGTTGACGATAAAGAAAATAAAAAATCGGAAGGAGTAAAGAAATGTGTTATTAACAAGCGAATAACATTCGCGAAATATAAGAACTGTTTGTTTAAAGATAAAATGCAATGTAGAACAATGAATCTAATAATAAGCGAAAGGCACGAGATATATACAATCGAAGTTAGTAAAATTGCATTAAGTCCTTATGTAAACAACATAATTATACTAGAAAATAAAATAGATACATAACCATATGGATATCAGAATGAATAACTTTCAATTAATTTTTAAATTATTATATTATATATTTTCGAGATATTAAAGGTATCCAGGGGACACCTTTCAACTTCTTTAGTTTCCAAAAGAATATCGATATCAGCACCATGGAGATCCATCAGCTTACAATTTTCATCTCTTATTTCCAAAATAATATGACTAAAATGTTGATTATCAATTTTATAGAAAAATGGATATGCGGGTTCATAAATAATAGAATCTCTAAATCCGTACATTGTTTTTGGTGGAAAACTGGCTATTATATATGTTTCTAAATGATTGGTTCACCATATTTGATAAACATACAATATGTTAAGTAGCATTGAACATTTATTGTTTTAATGGGTTAAAATTAGGTAATTTAGTAACTATAACAACTGTGTCATTTTCAATTGTCATATTTCTTTCAAAACCAAGAATATCAGACAGTCGATCACCAAATTTAATATTGTACTTAGATTTAACAGAGTTTCTATTTTTTACATTATCTGATGTTAATTCAATGTTGTTTGTTGAAAATAGATCAATTAAATCTATAGTTTTTTATGCTTCTATATCATATTAACCTTTAGTAATAGTTGTGACTTCTTTTTCATCAACATTAGGGGTCATGTGTTCAATTGTCATTACCATATTGTTGTTTATATATGGAGATAAAATTTTATATGAAAACTACCAAAGCAATCGATTTTCAATCGTGGATAAAATTATAATGAAGTTTCTTTTTTAATATAGAAATATTTTTGTTAATTTAAATACTTTATTATTTATTTATTACAAAAAATATCTTATTAAACAAAGAAAGTTAAATGGGGTGTCAGTGTTTTGATTCATGAAGATAATTCGAAAATTAAAAGAAATCATTAATTATTGCCTGATAACATGAGGGCTATAATAGTAGGTCCAAGCAATGGTTAAAAAACTAATTTGATGTTAAATTTTATTTATAATGTAGGAGGGATACATTTTAATGAATTATATGTTTGTTCAAAAAGTTTAAATCAATCAAAATATATTGAGTTACAAAGGGATTTTACTATATTATCCCAAAATCTTAAAGTTAAAGAAAAAATGGTGTACTTTTTTAATAATAATGATGTAATGACTCCTTTTGAATAATGTGAAAATGATTCTCTAGTTATATTTGAAAATGTTATTTAGACAATCAAGGTACACAATCTACCAAAAAGTAATTAGGCACCTGTTCACAATATTTGCTTGGTGGTTGCCACCCCGTTAGAATCTCGTAAAGCCACATCTTGTGGCTATAAGAGCAGCAACATTGTCTGGCATGCTCTCTATGAGAGTTTGCAGGAAATCCATGGGGATTCGTCGCCATTCCTCTTGCAACCATTCCATGAGTTCAGCAATGGATTTCGGCCGCGCCTGACGAGCCCTCACCCGGCGATCCAATTCGTCCCAAAGTTGTTCTATAGGGTTGAGGTCGGGTCTCTGGGTGGGCCAGTCCAATCGGCGAACATTGTTGTCGGCGTACCACTGCATAGTAGTCCTGGAAGTAACACGGGTCCATTCCGTAAAAACGTCACAATATTGGGAGCATTTCATTATCCAGAATGTTACAATAGGCCTCTGTGTTCATGCTACCACGGACAAACACCAGCGGTCCTACACCGAAGGCCGTGAAACACAATGTATAGTTCGCGATTACTTCACTAGAGGAAAACATAAACATTTAGATGTATTTTATTTAGACCAAACATATTTAAAAATACCTAAACAATTGGTAAGAGATAGTAGAAATTTTTTGTATATATTTAGACAATATGATACTAATCTAAAGCATATCTATAATGATTTTGTTGTTTGCAATATTACTTAAGACAAATTTAAAGAAATTTGTTGAAAATGTTGGGTCGAAGATCATGCTTTATTACAATAGATTTGAGTAGATACATAAAAGAAAGAATAGAATTAAAATTAAAGACTTTATAACTTGCATCTAGATATCTGTTAAACATTGTTACATTGTATGTTCCTTCATTATGTTTTACGTTCGTTCATTATGTTTTTCATTTTACATTTGTTTGTTATGTTTTACATTTGTTCGTTATGTTTTAGATTTGTTTGTGATGTTTAACATACATTTGTTACGTTTTACATTTGTCTGTTGTGTTTGAAATGATTATCCTGCACGACAGTTACTCACAAAACTGACTTCTATTTCTTCCCCTTTAGTATCTTTTAATTTATAAGTAGCCGTCATAATTTAAGACTTTACAAATAGTAAATAATTCATTTGACCAATCAGCAGTATAACTCTTCTCGAAATTTTCTTTAGCTTGCTTACACGAACGACATTTCCAACTTTGTATTTAGCTTGCAGTTTTGATTCAGTAAACACTTATGGCGATATTGAAGGTTTTTTCATTGTTTTTACTAACTTCAATTGGCTTCATGCCGATAGTGCTATGTTTAGTATTGTTGTGTTCTTTCACTAATTCAACTAATATATTGACCCACTTATAATTTCCATTCAAAGCAAATCTCTTCAAGTGTTATTTTTCATTGTGAGATTAAATCCCCCAACAACACTTGCTTTCAATTCGCTAAAAGAAGAATAATGATTGATATTATATTTTTTCATAATTTCATTAAATATTTTATCATAAAATTCGGACCCATTATCGCTTTGAATATTACGTGATTTTCTTTTCATTAATATAGATTCTAAAGCAATTGCTACATTTTTAGATGTTTTATCTTTAATAGGTACAACAAATGCAAATTTAAAAAAGCATCAATAATTGTCATAATATATTTCCACCCAATGTTTGTATGTGATATTCCTTTCAAATTGCCAGTATTCGTATCCACAAGATCTATTTGCAATAAATCATCAAAACCATATGAAATTACTTTTATTCTTGGATAATTTTTTCTTGCAGGCTTATTTAATTCATTTATTAATCCCTCTCTCGCAGTGGGAAATTTTTTTTATGTTGATTTATTAGAATTACATATTGAGCATATACTTTTCTGAACTAGACGTCCATTTTTGGTATTTTCCGTTTTTATATTATTATTGTTGTGACCTTACACTTCAAGCACCAAGTGTTCTCCATTTAACAGAAAAAACATATTTTTGATCTTGGTTTTTTTACGAATATTCCTATTATTATAACCTGAGCATCAATATGAAGAGATATTTTATTTTTTAAATTTTAAAAGATAAATTATCACCTCTTTTAGCATCAAAAGGCTTACTGTAATCAATTTTTGTAGTTCCCTTAATAACAGTCACATTATCATCAGTAGTTATTTTATAAACTGTACAATCATAACAAAAAAAAAGGAAATTTGATTATTATCGAAGTGAAAAATATTATTAGTTTTATGTAACACAATAATTTAAAACGGATTGGTTTAAATTTGGTAATTTATTTGCTATTTGTTTATATAAAGATCTTTTGTTGACTGCATCTTTATCGTCTCTAGGATCGTCTATATTGCCAATTCTATGCCCTAAAAAAGAAACATACGATTTTGTATAATCAAAACCAGTGCTTCGTTCACTTTGTAAAGAAGCAACACCTGAATTGCATTGTTAGTCTACATATGTTTTAAATCGGAAATAAAGCATTTCGGATAAATTTAAATTGTTAAATGCCTAATTTATATTGTCTTTACCATGATGTTCAGAATTCCAAAATGAGTATAGATTTACATTTAAAACTCTTATTATAAAAGGAATTCGTTTCGGATTATATATAATAAAATCAGAAAACTTATTGTTCAGCATATTCAATAAGATGACTTTTTATTGTAATAATTGTTATTTCCAGCATTTCAATCGCCGTGAATAACTAATAATCTATCAAAAAAATTTCTAAAAATCATCCATCCAAACATCTTCTTTCAGCAAACTATTGAATTTTTTTTTATGCCATCGCCAGTTCTATGAGTTCTTGGAGAAATATTTTTTCTGGTGTGCTTGATGCTAATTTTATATAGTTGCCATAAATTGTTCCAATTATTTTATATAGTTGCAATAAATTGGTATAATTATTTTATATAGTTGCGATAAATTGGTCCAATTATTTTATATAATTGCGATAAATTGGTCCAATTATTTTATATAGTTGCGATAAATTGGTATAATTATTTTATATAGTTGCGATAAATTGGTCCAATTATTTTATATAGTTGCGATAAATTAGTCCAATTATTTTATATAGTTACGATAAATTGGTCAAATTATTTTATTTAGTTGCGATAAATTGGTCCAATTATTTAATATAGTTGCGATAAATTGGTCCAATTATTTTATATAATTGCGATAAATTGGTCCAATTATTTTATTTATTTGCGATAAATTGGTCCAATTATTTTTTCGTTCATCCGACTACTACTTGAACTTGGAATATCCCGTTTCTTATTATGAATATATATGTTTTTATTACACATTGGTTAATAAAACAATATGTCTTTAATTTTTATAGTCATCAGCAGTGTATTTACACTCAAGGGCTTTTGTGAACTTTATGTTAGCAAATTTCAAAGTCCTCGTGTTAATATATATTCGTTATCCTTAACTAATAGTGTGTCATTATTTATCGTTAATTGTGTATCACCAATGTAAAAATTTTCCCCAACTCCACATAAACAAAATTTTCCTTTAGTAACACTTTTTATGATTTATATTCCGATATTTATTGTAGAAACACCTAATATAGGTTGTAAATCTTTTAATGGAATAATACCCATTTGCTCTTCCAAATTAGGAGAATCATGTTATGCAAATAATTCGCTTTCAGACGACGTTTCTGCTGGAGTTGGTAGCTAATCTAAAATTTTTACTGCGACATGAACTAGTGTTGTTTTTTTTTAATTTTTTTTTCCTCGCCTACTTTTTTTTATTTTTCTACCAATATTTCGTAATTCGTCGATTAATGGTTGCTTTTTCTTCTTATTTTTTCATATTATTTTTCACGGTCTTCTCTTATCTTTTATATCTTTCAATGAGTAATATAACTCTAAGAAACTCCCTCTGATTCTGACATTTGTATATAAATGGTTCTACTTATAAAAGTGTTATAAAAGTAATGAGAGTTTTGAGAGGCAAACTTTTCCCCGGACGGATCCAACCGCGGGGAATGTAAATGTTTACAATAATAGAATCGAATTTGATATTCCAATAGTAGATAGCTTTTATTTTCCAAATTATGCTTATGTTTATGAACTATTTAGTTTACTGAAGAGAGATAAATAAGTTTGGAGATGAGGTATAATATGATGAATCAGATAATATTGACGTTTGTTCGAGATTTTTTCCTTTTCAATATTCTAGAGTAGAAATCTTTAAAAAATGTAAATTTTATTGCAGCTGTTGATAATCCAGGTATAACATCAGCAATTATGGATACTGTATTAAGATCACCAAGCGAATAAAATTATTTAAAATTTACTGGTGTTGATAATATATATCGAGATAAATCTGTTTCTAGTGAAAAAAATAACAAAAGAGCTTAAAAATGTTTCTTGTATTTAAACAAATAAAATAATCTATCCTCTTAGAAATATGTTTGGTTTTATTCGCTATAACTATGAAATTTATTGGTTAGGTGGCTATAAAATTACTTTTTTTTCGTCATTTATCTTATAACATCTGTTTATTTCTTTATGAAACTTTTGATAAAGATAATAAAGTTTCGAAACATCGTCCTGATCCTGGTAAAATTGTTACTGAAAAATTATAAATTATGTGGCCTATTCTTGAATATGAATCGAACGCGGCCATTGCGATTAAAGAAAAAATATATAAATAACTTAAAACACCTATTAATTTTGACTATTGGCAATTTCTATAAAAAGAAGTTCCTAAAGAAACAAATGTTTTTTAGCTTTTATATAAAATATGAGTTTAATAATTTACAATTTGATATGCCCGATTTTAAAATTGTAGGCTTTCAATTTAATAGAAAAAATCGCGCTGAACAGCATAAACAAGCTGCTATGTTTCATCATTGTAATGTGAGAAACATTTATGTTAAGAACGGTAGAAATGAAATTTTTCCTAAAGTAAACTGGAATCTAGACATTGAAAACGGTAGTTATCTTAAACAGTTTCTTGCTTATATTAATTTTAGAAATTCTAAAACCAAACTAGATACTGACTATAGAAATAATGAACTTTATTATAAACCAACTGTAAACTTTCATGGTGATATTAATTTCTATTCATTTTGGGAGCGAAGACCTTTATATGTTATTGATTGTTTATACAGAAAAACAACCGTAGTTAAAGAAAAAACAAATATAAAAAATTGTGTTGATATTAATAAAGCTCCTAAAGATGCAGGTGTCATTTGTACTGTTGTTTTAATTAGTCGAAGGACTCTTACTTACGATTATTTGAAAGAAAGAATTACTGAAGATTTATAAGTTTTTATTAATATTAATTGGAGGAATCAACAAATTGTTCCAACAGTTTAAAACAATTTTTTGAGCTTAATGTTGAGTGGTTACCTTTAGAATTATCACGATATTTTTTATTCAATAAAGATAATTTTCATAATTCTAAATAAATTCCTTGTCCTCATAAATAAAATTCAAAATGCCTGTGTTGCCTTGCAGTTTGCAAACGTTTTAAAAGGCGATAGTGGGTCAAAAACTCCTTACTATAGATTAGATAATGGATCTGAAGATCTTAAAAATATAGTTTACAAATTCCATTGAAATTTACAAGCATACAACTGTCAATCTTAGATAACATTGACGATAAATATGAACTTTGAGAATTTGGTGAAAATATAGAGCAAATAGAAGAAGGTTTTAAAAAATTAGTAGAACTTCGATAATGATGATTTCATTGATTTTCATATTTAGATTTTTTTTATTTTTTTCTCGCACTCATTACAACTAGCAAGAAATTATTAATGCTACTTTTTCTTATACTTTGGTACAAATTGCCTGTTTTTATAGCATCAAAATTATTAATGCTACTTTTTCTTATACTTTGGTACAAATTGCCTGTTTTTATAGCATCTAAATTATTAATGCTATTTTTTCTTATACTTTGGTACAAATTGCCTGTTTTTATAGCATCTAAATTATTAATGCTACTTTTTCTTATACTTTGGTACAAATTGCCTGTTTTTATAGCATCTAAATTATTAATGCTACTTTTCCTTGTTCTTTGGTACAAATTGCCTGTTTTTATAGCATCTAAATTATTAATGCTACTTTTTCTTGTACTTTGGTACAAATTGCCTGTTTTTATAGCATCAAAATTTCTCCGCGGCCCTCTTGTAAAATATTGCAAAATCGGTGTTATTTTAGGCATGAATTGCTTGATTTTCTATTTAAAAAAAATTGCTCATTTTTTAAAACCAAAAATTGATGTTTTTAGAAATGTGAAGAAAAAAACAGCTCGAAAGAATAAATTTTGCTTGTTTTAGGCTTAAATATGATTGATTTTAATAGCTTTTTTTATCAAATTTCTGATTTTAGATTTTTAATTTTAATCTCGTACCTTTGCTAAAAATAATAAGAAAATGTTGATATAATTTTTTCTTGTATTTTTGGCTAAAGTTATTGGAAGAAGTGGGGTGGTCCAGGACCCGCACTTGTGGAAGCCCTCTCATTTGGGATAATAATCAATAAATATATTATATTGTAGCGTTACACGTTAACTTCTGAGTGCTGTGGAATATACACAATGTTTATTACCTATATGGCACAATTAAGATTGGTGGACAAAGGATAAAAAATAACTGAAAGAAAAACGTAACTAGTGCTCTCTTTAACGCGAAGAGCATATGCCAGTATAACGCTTTGTCAAGTATCGGGAACAATAAAGATATTATTCTGTTCCATGTTGTTGGCAGCACCTGTTGGAATATGGTATCAACAGCGAGCGCAGTGGTGAAGTTTGGGCAGCAGCGAGTTCTTGAGAGCGGATGAGGTTGGAACGAGGTAATTGTGGAACAGCGCCGGAATAAAAGTGCGGGGGAGATAGAAGACGCCCGAGAAAATCCGGCCACCAGGGACGGCATCCGACAAGATCACACGTCCGAACATCCGGGGGCGACCTCTCCAGGAATGGAACCCGGTTTGCCTTGGCATACGTTCAACATCTGGCGACGTGTCGTGGGACAGAGTCCCTGTCTTACACGACGCCGCTGTTTTCTGCCGTCTACTGTGTACAGTATAATGTGTTTCTGCATATGTACGAGTAATTCTATGGAAACCAGCTGCCAAAGAAATTTTGGAAAATGACAAATATATTAGAATAATTTCAGAAATCATTAGTATGAAATTTGTAAAACTAATAATGAATGTTAACAAACAAATGTTTGTAGACTTCTGTTTTATTATAAACATTGAGCTACATTAACAAACTTGTGTTTTTTTTTTTTTTTGGCCTTTACCCTAGTAGTTTTTGTTTTCAAATATTGAAGCTGAAATGTAAGTGACGATGAAACAAAAAATAAATATTAGACAGAAGGGACACCATCGTCTTATATAACGCTCACAGCCACCCCCCCCCCCCCCTCGCAACAAAAACGGCGAGGCCACGTGCCGTCCCCCACCCCTTTTCAAAGCAGGCAGGCTTCGCTCGTTACGTAAGAAACTGGGGCCGCCTAACCTAGCCTCCGGAGGTCAAGGCACACACTGGCTCTGCGAGTCTGCGAATCGCCAGACGATGTTCGTGTCGCCCCAGCCACGAGCTACCAATCCGCCCCGTCTCCACATACTTCTGTCGAGACTGCAACATTTTGCATTACCGACATCCAACATTTCTCCAAATGGTCAAATTACACACGAGACTATAAAATAGGGTGTGGCTGTGTTGGGGACACAGCGTGAATACGTCTGCGTTGACGCGCTCGGACGCCTTGATGTTTATTTTACGTTCCCGGCACCGCTTCACTCGATCATATGGGGTTTCATGGGTATCACTGGATTGCTTTTGAGATGCTCTTTCCAACCGCATACGATTTCTGTATTTCAACTTGGCTTTTTGACGAGTGTAAACCGACATTGTTGTTAAGTTTACTTAACATTTTTAATTTGACTCATACAATTTCACCAAAGCCACGTCACACAAATATTTTATACATGCAATCGATTGTATACACGCAATCGATTTATCTTGACGAGGGCTGCCGATTGAAACCTAAACGAGCTTCGTAGCTTCTCCTAGTCAAAAGTTATACTACCCAGAAGTTATGAGACGCGGCGAAACGAACACAAAAGTTCACCCCCCCCCCCCCCCCCCAACACACACACCCGGGAAGGCCACGCTTCGCAGTCCTCACTCAACGTAACATATTCTTAGAACCTTTAGAAATCGAGTGGCGTAATTGAATTTTGAATGTAGACGATAGATTTGGAGCTGCAATGCCAAACTGTATCCCCTGATTTTGTTATCATCCTAATATGGTTGCAAATTTAAAGGCGCATTCACGTCAAAAAAATGCAAGACTATCCATGAGTCTTACAGGAAATTCCTATTAAAAAAATATTCAACGCCTTAAGGTCACATCACGCCATGAGGATGCGCTGCCTCTGGGTCTCCCTAAGACTCTGACGTGTATTCCCTGCAAGATGAACTTTGTTGCAAATTACATCTTCATCAATCATATATTATAGTCTGTTCGGGGTTTCTTCACTCTCTTTATAATCAAACCTTTCAAAAATAACCCTATGTATGACGTGTTTCGTTGTTGGCTAAATATACAACTTATTATGGGCGATTTATACAAGCGTTAACATTAAAGTACTTAATGTTTAATTAAATTAAATTTTACTTTTATTTTATTTACAATGTTTAAAATTATATTTAAATTTAATATGATTAAAACAGGAAGAAAAAAGCTGTTTTGGTAACGTTTAGTAGAAACCAGTTCTTATTCAAAATAGCATTAAACTAATTATGCACTAATTTTAAGCGTTGGGATTTGGTGTAATTTTATACAAACAGTTAAGTTTTGTTTGCATGAGTCGGAGGAATATTCTAGAAGTATAACTTAAGCAGAGCTTCAGAAAAGTTGTTGGAAGTAACCGTGAACATCCTATACAATACGTGACAGTGGATTGAACTACATAGTATCTGCCTTTTCGTAATTTTCTCCTTTCTCTAAAGGGGGAGTGTTAGATATGTGCCGAGTTCTAGTTCTGCGAATTCATGTTTATAATATTACAGGAAAGGTCAAAGTATTTCATGTAAATTAATCTTAAAAACTTTAAACAAAATATTTGAACAGTGAAGCAAAATATGTGTTTTCTGGTTTCTTTATAACAAACTATATAATCAACACTGCTGTGTATTCTTTAATGGGGAAAAAAAGTCATAGGTTCGGATGATATATAAACTCTGCCAAGACATAAAGGTTTTACTTGTAGGAAGTTGTAACAGTCACATAAATTATTTTAATAGTCGCTGTATGTGGCAGCTTTCAATCTGCCAAACGCCACATTATTCAAATAAGTTTTTTCTTATGGTAATTTTCATATAGGGCAAAGTAGTGTAGGATGTTGAGAATGGTAGTAGAGGCATCAGTAATCCGGGAGAGAAAGTTCAGCTACCAAGCTGCACAGGAAAGCCACAAAAATTATATTTTTAACTCTTTCAATTATTCTTGTCCTTTCTTAATATATTCAAAAGAATAAAAGTCAAATATGGTAGCTCCAGATAGTAGTTTTTTTTCCCGGAGAAAATATATTGCCTTCATTTGCTTAGATGAGAGTAAACACATTTTTCAGACAATATTTTACTGAGGCCACATAAGCTGTAAAACGTTTAAACAAGAAACCTATTTAAAATTTTCCTCTTTCCTTTTGGCAAAAATAAAGTGTGAATTTAGTTTGTACAACCAGGTCTATGACTACTACGATAGCCCAGGGTATCGTCATCAACACCTCATGAGTGAAAGTTCCAACACCCTGACTAAGTTACTGGCATAAGATAAACTCTGGAATACTTTGCCAAGGGAATATTTTCACACACCTAGTGGAACAAGAAAAGTTTCTGAATTTCATTTTATGTAGTAGCAAAATGTACATGTTTCAGAGCAAGTACAATTTCTTTTTTTAAAACCTATTCTTTTCTTAATTCAATTTGGGCATCAATTTATACCAGAAATTGTAAAAAATAGTGCCCCAAAGTGATATTAACAAAACATTAACAAAATCTGTTCAACCGAGCATAATCAAACCTTAGAGTGATTACGTGATTTACAAGCACATGACTTCTTCCAAGTATATTGTCCACTGGTATTACGCCCCTGAAGTAACAAACGCCAACATTTCATGCGATACTGGATGCATTTGCACTGACGGAATGCGGAGTTTAAATCGGAAATATAAAAATACTGAACTTTACCTTCATGTTGAAAAGCCGATTCAATCGTTAGTATCTTAAATTGATCAACAAATATCTTCTTATTAATGCGACTATAATCACAAATACAACGATATTGGCCTGATGTTTTCTTGGGAAGTATAAATGCTGGACTAGAGTAATTACTGACAGACTCCTCATATGTCCTGATCTTTCATATCCTTTACTAACTGTTTAAAATGACGCAATTTAGTAGGAGACACACGATACGGCACCGAAGTAGCTACCTCTTCGTCCTTGAGTAGCAGCACAATCGGACACTGAGTGTATGTAATATCTAAGCTGCTGGATCCCTACATCCGTATACTTCGCCTTTAACAGTCCAAGCTGTTCATTCTGACAATCCGTCAAATCATCTGCCTTCTTTATACAGTAACAAAAATATTTACTCGTCAACTGGCACGGTAAGTGTGATCAAAAATCAAACACCAATTCTTTCTTATAAATATTTAATGACTCATGAGTCTGATCCTAAAACACTACGCCAATTATCATGTCGCGACTCAATTCGGGCAATATTATAAAGTTTATTTTCCATGAAAAATTCTCAATCATTATTTTAAATCTGGCTACACGATGTGATTAAAGTGCCGCGCCATTTTCAAGAGAGAAAATCCAATGGATTCTAGTTTAGTAATGTTGACACTACCAGTTCTTAAAGATACAAAACGTCTGATTTATACGAAGACCCAGAATCCTCAATCACATAAACTTTAACTTTATTACAAATCTCAACTTGGACAAACAGAAGACCATGTTTCCTTTCTATCTGCGAACTTCCTATATGATTTATACCAATGGACTTAATATGCGCAGGACAACCCCGACTCACATGCCTTTTTTCTTGCAAGAAAAGCATTCGACGTCTTTCAATGACATCGCGGCACGCTATGTACCAGCCGGTGAGTCTACGGGCGGTTTTGTATTTTCTGTAATGTGCGAAACCTTTTCCCTACTTTGCCCTCTTATTTTATCCTTAAAATAAAATTTTTCTATAGCATGGTTAGTGCGACCACAAATATTGCACGCTTTTCATGCATGGTCACCTTTTACCTTCTTATTATACATATATGTTATAATTCACTTTTCCGGTTCGCTCTCATTAATAATGCATTCCACTTTCGTCACTATTTTCAATAACTCGGCAAATGTGGTGGGTTTTGTTACAAAGGTAAAATGTCTGGTATACCGAGGTAACAGATTTAAAAAAAAAATGACCTGCGTGAAATAATCCTCGGGACTTGGCAACCCCAATACACCTACGTGGCCTTGGACATCCTGAACAAATTTTGCATAGTTTTCCACGGCAGTTGGCATTTTTACTACAACTGTAAACGTAGTTTCACTATAGCGAATTCGAATGCAACATGCTGAAGGCATGTCTTAGCTAAAAGGAAAACATCCTAATTTTCCTGCTTAGTTTGACAAAAAAAGATACTGCAATTCCTCAGGAACTTTAAATACTGTAGTTGCATACAGCACTTGACGAGTGCAATAATTCAGATTCAAACAGTTAACAAATGCTACAAAGAATTTTAGCACTGCTGGTATGGGCATGGACTTAAGTTAAGATATGTTAGCAATCAATTCGCTAGGCGCATATCGTAACGGTCGTAAAATTGGACAGAACTCATCAACGCCTGTTGCGTGGTAGCCAATATGGTCCCCTTTCCTCACCAGAGTACAAGCTTTTACTTGTAGTGCGTCAGTTTTTGTATCCAAGCTGTCGACATATCAGAAACAGTACTAGGAATAATCCTACCATACATGCGCTTTCCAGACAGCAACACATTACAATACTTAAACCAATCTATTTCATCAGCTGGGTAATTACTTTGGCAAAGTTTTCCACACAATTCAAAAATTCGAAATTGCAAAAATACTACAAATGTGCCAACACTCAGCAGAGTTGCGCAGACAAACTGAAACCAGAGGGTATCGTCTTCAACATTCCATGAGTGCCAACACTCCGATCGTCCCAAGTTAAATAATCACCAACCACTTCGTAGTTGGCAAACAGTAAGAATAATATTGATTCAAAATTCTTTCTTTTAAACAAGTTAAAAACTACCCATCCATTCAAAGCCAGGTTAAGTTAGTGGCATAGGAGAAACTCTGGGATACTTTGCCGAAGGAATCTTTTCACACACCTAGTGGAACAAAAAACGTTTCTGAATTTAATTTTATGTAGTAGAAAATTTACATGTTTCAATGGAACTAAACATTTTTTAAATCCCATTATGTTCTAAATACAATTTGGGTCTCGATTTATACCTTAAATGGCGGTATTGTTAATTGTATAAAAAGCAGTGCCTCAATGTGATATTAACATAACATTAATAAAATTTCTCAGACGATCATATTCAAACCTTAGGGTGATTACATTATTTACAAGCACAAGGTTTCTTCCATTATATTTATGGCGCATTGAAAAACTTTATACGTTACAAGAAAATGTACTATCCGGCAATTAAGCCTATTAAATTTTTCATACTAAAAACTTAACACAAAATTGGAGCGGCAAATGCCCATATTAACTTTGACCAGAAGTGTCCTTTAAATGAATAATTATCTCAACTTCATGATGACGCAGATGGGAGCCGAATACACCGAGACGGCCCCAGCCTGGTCATTTTATACATCAGAAGTTTACACCCCCTCTTTACCGGGGAACAAATATCGCAACATTACGATTGCCATAATCAGTTAACTTAGGGAATCATCATCATCATTGGTGTTCTGCCCAGGGGCAGGTTTTCACATGGTATCTCTCCACGCCCTTCTGTCTTCTGCCAACCTCTTCAGATTCATATACTTTCTGCTTACCATGATGTCATCTATCAACTTGTATCTTCTCCTTCCTTTCAATCTTTTTCCACAAACTAGTCCTTCCATAACATCTGTTAGCAAGCACTCCTGTCTCAACGAGTGTCTCATCCAGTTCTTCTTCCTTTCTCTTATGACTTTCAGCTGTTTTCTTCTCTCATCAACTCTTTCCAGCACTTCATTACTCACTCTTTCCACCCAGCTTATCCTCTTAGGGCCTAACAGCCAATATTATTTTTTAATTTAAATTTACGCATGCACAGGAACCAAAAACAGTCCTGAATTTTTTTTCTGGTCTTGGTTATTGTGAATCTCGCAACTTCACCGAAACTTGGGGGAGGGGACGAATCATGGAGCAGCGACGTCACAAATCACGTGATTGACCTGCCAGCAGCGCTGGTGGCGATACTCGTGGTGCTCGGGTGTGCACTCTGCTGGACGACTGCCTCAGTTGACGGCGTTTACTGTCGGTATTACTACAAGGATGGCGATGTTCGCAATCCAGTAGACGTAAACTTAACTTCTTCTACTATCTCCTGCACGTAATCATTGCCACGGGGATGCGGAAATGTTTCGGTCGTGGCTCGTAATGTAACGCCTAGGCGTCTCATCTACTTCAGAAGATCTTCATTGCAGATATTCCACACGTTCCCAGTCTCCTTTGACTTTCTAACCCCCGAGGTACATCTTGCATGTCAAAATATTTTGTAATTTTTATCGTATATCATTTAATCCCGAAATTTAGAATGAAAGTAATGGAAGACAATTAGCCTTACAATGCTCGTACTGAATATATTTATATAGCGACAGATAAAACTGCAGTTCGTAGCTGAATATTTGTGCCAGAAAACGCGAATCTCTGTAGGCATGTCAGTAATATTTCAAAGTGTTAAAATAAATTCGTACGAGTTATGTTTTTGTTTCAGCCATTACGATAACTGTTTTTCACTGTGCCGTTTTTCTTAGACGATGTAAATATCTATAGATATGTTACATTAAAGCGTGGTTTACGATATTTGCGAAAAAAGACATCCGTTTTGTAAAAAAAATATAATATTTCCTAATAGCTTATTGACTTGCTTTCTGTAAGGCCTGGAACCAATCTTCGGTCCATCAACTTCACGCTGTGCATAAACGTATATGGAGCCGAACTGATGACGTGGGTAGACTACTGGCCTGCCACGAAGCTAATCCCGGGTCACCATGATTTTAGTATGTGGGACACGTGGCGGACGTTGCCAGTGACCAGGCGGGTTTTCTCAGAGTGCTCCTGTTTCCCACATTTCAATTTCACCTCTTCTCCACTTTCGCCAATTTTCACACCTACGCCGCTCAACGCCTCGTTTTGAAACGCTGACCATAATCTCTGAACACTAAATGTACAGACTGAAGTTCTGAAAGTGGCTGTCAGGAGCTAGTTGTATAAGGGTGCGATGATATTATGGAGCAGAAATATTCCTATTTTCTCTTCTCGTTTCTTACTGTTCCTCCTGTTGCACTATGAAGGCACTCAACTGTACCAGCCTGGTGGTTGTGTCTCACCGAATGTAGTGGTAACTGGAGCTGCCTGCGCTGACTGTGTGTATCTCAGTGCTATGTTCGGACCTTCAAGCATGTTGTATTCCATTATGGAGGCTGCGCAACAGATTAGCGTGAACTCTTGTGGAACCAGGACAGTCGTCTCTCTCTCTTCCCCAAACAATCTTCCAGGCAGCATTTTCAAAATTCTGAGTTTAACTTACTCGGTTCTGTATACGAACATTAATACGGATGTAGTAGGGAAGGAACCATACAATGAGTTAAGCTGGTTCTACAGCCAATCAGGATGAAGCATTAGAGTCACAGTGCGTCGGTGACGAATGCGTTGAGCGAAATTATCGCGTTACTATTGACGACAATAACCAACGATGAAGAAAAAGTATTTGTGATCATGGTGAATAAGAAGAACAGTTATTTGTTTAGATTTTGAAGACGATACCTGCGTTTAAGCCTTGTTTACCTACTAGGCCTACACGCAGATCATAGATGAGTGTGACGTCGTCAATGTTTTTCATATGTCTTTTGTCACATTCGTCAGATCGAAAATATATAGCAGCGCCATCTCAGACGGTATCCGTCACAGATAGATCATCGCTTGATTGTGAAACACTAACTATAACTCGTCGCAGCCCGTCGCATCGCATCGCTGTATTGTGGACCCAGCATTACCCGCATCTCTTGAGTCTGTATACTGACACATAACAAGGTAATATCGTTGTTTCACTGTAAGGCAAGTAATGCAGACTTCACTAGCCATCATCCCATCTCTTTCTAAAGACGGGTTCAAATGTGCTCACATCACGCCGACCAGATAGGGCTCTCTGAGTGGACTCCAGTGGCAGCGATTGACTCAGCACTATTTCTGCGTTATCTGCATACTCGTTATTCCCAATTTTATTCGGTTATTCTCGCAGACTAAAAATGAGGTGGACCAATTATTCATCTACGCAAGCACCCAAAACTGACCTACTCGAAACTAACACAACGACCAAAATCACATGCTCAGCAGTGATGAACGTGTTTGTTTTCTACTTGAATCTTCCAAAGCCAAGTACTTATATATGAATGAAATACTTTTACTAGTTTAAAATTACTCTAATCGCACTAAAATTTCGTTATAGGAAGTGTACAAGTATTTCAAAGCACGTGAGTGAATGAAGAGTTTTAGACGGCTCTTGACATCAAGATCTCGAGAGCCAATGAGGGTGATTGAGGTGAGAATTGAGCAGCGTCGGAATGAACTGGCGTGAGAAACGGGAGATCCCCGAGAAAACCCGCCGACCAACGACATTGCCCGGCACGATTCCCACATACTAAAATTCGGAATGACCCGGCCGGGGATTGAACCCGGAACGCCATGGTGAGAGGCGAGCAGGCTAACCGCTCAGTCACCGTGGTCCCTCTCAAAGCACATGTTTGCATGGACAGTATTACAACGTAAAACCAAATCCACGTCATTTGGGACAGTCGTGTTGCTAGGAAAGCAGTCCACTGTTGGGACACGGAGACTGGTTGTGCGCAGCCTGCATGATCACTCTACACCACATCCACTCTACGGTTCTGCCCCTCAACTACGAGAAACAGAGATTTTTTTCCTTCATGAGGATTTTGAGTCTTTCTATGCAAATGTTTTGCATGTTCCTCTTATATGCAATTATAATTTTTATGATGTCTAACAAAAATGTAGATTTTCTTTCGTGCCATTTACAAGCCATTTTCTTCGGTGACAGTCATTTTGCTCACTACGGACGCCATACAATGATCTGCGTTTAACACGTGTGGCCTGCTCGGAGAAAGTTGAGATCGGCTGAACTTTCTCGTTTTAGACAAGGCTGCTAACCCAGAAGTGCGAGAAGCGTTCTGATCGGCTGTTGGTGAAATCTGACCTGTCTGTTTGGTGTGATCTGCTACCGTGTGACCCACCTTAAGAGAGTGAAACACAAGCGCTACTAATGTGTCTGGGGAAGGAAGGGAACTAGAGGGACTACTGTGCACACTTCCTGACATGCTGCTTGTGGCTACAGCATTTTCAATTGTGTAAAACTTAATGGTGGGAATTTATTGATAAAATGCCATGCAGGATCCAGTGCAGGTTTCGCACAGTTTCATGCATGATATTTTAAGAAACCGCAGTCTACAAATATTAACGGAGATGATGGGTACAAGCTTAGTAATACTTGCACCACTTTCACAAACTCTAGAGAGAATAACATCCTAGCTGCAAGTCAAGTGATACAACATGATTTGGCACAGCATCATCAACCAAAAGAGAAAAAATGTCTAGCGTGATAGGCTGCTACAGAAACAATTCAGGGCAACTCTTCACTTTCATTAGCTTCCTGGATAACCAATCACACGTCAGATTCCCTATGATGATCCAGCCTGGAAGCCAAGAATAGTCATCCAATCAATGGCAGCCAAAGAATATATTCTTCTAGTCCACGAAGTACTCATTTCATTATGTTCAGGGGATTAAAAACTTATTTTAAAAATGCAAGATGTTTTTAAAAATTGTCAGAAATTTTCTGAAACTAGGTTCTGAACATATTCAGAAGTTTTTTTTTTTTACATGTGCGTGGGCTTTTATCTTGCGAGACATAGTATTCTCTGCACCTCAACCCACCTAGCAATGCACGTATGAGTATGAGGAAACAAGATGAGCTGTCTAATGAACTTGATGTTGGTCATGTACGCATAAGATTCTTTAGGAACAGTTGAAAATGCGCCAAATCAGTGAATTTGACTGCGGATCTAATGAAACTGATCCTCTTGAATCAGTAGAATTCTCCTTATAATTTTATATGTTAGGTAAATAGTTGGGCTTAACGTCTCGTCGACAGCGAGGTCATTAGAGACGGTGCAAGTTTCACAGGGAAGAGGGATTGGGGAAGGAATGGGAAGGAATCGGCCATGGCCTTTGTTTGGAACTCATCCCAGCATTCGCCTGGAGTGATTTCGGAAAACCACGGAAAACCGAAATCAGATGGCCGGACAGGGAGTCGAACCCGGGTCCTCCCGAATGTGAGTCCACCTCGCTCGGTAATCATCATTTTAGTTTCTGGAATTCAGTGATTAAACTTTTTTTTTTCTGACTCCTTGAGAATTGCGCTGACTTGCCTGTCAGTAAAATTTCAGCGCAATCAACTGATTCGCCAGTTGATATAGTTCATTTAATGAATATTCTGTTAAATAATTATACTTATTGAAAACACTGATTCATAAGAATAGTGAACATCTGAATAAAATACCCAACACAAATTTGTTGGTTTAATTACTGAATCGGCTAATATAGAGCAAGGACTTGCGTTTTCAGATAACTAGGGTGCCTTGAATGGCGTGGAAAGTTGGAGAGGGTGCAGTGGTCTTGGGTAACTGGTTAAGGGGGGGGGGGAAGCACTACGTAACGTAGCTGTGGCAGAAAGCTACCTTGAGTTTTGTGACTCCATAACACGCGATAAAATTTCTCCTTCGTAGGCTGTTCAACTACCTCGCTGCGTATCCCACTAGTGCTGACATCTTAGAAGACACGCCCAGATTTCACAGCATAACCGCACCATGAGATCCCAAGCAGGTGTAGTGAATTTTTGAAGACTTTAAAAAGCGTGATAAAGTGTACAACTGGAGGTTTATCAGCAACTCCACATGGACTACCGCTGCATCAGTTCTGACGCAGCTTGCAGAGGGGCTAGATAATGCAACCCTTGTAGCCACTGCATACAGCCCAAGGTCTGGCACTCGCTAAGACACGTTTGTGACTCTCTCGCCAGCTGAGCATAAACTCGATCTCTTGCTATTTCACTTGCCTGCTCCGTCGCCCCCTGGCGAATATAAAACTGTTCCTGCAAGCACAGAAGTCTACAAATTGTTGACTACCTTCGCTCTCTTGTTAAAATACCTTTTTTTTTTGTTGGTGTCTGCGTTTTGCAAGAACATATATTCTATTGCATGATACTGTCCATGGTTTCCGGACCAATAGTATTTGTCCTGTTGGCAAACGGTAATGTCTGTTAGTTTGGTTTTTAAGTAAACCAGCTATTTCGCCCAAGACGTTTTCAAACTGTGTACGATATACGATGGCCGCCTGGTTGAATGAATTTTGCACATCTAAGGCTTAGAGGCGTGGGAGCGCTAGGGGTGACAGAGACATGCGCATCAACTCTCTCATCGCCTCTACGTGCAAAGCACTGAACTGGTGTGCAGTCTTTCCGTCGATAACGCGTCTCTATAAAACTTTCAGCGGAGACGCTACCAATTTCTGACATAATAATAAAAATAAAGGTTTGATGCATGTCCCTATCCCTTTATTAATGTTTTTTACCGAAATATTTATATAGGCTATTCACGGTAAAGTGAGCACTTTTGAAAGCCATCTCATTTTGAATAATAATAAATAAATTTATTTTATTTTAGCCTTAGACGTTTAATTCCGAGTGCAGTGGATTCTACACACCGTGTTTATTACTTGCATGGCAATATTCCATTATAAAGGTGGTTAAATGATAAAAATTGGCTGAAATAAAAAACTAACTAGGGCCTCAAAAGTGCTCACTTTACCGTGAACAACCTATAACTAAACATGACCGCGAAAACACCCGTTTAATCCATTTTCACTATCACAAAATGTGTTTTAGAGATAAATGGAGGAACTGAAAAACGTATACAGACGCTTAACGTTTCCTAAATGCTATTCGTAAACAGACCTCACTCAGACACGTTGGAAGGTTTTTAAATAAAACGTTTTCTGTCGGAGCTCTTCACAGGCGGCCACCTTAACCTGAATTGCCCCTTAATTTCATAGTGTTTGGCCACCACCAAATTGTTTCTTGGCATTGCATGCACGGCTATTTTAAACCTGCTGCATTGTATTCGATGTCCCAAACATCCACATATTTCAATATTGTATAGACCTACCATTACTACAAAAATATGCGAAAACCTGAATTAAAAATCAACATTACATTTTGTTTACACTACAAATTCACTTGTAAACTATGTCTCCCTAGCGTCTTAGAATTGTAGAAAGTATCATTGTAGGGAATTGAAAAATTGTGGACTTACATGTTTATAAGTTTGTGTTACAAAACTGGTCTACAAGGGCGTACTTTCATTTGAAGTTACAATCACCATATTGGTAACACTATGCTCATGTTACAGAACATATTCAGTTGTACAATTACAACTTGAAGAACTTGTAGGAGTTGTATTATAGGCCCCTGGGCTGAGCTTTCTTTAAGTCCCGTCTACAACTGACTTGGCGTTAGCGTAAAGCGTTGCAGTAAGTCATGGACACACGATGAATAAGGGGCATGGCTACAACAGGTGTTAGACGTTGCAGCGACGCAACGCTAAACTTTTCTCGCGCCGCGTTAAAAATTATCCAGTTTCTAAGTCTTTGCGTTGGAATTTTGACGTCAGGCAACCAAAATTCAAAGCATAAGGTACGCGCAAAGAGAAAAATTTTTTTTGACATTATTTAGAATGCGATATTTAATTTTACAAGAAATATTTAAGCACAAACAACATTAATATTATAACTACACAATTCCAAATAGTATTCTTTACAGGTATAGCATCGTTTTAATCTTCTACCTGTTAACGTGTGTTGTAGACATGCAAGTTTTCTTATTGTAACCTTCAGCGTGTAGCGTCACATAGACAGTAGACGATGCTTCGTGCATGGTCTCTCTGCATAAACATTTAGCTGGCACGACGACTCTCGCCTAGACATATAAACAAGCTGGTCTCGTAGAGACGGGGATCTGGTATGATTCATGGTTTGACCATAGACTAAAGATGAGGTAGACTGATCTCGCTGGCTGCACACAACCAACATCCGCGCCCCAACATTGAACTGCTTTTCTGCCTACATTTCTAGCAAAAATGGCGTGGATTGGGTTTGAGGTTAGAACACTGTTTAGTAAACAAGTGCTTTTGAGATGTTTTTATACTTCCTTTAATCAATTTGTAATGCTTTTTGATTACATTCAAACTGGTTAAAGTATTTTATTAATATAATATTAATATTGTCATTTAAAAATTAAGATGTAAACAAACACGTTCATCACTGTTGACAATGTGACTTTGACAGTTGTGTAGGATTGGGGTAGGTCAATGTTAGGTACATGCGCAGAAGACTAATAAGCGGTCTACCTTATATTTAGTTTATGGGTTTGGCCATCCCAATTTCTGTTATACTTAGTTTTCCGAAATCACTCCAGATGAATGGCGAAACGTTTGCTTATACTAACTTCTCCTTTCCCCCTTGTTATAGCAACTTGTTTCGTCTATAATCACCCCGATGTCGTCGAGACGGCATGCATACAGCATGCACCGACAGTTAACACTGGTACTATATATATATATATATATATATATATATATATATATATATATATATATGCGCAGACAGTCCACACCGGTACTATATAAATGCGGCGACAGTCCACACCGGTACTATACGCCCCGATGTCATCGAGACGGCATGCATACAGCATGCACCGACAGTCCACACTGTTACTATATATATGCGCAGACAGTCCACACCGGTACTATATAATTGCGGCGACAGTCCACACCGGTACTATACTCATCGATATCATCGAGACGGCATGCATACAGCATGCACCGACAGTCCACACTGGTACTATATATATATATGCGCAGACAGTCCACACCGGTACTATACTCCCCGATATCATCGAGACGGCATGCATACAGCATGCACCGACAGTCCACACTGGTACTATATATATATATATGCGCAGACAGTCCACACCGGTACTATACGCCCCGATGTCGTCGAGACGGCATGCATACAGCATGCACCGACAGTCCACACTGGTACTATATATATGCGCAGACAGTCCACACCGGTACTATACTCCCCGATGTCATCGAGACGGCAAGCATACAGTATGCACCGACAGTCCACACCGGTACTATATAAGTGCGGCGACAGTCAACAACGGTACTATACGGCCCGATGTCGTCGAGACGGCATGCATACAGCATGCACCGACAGTCCACACCGGTACTATATAAGTGCGGCGACAGGCAACAACGGTACTATACGCCCCGATGTCGTCGAGACGGCATGCATACAGCATGCACCGACAGTCCACACTGTTACTATATATATATGGGCAGACAGTCCACTACCGGTACTATATAAACACGTAGTCTATTGCTTTCTGTCGTGCAGTTTTCAGAACTCCGATGCCGTTCTCTTCAAGCAGTGGTTACTTCAGAGATTCAGGAACATCAAATATCTTCACTCAACAGACTTTTTACCGTATGTACAGTCGGCATCTGCAGTTCACTTGGACACGGCTGCAGACCAGATTACGGAAAATATTTATGCGTCTGTTGAGAGGGTGTGGGAGGAGGTGTTGGTTAAGGACATGCCTCTTCAAGTATGGTTGTCACTGACATTGGGTTTCATAATCAATATGACATCACAATCGTGAAAAGACGTGTCCGGTGATATGCAAAACTCGTTATTTATTCCTTAAAATTTTTAATTATAAAAATATATTTCAATTTTTGTGTTACGTTTTTTTTTGTGGAAAAACAAGAAGTAATAGGCGCCTGATCAATGGTGGGCTAGAAGCAATATGAAGCTACCAAATTACCTAAATTGGCTGAAAATTGTAATTGGGTGGCTTGTTACTGCATATTCAAGGGCATGGTTTTTTTTCTATGAAAATCAATAAAAATCCGAGGGATTGAGACGCATTTATCTAAGCATTTACAAAGTTGTGTGTTTTTTCTATAATCTGCTAAAAATTATTTTTAAATAATTTTTAACCATTTTGAAATAATTGTTTGGAATTTTCTTTGGATTCTGGAGTGAAGAGGTCCAGATCTTCTGATTCGGAGTCACTGATCCCGGTCTCCTGCTCTGGGAAAAATTGTAAAATTCTTTCAAGTTCAACAAATATGGCGGATTGCTAGGTTGAATGATAGAGCATGAAGGGCAATATTACACACTGGCTACCAAGATGGCGGCCGGGGTTCTGAATGTTTTAATAGTTTTCAGGGGGAGTCGTTCTTTGCAACTGGGGAAAAATGGAAACATTTTTTAAGGAAAAAATTGAATTTCTATGGAAAATGACAGTGTTTTTGGTAAAATAATTGATCTCTGAAGCGATTTTGAAATAAAAAATGTCCGGCTCCTCTCCCGGATCACCTTGCACTGGAATCTAAGATGGCGGCCGAGTCACTGACCCCGCATCCTCAAACTCCGTGAAATGAGGGAACATTGCCATACTACTAGAACCAAATGCCTTTAGAGTCTTCCGAACTGGTAATCTGATATGTAAACATTACCACATCTCTCGTATATGAATGGATGATGGTAGCATCAATGAACACACAGCTCATTACTCACTGACTGCAAAACGTACGCTAGACACAAGTACAGTTCTCATCGAAATATTATACGTTTGCAACACTTTGGCTCACTAATTTATGAGTGAATGAAAGGGTAAGCTAAAATTAATAAAACATCAATTAAAATATATTTTCCAGAAAAGGAAATTAGCACGAAACTCACACAAAAATTTCATTCCCCCCCCCCCCCTAAATTCTTACAATTCCACTATAAATATTGGTCCAGCTCAATTTTAACTAAACTTTGATGAATAATTGAGTAATTTCGGTGAAAAAAATGAGTAATTCTCATGTAAAAAAGAGTAATTTTATTTAAGTAATATATAACTATTATTTTTAAAAAAGAGAACCAGCTCCGATTCATTACAAATTTAATATATAAAACTATTCTCCTTTATAAAAATTATATATAGTAAATTATAACCACATGAACAACAATATTACAATTGATAAAAATACTACAAGAAAATGTACAAAATGTAAATAGATCAAAGATAAAAAATTATTTTGTCAATATGAAAAAGCAATTAATAATGTCTCATATCAATGTATAATTTGTCCAAATGAATACACAAGACAATGAAGAGAACAAAAATATGATTATTAATTGAAAATGTCATTTTATTATTGTATAAAATAATAATCTGGGACGATGTGGCGTAAAGCTGGCACTAATATAAGTTCATATGAATATATTTATAGTGAATTGAACGTCAGTTATTGACTTACATTCAAAATTATTTTAAATTACTTTTTGAAAATATGTATGAAAATATCTATGAAAATAATGAAAATATTAATGACTATTTTTGAAACATATATCAAAATAAGCTAGGAAATTTATGTTAAAATTATAATGAAAAATTGACTCATACAGAGTATAGTAGAGAGACAAAATAAATGACACCGTTATTTCAAACTTTACCAAAACAAGATTTAAAAATATATATATATATAATTTCTTTCGCAAATAAATTTTATGTTACACGCCAATATTTATTTATCTACTTGAACTTTTCCACTGTATTACCTATATAATCCAATTATACATTCAAATTCACCCAAACTAATTTTACTATCTAAATTGGTCAAATCACTTTACAATTTCTATCTCATTCAACAAAAATGTTATAACAAATCTAAAGTACAAATATTGTCAATATTTTAAATAAAAATACCAGGTTATAATTCACTTAATTTTTTAATTTTTTTTAAATTAAAACTACTATCTTTATTTAAAAATTTGTGTTTGTTTCCTATAATATAACAATTATACTCCGAAAAATATTTTATTGATCTAATGAAAAATTCTAGAATAAGTTTATGTATATATATAAAACAAGCAACTATTTTATTGATTCATTAACGTTTTCCATTTAAAAATATAAAATATATACAACTTCCGGTTTGTACATAATTTAGTTTTTATTAATTGTAAATATTTTGATATACTATTTAAAATAATAGATCTTGATAATAATCTAAGAACAATATTAACAATATTGTCAGCGTATTCTTAATTCATTTATTAATATAAAAATGTCCACATCATTTGCAATGTTTTCTTTCAATCTATTATAAGTAGTATTGCTTTGACTAATCAATATAACATTACATACTGTGTTTGCTGGTTCATTTTTATAGAAAGACAGCACTATTTTTATATTTGTTTTATCTTTAGCTTTTTTTTTATTCATATGTAAAATTAATTATATGTAATGGTTTTCTAGCAAAGAAAGAATAATACTTCCATTCATCCTCAGGATTTAAATGTTGGTTTAAAATAAACTTAATTATTTCTATGATTTGTAGCAGTTTTTGTTTCATTTCTTTTATAATCGTGATCTGCTAAATATATTTGATGGAAAAAGTCCAGCATCAAAATCTATATTACAATCTTCTTTAGGAAAAATTACATTACTTCTATTTATAACAGAACTATATCTCACGTCACAATGATCAAACATAGAAGCATGGTTGTATTTACTTCGTATTCTATGATTGGCGCTATAATTTATAATCAGTAAATCACAACTTTTATGGTATCGTCATAAATTTTTATCAACAGTTCCGTCAGATTTTTAGTTTGATAATCAAATAAACAATTATTATCACATGAATTTCTAGAAAATGTTATTTTTTAACTAACTTTAAAGTATATTTTCTTATTATTGTTATGAAAACCAAACATATATATTAATAGATAAATAATCTCATTAATTTTTTATTAGTATAAACAGAATTTTTTGCAGGATATTTACTAGCAATACCACACATTTCTAAATGAAATATTTATGATGGTGAACTAACTAAAGTAAACATTATAGTCGTTGTTAAACAATGATTATCAATTAATTTAATTATTTGTCCATATTTTGAAATTTAAGCTCTAGAAAATTGAAATGGAAAAAATTTGAAGTTACATCAATATTTACATTTTCACCATAAAAACTAACACTATTTCTGTTTTCTGATCCAGATTGTTCATAAATATATACATCATTTGGAAACGAAAATCCGTCACCAATTTTTACATCCAACTCAAATATACTATTATAAATATTTAAATTAATTTTATTTTGATCTGTTGGTGTAAAAGTTTCTGTCTCAAAACTTTCAGTAGTTTTAAAACTCAATTGTATAATAAAAGTATTATATATTGAGACGGAAACACAGTCTCGTTTAAATTTTGGTGGCACTTTTATGGTTGACAATGCTGTTCGTATATAGTATATGTTGACAACTGGAACAGACTTTGGAACAACACTTTAGTCGTCTACTGCATGCATCGTTACTACAAACAATGACTGCCGCAGGTACAGATAGTTTGGCAGCACGGAGAGAGAATATAGTTTGAATGATAGGCAATGCTGTTCGTATATAGTATATGTTGACAACTGGAACAGACTTTGGAACAGCACCTTAGTCGTCAGCTGCATACATCGTTACTACAAACAATGACTGCCGCAGGTACAATTATTTTGGCAGCACGGAGAGAGAATATAGTTTGAGTGTTTTAACGTATTATTTTTTGCTTTTGCTTCAAAATGGGAGCAGGAAAGATTCGGAGAAACTCTGTTCCTGTCGTGAATGGACGATATGTATTTTTATAGGCTTGCCAGCCATATTTTAATATTCCCTAATGTATTCCAGCCATAGTAATTATATATATATATATTCTTAGTGAATATCAATTCATGTTATACATTTTATTAGAATGTTTACGCCTTGTGTAGTTTAAATCTTGTTAAGAGCCAGCTGAGCGCGCGCGATTCCAGCTTGGCGTGGTGGCAACGTGATTCAGGGAGTGAAGTTGTCCAGTTATTGCCGGCGGACAAACACGTGTGTGGCGGCGGACGAGTGCCGGCAAGAAAATGGCTTATAGGCTGTTCACGGTAATGTGAGCACTTTTGAGGCCCTAGCTACTTTTTTATTTCAGAGATATATTAACCTTCAGCCATTTTAAAAATAAATATTGACATGTAAGTAATAAACACAGTGTGTAGATTCCAGTGAACTCGGAATTTAACGTCCTAAGCTAAAACAAAATATATTTATTGATTATTATTCAGAACGAGATGGCTTTCAAAAGTGCTCATTTTACCGTGAATACCGTATAGCAAAACTGGCCACAGTTTAAGCTCGGGTTGTGATGAGCTCGATGTTTGAAATATTAATAAGGAATGGAAAATTTCAGAAATAAGTTGGTTGCTAAAAATGTCGCCGGCGGATAAAACTTAATTTTGGTGCCTGTGGTTTGTTCGGCATGCCCGGAATCTGCTTTGGTGAAGATCACTGCCGGATATTATCTGATTTGATGTAGATCACTGCCGGACATCATCTGCTTTGGTGAAGATCACTGCCGGACATCATCGAGTCCCTTATGTTTGCTGTGGACCGTCACCAAGGAGCTGTTCATTTCCGGTATCCAAGCAGCTGGTATGCGTCAGCTGACTTCTACCAGCTGAAACTGAAGCTCAGCTCAAGCGTGGAGGCTTGCTAAGGGGGCTGCGAACTGTCTACGTTCAGCTAAATTTCAGGTACTGACTTGGCAACGTATTTTGCGGAGCCATTTGGAATCGAGGCCTGTTACGACTCAAGTTCATTTTATAATTTTGCCAATCCCGTTAATATTCAATTTTACCGTGCCGTTTAGCTGGCCTGAAGGGAATGTGTTTTATGACTGTGCATTTGACTGGTAAAGTAAAGTAAACTAAAATAATATTTTATTAACAGTGCCCACGCATTAATCTTCATTTAATTGAGATTCCTGGCCAGAGCGTAAAGGGGGAGGAACACGGTGTAGCAAACTGAGTGGCGTAGAGTTGGCCCTCTCCAGTCTCATCACGTTGGGGGCTTCAATATAAATAAAAAATGAAGGATCCAGAAAAACAAATTTATACAATTAAATTACTCATAGAATAATTTAGAAATGTCAAAAACAGACTAGGTCTGAAATGAAAAAAAAATAAAAAGAAGGCATTGCTTTTAACTAACGGATTAAAAAATATTGGTAAAGATTTGAAGAAGTAACTGAAAAAATTAAAATTTGATAGCAAATTTAGTTTTTGCTGCAGTTAAAAATTTTAACTATCCACTAAAGTTAGAAGAAACTTTATTTGAAAAAAAAATATTTAATGATGATGAACAACAAGATAATTTATGTGTTAATGGAAACATTAACTGTTAATATTGGTAAAGATATTTCTCCAGAAAATTAATATTATTAATGATAAATTTAATTTTAGAAGTATTGAACAAAAATTTTACATTGGTGATACTCATTTAAATATAATAATAAAGTATTTTTTTTAAATAAAGAGTATGAATTAACAAATGGACTTGCTAATTTGGTAACAAAAATACAAAGGAATGGAAAATAAATATACTAACGAAGTCTATGATAATTATACATAAATATCTTTAGGATCAAATTTGTCATATCAAAATTTCAATATGAAAAAAAAAATAATTCAAATGAAATTTGTTAAAATTATTATACCAATTTATGAAAAATATATTTAAAAAGTTTATTCTGGGCAGAACCAAATACACCAGAAAAAAATGTATTCACCAAGAATGTCAAAATATAGTAAATAATGTAATTGTTTACCAAAATAATATGAATGGATGGCCGATGTAAGAAAATTGATAGAATATTAGTTATTTGGGGTAATTAAAATGCTGATAATAAAAATTATCGCAACGAAATTGTTACTATTATGAAAGTGGTGAATAATAAATATTCTGATTTTGTTGTTCAAAATTCTAAAGGATTCCTTCTCTAATAAAAATTTTAAATGTTATTCATTAGTCTTTTTGAAATTCTGAACATCATAGACAAGGAATAATCAAATTAGTTAAACTTTTCCATAAATGTATTTACCTGGTTATAATTATTGTGGTCCTTTACCAAAATTATACGAAAAATTGGAAAGAGGCGATTAGAGAATTAGTAATTAAATGAACTTCTTAAATGTCACGATATTTCTTTTTGGGATAGTAAATATTAAAATCTAAATACGAAGATGATAAAATTTTACAAAAACAGTAAAAGTAATTATGTTATATAAGTACCCTCCAATTATTGTAAAGATTGCATCTGCTTCAGTAAGTAGAAATACATTTACTAAAAAAATAGGTTTTGGGATTAATATTCGTTTATATAAACTTTTAAAATATCAATATAAAATTTTTATTCATAAATGAAGATTAAAAATATAATTTTTGAAATTCCTATTCACCAATTGCATCAATTAAATGTTGATAAATATTCAACTGAAAATCAAAAAGAAATAGAAAAATAAATAAATTAAAGTTGATAAATGATATTTACTAACTTTGTCATTAACAATAACTAAAAAAGATATAAAAGTGAAAACAGGATCTGGCTTAGAAACAGGTACAATTTTTACCAATTACGTTTGGGGTTTAGGTGCTTTAGGTTCATTAGTTGGAGGAGTCGCCTCAATTTATAATTATGTTCAACGAAATAGAATAGATAAACTTGATTTACAAGAACAAAAAATATAATTAAGCTATGCAAATAACACTGTAAAATATAATTGTTGAAGGAATTGTAGCAAAGAGAAAGGACACAGAAATTCCAAAAAATCTTAAATAATTTAATTGTCAAATATGTGTATCTAAAATAACGTTAACAATTATACATAAAAAAATTTAGAAATCTTTTAATGATAGATGAATTCCCAAAAAATAATAATAAAATGAATATGCAATTGTAAATTTAGGTCGCTTATTAATTCTGATATTCATTGGTTTTGTTATTATAAAATTAATAATGATATTTAATATTTTCATTCGTTAGGTGGAAGTATTCCTATAGAATTAATAATTATATTAAAAACTAACAAATTTATTAAAATCATTATGAAATACAAAAATTTGACTGTGTTATATGGGGTCACTTATATTTCATAATATTATTATTTTTTCTAAATGATAAATTCATTCTAATATATGTCTCTTATAAATGACGCATTTATTCTGAAAACATTTGATCAGTTGTTGAGATAAATATTTAAATGATTTTAATGAATATATTAAATAATGATAATTTCTAGGTTTTTAAGAACAACTTAGATATTATCATAAATATCAGAATAATGAATTAAATATAAAATATGTAATTTAAATGACAGTAATAATTATGATGATATTAAAGCTATATTAAATCAATTTTATAGTAACAAAGAAAAATATTTATTTTAAATCCATAAATTTACTTTGAAAATTATAAAAGTGACAATTATAATTAATTTAAAAAGTTGTTGCTTTGCGAATTGTATCACCTAGTAGAACATTTATGTTATAACAAGCATGTTTATTTATTATCTACTAGGTACAGTGCACATATCAAACGTTATGACCGGGGCTGTATCATCTTGTAGAACGATAATGTTATCACAATCCAATTTATATATTATCTAGTAGGGACAGTCCCCATCTAAAAACATTATGACGAATGTTGAATCATCTTGTAAAACTATGATGTTTTCACATGCCTGTTTTATTATTATCTACGAAGTACAGTCCACATTATAACATGATGACGGAGGCTTTATCATCTTGTAGAACGATTATGTTATCACAAGCCAGTAAAATTATTATTTTCTAGGACAGTCCCCATCTTAAACGTGATGCCGGAAGCTGTATCATTTTGTATAGAGATCAGCTGCGACCTGACACACCCATGCTCCTGTCTTCTCCTGAGCTGGCGGAACGTGGAAAAGCACAGCGCCTTGGTTCGTGCTGGTCATGTCGGCGCGTTGTTGAGACATAGCCGTCTCCGGTATATTGAATATTATAATGCCATCCGCCCTGCTTTTGTAATACGTTGTTGTCATTTCTAGCATCCTGGTTTACTGAAGTTTTGCTGAGGGGTTGTACGAAGATTTCAAGTTGGTAATTTTTTCATACAATCATATCAGTGCGTTCAGTAAGGGTACAACCTACTGCCATGGTTGTACAGAGAACGCCACGACTAGACATTCCATTGTAAAGGTGGTTTGTAGTCAAACAACATAGATAATGCCTTTAGATGACAAAGTGAAATATTTCGAACATACTTCATTACTAGACTATGTCGTTATAGAAAACCAAGTCTTATACTGGAAACAAAGTCAAAAAACGGGCCAAGAGTGGCTGAAGTCTTCCTGAAGACTGGAACAGATATCGGATTCCGAAGTATCGCGACAAACTCGTACTGTGTCGTCATCGTTGTGTTGTCCTTGGGTTTTCCATTTTATTTTCTTTGATTATACTTCTTTAATTTTATTTTTGGTTTTTCTATATTGTTTTTATTTCGTTATAAATCTGTCAATATTTCTTGTGAAAATATTGTACGTTTGATTGATATATTTTGACTTCAGCCACTCTTGGCTAGTATTTCATATTTATTTGATGTCTCAGACTTCGTTTTCTGTGACGGTATAGTGTATCAATGGAGCATGTTCTAAAAATTTCACTAAATCATAAATTGCCCTTTTTAAATGGCAATGTTCATTAATTATTTATGACAGTTCGTATCCGAGATAATTTATGATAGCGCGTGGTAATATTCAACACAACTGTTGTAATCATTCACATGCAACTGAAAGAGTGAACGGAGACATCTGAGTGGCTTCCAGTGCAGGCGCTATGGTGGAATGGCCGCCCAGTGACGTCATGCGCGAGACCGGCGAAAACACGTCGCCGATGCGCCGGTCCCCACCTCCTCACATCGTTGTACCATGGATATCTACTATGGTCTGTTCACGGTAAAGTGAGTACTTTTTAAGGCCCTCCCAAAACGCATTAAGCCCTAATAAATATATTTTATTTCAGTCTCAGACACTGACTTATCAGAGTGATGTGTTTATAAGTTATATTACAATGCTTACATTTAAAAGTGGCGGAAAAGTACAAATTAATTGAAAGGAAAAAAATTTATCAGGACCTTAAAAAGGGCTCACTTTACCGTGAACAGCCTATAGCGTCGTGAACATGGCGTTCGTTAGTGTTCAGTGTAATGACAACATTATTCACGAGTCAGTTTTCTTACTGCTGACAGTGTCTTGAAAACTTCGAATTGTACAGAAGAAATTGAATATGACATTTCCAGACTAGCTTTAGTAAATTACACAGAGCTCTGGATAGATTACGTTAATGTATTCAGTTTTCTTCTAGCAAGCTGTTGAGGCTATGAGCTACATGATTATAATCAGAATATACAGAATTGCCTTTTTATTCTCTTAATAACGAGTGACTGTGTTAAATGAAGCTCAAAAGTATTTCGCAGGGACTTGCCAGTCTTTCCAACATCATTCTGACATTTGTAACTGAAGGAGGGTCGGGCTGATATCCAAAGACGCGGTCTACGTTATAGGATCTCGTTTCGACTTGACGTATGGATTTTGATTTCTGCTGGCATTTTTCCTTCTCTAATGCGTATGAGGATTGAGCCAATATGACTCTCTCGCTGCCGAAAGTTGTGGCATTTTGAATTTTTTTACTTGTAGTTCCTCTAATAGGCCGCCGGCTTTAAGTTGTATACTGCATTTATTTTTCTTTTCCAATTTTATCCAGTAGATCACGGCTGTAAAACAGATTCGCAGTTTCACGCTGGCAGCCAGTGCTTATGAGTCCAAAACTTAACACCTTCTCTCATTGCAGTGGGCTCTTCAACCAGCATCATTTCTCCATCCTAACCAAAAGATGTGTCGTAGTCGCAACGAGACTCTTTTTTACCGCTATTGTATTTGTATAAGGCGTTATTTATATCAGTGTATCTATCTTTGGTGTTTGTGAAGCTTGTGTGAAGTTAGTACTTGCTGGATGAGGCAGTATTATGTGCTGAAGTGGGACTCAGTATATTGTTGAACATTGGTGCTGCAATAGTATACATTGCAGTGAGTATTTTGATGAATCATGCTTATGAAGCTTGTCGCGTTATGATCAATATCGTAGCAGTTTATTTTTCCTCTCTCTCTCTCTCTCTCTCTCTCTCTCTCTCTCTCTCTCTCTCTCTCTCTCTCTCTCTCTCTCTCTCTTAGTCATTCGAAGATTAATAGTGCCGATGAAGGTTTCCATTTTAATGTAATTAATATGTAGCCTAGACTGACACCTTCATCAACACGTATCTGACAGTGCAGACATGCGACCAGGTTTATGACTGTCTTTACCGCTAGGAAACACGAGTATGGTTAATGTTGAGAGAAACCCTGTTACGTTATATGTACCTGCAATACCTGTAATGTGCAGTACATACGAGAAGACATTTAAAAGAAACTCGCAAATAACTGCAAGAGTAACATTCTTTCATTTACTGGGAGACAGTATGTATTGGCATCATCGTGTCCTGCTGCTATGTTGTGGACATGCTCACAAAGATGGCCGGACCACGGGCAATGCGGGGGACTAAAGAGTGCACTGCGGTTGGTTTCCTAGCATGTTTACTTGCTTAATTATTATGTGAAATTAAAATTTTCAAAGTAATAATTTAGCACAATATGTATTTGCAGGTTTATTTGCTCTGAAGGTGCAAAAATGTTGCTATGGACGTGTGTACATAACGCGGCTTGGTCAATAAAATGAGGACAAATGTTCCATCGAAGAAAGATAAGTTTAATGACGCCACAGTAGAAATTTTAGTTGTACAAATTTGTTGTTAAAAATATCGCTTTTTTGACTTCAGAATTTATATGAACATTTTTTCTTGCTGTTTATAGCGTGTGTATATATATTAATATAAGTTCAAGAACCGTTTCTTGTGGATGCATGTGTGTGCTCATTAAACATTAGACTGTAGAGTGGAGTGAAAACTACTTAGTAGGGGTCCTCTACTCAGCAACACACATTTGGTATTTATCGTAAAATATATTTGGCTCCGACGTATAATAATGAAAATATAAGCTTCTGTATTTTTTGTGTGGTTGGTTCTCTATCTAATTTGCACGTCATCTCAATTTTTTTATGAACAGCAAACCCACTTTTCTGTAATCTTCCATTTGAATAAGAGCAGTATTTTGTGACTGTTAACGAAACAGCCTCAAAGAAATTGTTTTCTTTGCCGTACAGAAAACTTTGAAATGATTTTTTCTTAAGTGTATAGAGTGCCATAACTTTACCTACAACCTCTGTAATATTTGACATGGACCCACACGCTGCTCATTCTACTAAGTCACTGCTATTTAATCGTTTTTATCATCAAAATAACACAATCCGCAAAACATTAAGTTTGCGTCGTTTTCATCATAATGTCTTTGCTGTTAGAAGTGTAATTCAAAATGAAGTCGGAACTGCCTCTATTAAAAGTCTGGATGAATATTTGTCAGGTTTTGCAGCCTGCAACTATTTTTCCTCTATCCGGATGGTCCTCATTGTATACTACAACTATAGTTTTCCTCTATCCGGATGGTCCTCATTGTATACTGCAACTATAGTTTTCCTCTATCCGGATGGTCCTCATTGTATACTGCAACTATAGTTTTCCTCTATCCGGATGGTTCTCATTGTATACTGCAACTATAGTTTTCCTCTATCCGGATGGTCCTCATTGTATACTGCAACTATAGTTTTCCTCTATCCGGATGGTCCTCATTGTATACTGCAACTATAGTTTTCCTCTATCCGGATGGTCCTCATTGTATACTACAACTATAGTTTTCCTCTATCCGGATGGTCCTCATTGTATACTGCAACTATAGTTTTCCTCTATCCGGATGGTCCTCATTGTATACTACAACTATAGTTTTCGTAACTGCCAATTAGTTAACAGGTATTTTTTGCAACTTCTGAATTTTCTTCATGAATTTCCTTACATAGCACGTCATAACTATATTAGAAGCCACAGCCCGTGTAGAGCTATGCTCAGGAAAAAGGAAACAATACAGTGAGAGTCAGCTGACACATTCTGAACTCATCCGCTAGCTCACACCGGTATCAACCAGCATTGTTATTGCAGATGGTTGTTCTCCAGTGTACCTCTTACCCGAGTCACTTCTTTTTTATCGACTGTCTATTTATCACTAGATGTATGCAGAAAGACACCTAGAAAGCAACTAGATATATATTTCCTTCGCATACTTCGCTAAAGGAAGTGTGAAGTCTATCGTGACTGGTTGTTTCATGGACTCAGATCTCGCTCCCGAAAATACGTCGCAAAAACTTCTATAGTACTGTTCAATTTACTGTCAGTGATGCTTTGGCAGCCACTCCCAACTTTCCACTTGCTGTGAATAACAGGTCTTCACGTGTAATATTAAGAGCATAAATACAAAACAATGTGTATCCCCAAGCCACAATCTTGTAGGGAACAAGAAAAAATGGTTACACAAAGTGTTTCTAATATATTGTTATGCGCGGACTCCCTCATTGGCGCGGGCTCTGTGTTACTTGTTATGCTCGTCCGTCGAAGTGGGGGAGAGGGGTGACCAACCTTAGCGCCCCTTTCTCCCAGGCAGACCCGCTCACCAATCCGTCGCCGCGTAGCTCGGGTGCTAGGGGAGTGATTGGCCTCACAGTCGCTCCCCCCCCCCCCCCCCAATTGGAGTCGACGTTTTGGGACGATGAACAAGAATTCTCTGGACATCCTTTTGTTTCGGTTCAACACTGCATTTGGAGAAGATTCTCGACCAGAACGGTCGACACTATAAATATATCCCGCAGCCATAGAGCTGTCAGTTCTCGTGCTGGCTAATTGCCTGAAGTTCTGTGATCATGCGATGTCTGGTGCTATGAGGGACATCAACGGGGAAGATGGATGGCAGCGGAGGTATTTGCACGGTATTACTTGTTTAATAATTCAATATGTATTATGTTATATTTCTTGTTGGGACTGATTTTAGCTATTTTATTATATTTATTTCTTCGAGATAACTGTAAAACGTATTAATTTATATATAAGTTTAAATAGCAAATGATATAAATTTATTGTTAGATATTAAGTAGAGTTTAACTGTAGTTAATGTAAGTAAATTAAAAAATGGTAATTAACTCTTTAATTGACTTAAGACCTCCGTTCCTTAAAGAACTTAGCTAAGCCCACTGACTTGGAGAATTTGTAAAACTGATGCCAGAAGTGGCGTAGATGCTTTTATTACGACAATTAATAAATAATTTCAATTATTATTACAGAAGGATATTAACTAGTAGGAGAAATATGCATATAATAATATTAATGGTAAATGGACAATGAGTTATTAAGAAACGTGCGAATGCTAACTAGTTAAACTTCGGTAGATGTGGAGGAAGCACTGTGTGCTTTAATAGAAGGACTAAGAGGCCAATTAAGTAATGTTAAGGCATCTGCAAATAACCAAATCAGTAGTGTAAATGATAATGTAAGTAGCCAAAAAAATAATAGTGTGAATTGGTACAAACGAAAATAGGCTGTTTGCGAGGTGGTGGACAGGAAAATATACAGTCTTAGCGAATTTGGCTACAAACTGTACAAGAAAATAGTGTGAATAAGAATATAGACAGAAATATAGACTGAATAAGCGAGTTATTGAACCATAAAATAGAATGCATTAGCAAGTAAATTGACAGTGTGAGTATGGGAGGAAAACGTACGATTGAAGGATGGAAAGCATAAACATGAACAAGCAGACCGGAAATAAAACAGGAAGTAAACACCCTCCAGAAGAAATAACAGGAATTCTTACATCAGCAGGGAAGAAGATTTGCAGCGGCTGAGTAGGATCTGGAATCGCCCCCTCCAAGGCGACGAATGTCGACAGCAAGGAGGTGTAGAGGTTACCACTAATAAAGCCGCCATGAGAGTTACCCAGTAGTACTGCAGTGTGAGTACGCATCAACAAGGGGTGGGATAATTTATCACAACTAAACACGCCCCCTACGATGGACATTACATTACAGGTACGGATTTCCCAGCCCTTCTGCATTTGTATTTTTTTCGCAGCGCTCTTAGCCGTACGGCCTTTCCGCGTTTCGACCACCCAGTCGGGGGGGGGGGGGGGGGGGGGTTGTATCGCGCCCTCTCATCGCAGGTGTCCCAGCGTAGCACCTTAGTTGACCAGATCCAAGGCCTTAACCTAATTTCACAAGTACAGCAAAAGTGGGCCATTCCAGAAGTACTTAGAGCCTCATTCTCACCACTAAGTCTGTGGTCTGGCCGTGGTTTTATTCATACCCTTACTGTCTCTCCAGGACATAACCGGAGCTGGTGGCCGCTCACCGCCTAGCATTTCTTTAAGAGGGGTAATCTCTCCAGACCTCTTCAAGCATACGGAGTTAACCTCAATGTGATCATAACACCAGAGAGGACCTCTGGTGAGGAAGATTTCCATCCTTATCAAACTCTGTAGGTCTGGGAACCCGTAAATCCCAGAATTCTTCATGTTTTCATCATCGCATCTGCGCCATCGCCACCACATCCATCAGCCCGCAAAACAGCCAGGCGGAGGAGCTGTTATCGGCCACTCGCCAGTAGCATACTTTTGAATTTTTTCACCTTGAAATTCCAGTATTGGGCCCCAATGGCCTAAATGCCAAGTCATCCAAAACTCTGCCAAACGGTCGGGCCTAGGTATCAACTGTCTGTCCAAGCCATCAAAGCAGATACCCCTTGCCAATCACGAGAAAACTGCCCCATATCGAAATGGGTGGCAGAGTCCAATCTGCATTACCCAGGGGTGACACAAGGAGCCTTGGGTAGCCATGGGTGGAGAGAGGCTACAAGAGACGCGTCATCCATCCTTTCCAGGGTCAAATGCAGTAGCCAGGCTCGGCTACTATAGCATGGTAATGCCACTTCACCTCAAACGCCCAGAAACTTTCCTCCTTTAGGAGTCACTGGCCCATATCCCCCATCCCTTACGATGCACAGACACTATGGTGCGGTAACCAGCACCAGTTCGAGATCGCCGCCACCCTGAATTGTTGAAATGACGAGCAGTGGGCGAACCATCTCGCGCCTGCACAGAGGGGATCTGTACTAAGCATACTGCAGTCCCTACCAGAACGACATCAACTTGAGTACTTTACCCTTGTGTCAGGCTTGAAGTTGTGATTCGGTGACAGATACCATTGACACACCAACCATGTCCAACTGTGAAGCCACATTTAGCGACCAGGGAAGCGACATCAGCAACTGTGACAGGACATCATGAGGCTGCCACAACTCTCTCTGGAGAGTGCTCCGAGGAGGCACGAGATGTCATCGTATTCGGCTTCTTCGTCAATGGTATCGCTGACATGAAGGTGTGGAAAACTGTATGTCTGGCTGCACCACACAACATGCAGGGTGCCTTGACCCGAACACTGGAGGTGGAGTCAGCAAGACAGACATCAGTGCCCCAAAGTGCAGTGCAGTGATGACGAACGAATACCAGAATGATGACATCATCATGAGGGCGTTGAAGGATTGCAGATGACCATGAGGGACAATGCTTCCATGGTCTGCACTAAAGATATTCGCCATTTTTCACTCAAATGGCTTAAATATTGTTTGCTTGGACATCTGGGGCACCTGAGAGCCAATTGTTCTCATCAGTAGCGACCAGGAAGCAGACAACGAAGGATAGGTGAGAGTGCAACATTTTCGGGAAAATTGTAAGCACCAATCTTGAGAGGCAAAGGTCGGTAATTCCTGGAGGGAATGCCCAAATTTTCTTTCAGGTGTGTTCGGTTAAATAGGACCAGATACTATATTGGTAGAGGGGTGCCTGAATTATATTTTTGTCAGATAAATGTTGACACAGGGACAACTACAGCAGTGCAAGACCAGACATTTCGGGACATTCCCTAAAGCGATCGTCCGATGAGAGCATGGATTACTGCTATTTAACTACAGTAACAGGGGAGAGCATACCAGTAAGAGCATATAGTTGAGTTGAGAGGATTGAGCGGTTCTTAATAACATGGTCTTGAGAGCCAATTCAGGTGAAATGAGGTGAGAATGGAGGAGCACCAGAATGAAAGGGTGGAGGAAATGGCAGTTCCCCGAGAAAACCCGCCGACCAGTGGCATTGTCTGGCACGATTCCCACTCGCGGAAATATGGGAGTGACCGGGCCGGGGATTGAACCTGGATTACCTTGGTGGGAGGAAAGCAGTCTAACCCCTCAGTCACCACGGCCCCACCAGAGGCAAAACTCTTAAAGTTAGGTAACTTTAGCATAGAGCATGGTGTTGACATAATAGAAATAGAGGATGAATGCTTTTTGGAATTTGAAGTGAGAGGATGGGTCAATTAAAGGGGTTTGCAAGCAGGCCTCACAGGTACTTCCAAATGTTCCTGAAGCTTTGATTCCACGAAATACCGAATGTCCTCTACCAGATGGTCCGGAGGAATTGCTAACAAGAACAAGAGAAAACCAAACTTGCGACAAGAGAATTCTGTCTCAGAATTATTTAAGAGAAACAGGGGTGCTTTTTCCTGTGAGTCAAATTATCTTGGCAAACTAGTGTTGCTTGCCATCACATCGACTCAGGATATGCCAGGCCTATAAAGTAGCCACCAAGGCGACAACTACTAGCTTTGCATGGGGAGTTTAATGGTGGTATTCTGAAAGAGATGAAGTATTTTAATATCAAAGAGCCTTCAGTCAGACCATCCTTTTCTCCCATTGTTCTTGCTATAAGCTAAAATAGTTCATGAGATTTTGTGTCGATTACTGTCAACTTAATAATGTGACCAAGAAAGATATTTTCCATTCTCAAGGATGGACAACACACTAAACCACTTTGTAGATTCACAGCAGTTTTTTTTTACTTTGGATATGAAGAGCAGGTACTGGCAATGCAAGGGCGTTCTAGAAGAGAAAGAAAAGGCAGATTTTTGTGTCCAAGGGAAAGGATCTTGGCAAGTGAACTTTATGCCCTCTGGTCTATGCAATGTATCTGCTACATATGACCGACTGATGGAGAAAGACTCGCCCTTAAACATTTTCCATTTGTAAATAAATGACACCATGGTCACTGGACATACATCTGGCGTGCGCATGGCATGCCTAGACTCTGTCTTTAAGAATGTAGCTGCAGCCAATCTGAAATTAGCCCCTAACAAAGGCTGCCTTTTCCAAAGGAAATTAATTTATTGGACCATGTTGCGTCGGACCATGAGATTGAATCAGACATTCAGAAGACCAGAGCAGAAAGAGATTGGCCTCCAACAACAAACAAAGTTTAAGTGCTAAGTTTCCTATGCTTATGTGCTTAATACCATGGATTTGTGCCTTGGTTCACTAAGATCGCCAATCCTCTGCGTGAATTGACTGAAAGGAAAATAAACTCTTATTTGATCCTTGAATACGAATGAAATTCTGTTATCTCTCACAGTGCTGGGTTCCCAAGTGAAGAGAATGTGGATTTAGTCTGTATGCTGATGCTAGTGATTTAGGATGTAGGCATTGCGACTGTGTTATCTCAAATCCAGTGAGTGAGTGAAAATATTTAGGAACCAATGTCTCTGAGGTCTTGAGGGCCCATGATGGTGAAGTGAGGGGAAGATGGAGCAGCACCAGAATGAAGGACCATTGGAAATGGGAGATCCCTGCAGTATTGTCCAGCACGATTCCTTTATGCGAAATTCTGGGAGTGACCCCACCAGGAATAGAACCTTGTTTGCCAAGCCACCTCACCACCGCAGCCTCCTCAGCTCCAAAAACGAAAGTAGAGGTCACCGGAATATTTTACTTACTACACAAACGTGAGATAAATTGCTGTGTGTCACACAGGAAGCTTTTTGCCATGGTGAAGGCAAGTGGACTTTTTCACACATACCTTTAAGGCAGACACATAGTCCAAATAATGAGTCATACCGCATTATGCTGGCTACTAAATTTCAAGAATCCCGAAGGTCAAATAGCCTGGTGAATACAGCACCTGCAAGAATACGACTTTGAAATATGTAACAGGTCTGACTGAACATCTTCACAGCAATGCTGATGCACTTTCCAGGAGTCCATGCGAACCACTCTGCCATCATTGTGAACGCCATGAGGAAAAGGATGATATGTCAGAGAAGCCACGATGGACAAGAATTCTAGTATTTGTATCTTGCGATGGGTCATCTGCATGGGATGTTATGAACATTATAAATAGACAGCTAAGTGCATCCAATATTGGAGTGGAAATAAGCTGGGTGTTGACTAAATAGGTAGGAGATATCCCATCTAAGCCTGACAGTCAAGGCATACTGAGACAATGCGGTTCTGTAGTACTGAAGAATGGTATGCTTTACAGGAAATAGGAAAGTAATGATGGAAAATAAACTTACAATTAGTCCTACCAGAGTGCGGAATACCAAAAGTGCCAAGAGAACTGCACAGCACAGCAGCATGTAGTTACTTCGGTATAAATATGCCCTCGGAAGAGTTCGACTGGCATTATATTGGCCACATTATCAGGAGACTGTTGAGACAAAGTGACATCTGTGTGACGCCTGTGCCACGAGGAAGGGTCTGAGGATTAATGGACGAGGTTCCCATCAGAAATACAATGTTGGGGCCACATTCGAGGTGATGGTAGTGGACATTTTCGGACCATTACCACTCACTGAGAGGGGAAATCGGTATCTTCTGGTATCACAAGGCTACTTCATGAAGTGGTCCCAAGTCATACCACTACCAAACCAAGAGGCTGGGACGGTAGTTGATGCACTTGTAGAACTTTTTTTTTCAGGTTTGGAGTGCAAATCGAGCTCCATTCTGCTCGAGGTTGAAATTTTTAAGCAACACTTTCCCGAGAGATAACAAGGATCTTATGAATGAAGGAAACTCGTACCACAGCATTACATGCCCAGTCGGATGGAATGATCGAGATGCTAAATTGTACCCTAGAAAAAAAAACCTAGCGATCTTTGTAGAAGATGGCCAGAAGGACTGTGACTGCAAAGTACTCCTGTATCTGTTGACATGTCGTTCGGTAGTTCACGAGTCAACAAGTGTAACACCTTCAAGGATGCTGTTTGGAGAGAGCTCCATCTCTCTGGTTACCTGCTGATCAGATGTCCAGTGGAAGAAGCAGCAGCCATCCTAGAAATTATCAGTAAAACTACACCAGATATTAGTTGACATCCACGAGTTTGCTCCATGGCACCTTAAAATTAACAGTGACATTGAAAACATGACATAAACAAAGAATGCCTGGAAAAGTTTTTCAATGTCAGCTGGCGTGTATGTACAACCACCGAAGGAGGAAGGGATATTGCCTGGAGCTATGTTGGGAAGACCCGTACAGGATCCTGAAACAGATCAATGAAGTGCTTTACCGAATTTGTCGACAGGGCTCTCGGGCGAAGCCTAATGATGTCTTCATCAACCAACTGGTGCTCTACAAAGGTCCAGATGTCGGAGAGTCTGTTTGGGACGAACAGATTTAAGGAGGGGGCAATGTTACGTGCAGACTCTCGCACTGTCGCGGGCTCTGTGTTGCCTGGTTGTAAGTTGTCCGATGCTGTGCGAGGAGAGGTGGCCTACCTCAACCGTTCCCTCCTTTTCTGAAGAGATTGTAAATTTTATTGACTGCATTTATTAATTAAAAATAACATGTAGTAGTAATTTATTGTGAGAATTCGAGTTAAAGTATTTTCTCAGTGTTAAATGTAAAAATTTTAGAAAATTATAATTAACTCTTTTTATACTTTTCAAAGTAAATATTTGTTAATACTGTTGGTATTATTTATACCTGTACTCTAATGGCAATTACAATTCCATTTTAGCAAATACAATTGCGACAGTGGTCTGTCGCCGAAGAGTTTTTTTAAGCATTTAATCGCTGGCTATTAATCTCGCTCCGTGGTCAACTCGTTCCCTACCATCGCATTCCTCCGATCACTTTTCCTATTCCGCCTGCTTTCACCCTCCTGCTCTGGTCTATTTAAGCCCGTCCATTCCCCTCCCTTCCTTATAAAACCGAGGTAAAATACCTCGGTGTAACCATGGCCAGGGCGCTGACATGGCGTTCCCATGCAACTGCCAAGCGCCAGCAACCCTAGCGCGCCTCGCGGCCCTCTACCCAGCATTTAACACTAGAGGTGGCCTCACACTGCATAATGGGATTGTAATATACAAATCCCTTATCCACCCTATACTATTGTAAACAGCGCCAGCCCCTGGGCATACTGTGCCAAGACATATGGAACAACTACAGCGAGTACAAAATAAATGCCTCAAATTAGCTGGCCATGTACCAGCATGTACTTCCCACCCGCGAAATACATGCTGAACTTCAACAGCCAATGCTGTTTGAAGCAATTCAGGATATGGCAGAGAAGTTCTATGAGACAGCCCTTGACTTAAACAATCCCCTAATTAGCGCCCTAGGACACTATGACCCCCAACAAACCCGGAGGTACAAGCGGCCTAAATCGCTATGCTCACAGGCGCCATAGTAATTTAAAGCCATACACCCAACAACGAAAACTTGTAACGCCTGCGCGCACTAACACACATGTGGCCGACACCACTGCGATTTAGTGCATCCCAGTACATTTGCAAAACTTAAATAGACACAGCATGTCACTTCTGGCCCACCTCTAGAATGACATAAGGATAGAGCGGATAATCCATTGTTCGATAAATCGATATATCGATTAGTTTCTAATCGACTAGTCGATTAGTAGCTAATTAATACGAATAATTAATCAATTTAATTAAATAATTCTATAATTAAATTTTTTTGTTGTTGGATATGAAATTTCTTTGATTATAATAGTTGTAGAAAGGGTTAATTGCAATAAGGGTGATATTGACGGAGCCGGTTAGGTGTGGACGGTGTGAGGGTCTGAGGCTGACTGACCAAAGGAGCCGGTAGTAATTGCTTATATAGAAGTTTATGTTGGTGTAAGAGTGGTATAAGTAACATAAGTGGACCAGACACCAGAAGTGTCTGGTCCACTTGTAGAATGACATGTGGATGGAGCAGGAACCTGCGGGTATGTTCTAGCCCACTACAATTTATGTTCAAATAGCCAACTGAAATAAATACGAATCATTAAAAAGTTACTTTAATCACCTGACTACCCCACAACATTAAACCGAATACATATTGACACGAAATATTAAAAATTACTTTAGTCATGCGATAACCACGAGAGAAATTCATTAAAACGACTTGCGCCGAGTACGTCACACGTGACAGAACGGAACACAAAATTTATATTAATACAATAATGAAATTCCTTAAAAATATTTCAAATACCTGAATAAATGACACAAAACAATGATAATCACACCAAACCAATTTCACACATTCAAAATACGCAAAAATTGTAATGATTACATCGAACACACAAAATCCTACAACAAGATATATAAATATTAACAGAGGAAAATTATATTTTACACACTCCCAGGAACAAAATAACCATCGCACACTATATTACTCACTTATCGGCCACGAAGCCAGGATTTCACACTTCACAAATCAATAAAAACACCCGATTTAAAATAAATCATACAACTACAAGCCCAGACAAGCTAGAAATCTCCACCTAATTTAATGGCCTCCCACACTGATCCACGCAGTCCAAATCTCCAGGTGTCATAAAAATTTCCCCATGACAAAAAACCCCTCCAACACATGCTCACACATAATTCACCCTCATAAACGGAAACATAAATGATTACCTAAATGTCTGTTTTTAAAAACCCGTAAGTATATTCATTTCACAAACGCATCTTTTGCTAGCTCATACGACCGTGACAACACTTGCCTATTGCGAGAGCCTACTGCGAAAAGCCCCATCGAATGTACTTCTTTATATCACATGTTTAAAAATGCACTACCGCGATCCTGTTCTTACAAAATGTTTTCCGTTAGCCACGTAACTCTCAACGATCGCATAGTTAAATAAAAACCGAAGAATTTATCCAAACATGCCAGAGAAATAGTTTTTTTTTGTTTATGAATCCGTGGCAATGCTCCAGGCCTTGCGGCCAGCTAGTCTATTCACTTGTAACTAAGCTCTCCAAGGACCAAGCAGAATGCGAGAGTCACTCCTCCGACCATGTTGTCGGCAGTGTCAAAGGAGTCGATTCAATATTTCATGTCTCAAGACAGCTGGAGGAGTCGATAGGGCGAGTTTGCTCCTCGCCTGTCGAGACAAACCTGCCACGCCGAATAACTTTCAAACGTCACAGCCCGAGTTAAATATAAAAGGAATTTATATTTACAATATTTCCCAAAATATTGAATGTTAACATCACAATTCAAACCAAGATCATTTTATATTATTGTTCTGGAATTGAAAAACATATTTCACCACTCTGTTAACATATTTAATCAAGTGTAACCTACAAGTTGTTAATTAAAATGCTATGAACCTAACTGACATTCTTATAATGTTACATTAAAAATATAATTAAAATATAGTTTCAAAAAAATTATTACGTGTGCAAAATCCAAAAAATAATCTATCTTCCTTACTAAAAACTATACGGAATCACGTACATTTCAAACCAAGTTAAAAAATTCAAACTTGTATTTGTAAAACCTATGTTGTGAAAATTTCACTCCAAGAATTATAGTAACGAATATTAGTTCCTCACAGGACAAATGCATCAAAATTAATTTCATTTGTAAAATATACACATGTTAACTAATGTCTGTAAACATCTTTGTTACATAGTAAATATTTTAATTACTATAAACTGGTGTTTAAAATACGTTTTGCAACAGCCAGAGTGTTTGGAGTTGGAGTTTACCCCTTACTGGACATTCAACATATTTTTCAAAGGATTTCTCAAGATTCTCCCATTTCATGTTATAACAATGATGTTCGTTTACACCGTAAAACTCTTTCAGAGACTTCTCTCAACGTTTTGTTTAGAAACAGTTTCATTTCTAAAAATATTTGTATTTAACTATGTGTAAAAAGTATGTAACAGCATTTCGTTGAATATTTACAGATGTTGTGTATACCACTTATTTCAGCACATGTTTGAAGAATAATATATTTTCACAGCAGCCATCAGCCGGAGTAATATTTTTTCTTTTGTTTGTTAAAGTGAAATATAATAAGTTTTTTTAATCGAGTAATTTAGAAGTTTGTATTTCCTTGGAAACTTGTTAAAAGTATTTTGGTTGGTTATAAGACGAAGTCGATGCCAGCTAGTGAGGCTTGCCATTCCTTAACTTTGTTCTGCAGGGCAAGAGTATGTTTACCTGAATTTGTCCCATCCCACTTTCCCTTACAAGAACCTTGACCCCTCCCCCCCTTGCCTATTACACCATTGTGTGTTTTTCAAGTTCAGCTAGCCTTCCAAACGCCCCCTCATTCCTTTACTTTCAGAGTTCATTCAAAAGATTTTCTCGAGATTCTCCCTCATTCCATTACTTTTCAGAGTTCATTCATTTTCAGTCTTGCTAGTGTTCAAATCCAGACATAAACATTATGTAAAAAGACAATAATTACTATAAGATCACTGTGACAAATAGGAATTCAAACTATGAAATAACAAGTCACATTTTTCCCTTTTATGATTAAAATTTAATTTTTTCAAAAGACATACTTAAAAGTTATATTCACAAATGTTTACAAAATTTAAACACTTTATACGACATTAAAACATTTCACATTTACTAAAAACACTTCTTACATCTTCACAATTTTTCAAAGTCTTCTTTCAGTTGTTTTTGTACTTACTTAAAGACAATATCTGCCTTTTTGGGATGGGAGAGCGAAAAACAAGTAAATGTGCTGGTGTTTGAGAGGGAGAGGGGGTTGGATTGCGAGAAGGAGTGACAGGGCTGTAATATATTGGCTGTGGAGATGATGCGGAAGCTGGGGGAAGCGGTGAATGAACAACATTAATTTTTTTTTTTTTTTTTTTTTGAGAGTACCCACATTAAAGAAGGATCACGAACTATATTGCTACTACTCAAGTCCACTGGTTTACAACAACATTTCCTATGCTTCTCGACATATTCTTTACCTTTTGTCTTCCTCGCATGCAAATCGAGTGCTTCTTCATACCTGGATGTACACACCAAAGCAGGTGTAGCTATCGGCAGCATCATCGGAGCTGGAGACGTCAGTGTCGCTGGAGGCAGCGATGTCGCTGGAGGTGCCAATGTCGTTGGAGCCGCCAATGTCGTTGGAGCAGGCATCACTGGAGCTGGATACGTCAGTATCGGCGGAGGCGGCGATGTCACTGGAGGTGCCAATGTCGTTCGAGGTGGCATCACTGGAGCTGGAGACGCCAGTGACGCTGGAGGGAGCGATGTCGCTGGAAGCTGCGATATCGCTGGAGGCACCACTGTCGTTGGAGATGCCAATGTCGCTGGAGACGGCGTCAGTGGATCTGGAGATGCCAGTGATGCTACAGACGGCGATGTCACTGGATGCACCAATGTCGTTGGAGGCGCCAATGTTGTTGGAGCTGGCATCACTGGAGCTGGAGATGCCAGTGACACTGGAGGCGGCGATCCTGCTGGAGCCGGCTTCATCGCTATCGCTGGATCCAACGTCATCGCTCTCATTGGAGGTGGCATTGGAGACACCGATAGAGCTGGAGATGCCAATGGACTTCGCGCAACATCATGAAGCTCCAAACAATCAAATTCCAGAAGCTCTCTCTCTCAATGGCTTGGGTAGACAAACCCGCGAAATATTCCGGATAAAACTGAGACATTTTTGAAAACATACAACTTCCATGAACACTGAACCCAAACAGTGCAGGAGTGCAGAGGTTAAACCCCTATTTATAAGAATTTTCTAACTCCCATGTAAACACCCAACAAGCGAGACTCATCCCCTCCCCACAGAATCCTCTCCGCAGAAAATACACATCCCCTCCACACATTTACGTATATTGGCTTGCATTGTAAAGTCCAGAGCAAGAAAGGCATATCATATTTGTTAGGCCAGATTAACGTGTAGGCGCAGGATGGGGATGGGAACTTGTGAAAAGTTACTGTCGGTGTTAGCCATACACAAGGATTCCCATGCTGTCCTTGACGAAGCCTTGTCGGTGACACTTTGTCGACATAGCAGGAAAGAATGTAGCGGCTTGGAACACTGCTTGGAACTCATATCCCAGCTCTACTCTCGGCTTGAAATACTGCTCTTTGCATGTCGACTAGCTGGAGGTTTGAGACAGTCTACGGCCCAATAATCCTAGTTGTCACCCACTGTTCATCCTCGACTCGTCTCGTTCGTACAGTGTCTCCTTTCAAGATGTGTTTCAAACATTTCTGTCAGCATTGCTTCGACGCGAAAACTCTTCCTTCTCAGCGCCATACATTCACGCCTTGATGGGGTTTCCTGCCTCTCTCGTTGTCCACACTCCAGTTCTATTCTGTAGACATGTCCCACTTTGTCATGGTTCAGTGCGCACTATGGTAAAAGCTCTCTCGTGCAGAAGACAATTCTCAGTGTAAACACAATTCATTACTGTGTTAAATATTAACAAATTTTGTTATAAGTTATATTCACATAAACTGATTTCACAGCAAAACAGTATTGTTTGGTTGAACAAAATATTATGTCAGTGATTAGACTGAGTGAATGAATTTTGTAAAAGTTATGACCCTATATTGCTAATGTAATATATTCTATGTAAACAATGATTCACTCATTTCTTTAAATTATATAGTGTATTAAATGAAACAAAGTTTCAGTTTGGAATTCAATTTATTATATTCCATTTTCAAACAAACATAACATTTATTTACATATACAAAAAATCACATTTTTTCTAAAAATATTTATTCACATATACAAGCAATCTTCTTTATTAATTTAAGCATTTCACTTTGACGTAGTAAAGTTTATATCTGGAGACGATGGTGACGTTAAGTTTTTAGTTAATTATTCAGGGAGACAAACTCGCTATTCTCTCAAATTACGTGACGGTTAGATTAGAATATTCACCTTCTTGAGGTGGATGGAAGCTTGATTCACTCTTGAAGGTGGCTTAGCTGAATTTACTAGGATACATAGTGTAGTTGGAGCAAGTGAAGCGAATTTGATGGCTTGAGAGATCCTGAGAGTTGATGAGGGTGAAGCGAGTGATGGGACATGGATTACTTCCGACCAGTGGTGAATGATCAGTATTGGGAGATGTGTACATCCATTTTTGTTATTAGTTGTAAAGTCCATCCATGATCACTAAATTCTTCAAGTTTGGTTGTTAAGTAAAGTACTGTGGTAGAGTTATAAAGGTCACTAATGTCTGTGGAATGTAGAATTGGGAGAGCTTCAGTTTGAAAGTAGAAAGTTTCTGTAGAGGATTCATTCGCTGTAATGTATTTCAGATATTTACAGGATATATTTACACTAAGACATATTGGTCAGAGCGATGTTGTAGTTAATTCTAGCAGAGGCTTCCAAAATGTTGAAAAAAAATGTTCAAAGTCTATATCAGTATCTGTTTGGCCGTTACATATCCTAGCGTCAGTCAGTCTGCCTGCAAAAGCTGTGCTTAATTTTTCATAATTGAGCTGGGACAAAGCAGTAAACTAATTACTTCCCAATCCTGTACTAATGTTGCGATGTTTTGAAGGAAATACAGTTGGTACAGGAGGAAATTTCAATTGTGTGGTGCTATGTAGGATAAGTGAAGTGCTGTGAGATACTAGTGTGGTGCTGTGTGGTGCTAGTGTGGTGCTGTGTGGTGCTAGTGTGGTGCTTTGTGGTGCTAGTGGTACGCTCCGATGAGCTGATTGTGGAGCAGATTGTGATGCAGTGTTGCAAAATTTATGTATCTTTAAAGTATCACTCCGAGAAAACTGCTTCTGGCAGAAATCAATCTGAAACAGTTTGCTTGAATAGCTAATTCCGCATATTGTTCTTGCGTGTTGACACACACTGCATAGAGCTGTAAATGTTTTACCACAGAAACGACACAGCAAAGCCCTCATTGCTTCCGTATTCTTCCAAGTCTAGAATGGAACTGAAAGGTTTCAACCTTTTATAGTTCACAATATGTATTTCGAGTAATTATAAATTCTAGGAAGCAATTAGAGTACATTATTCGTTTGAAATTTATTAAATTGCTTTCAAATTTACTATTGTTTAATCAATATCCCGCCCACAAACCTTTATTTTTAAATGCATGTAATCAAAGTTTATGTAGGCAGAAATAGTTTATGTGTCGATATTGCAATTAATGCATTCGTAAAGTCAGTAAAACAAAAAAAAATAGTTTGAAACCATTTATTTCGCTACAAATTACATATTAACAAGATTGGATGTTTACAAAAAGACACGCCTACATAATTTCTTATTTTTGACAATATTTGTAGCATTATACATTCTGGTAAAAGTGCGAATACATTTCTTCGACAGTAAACAGAACATTTTGGCAGATCTGGACAAGATATTAAATGATTAAAATTTTTCAGGTTCTAATGGATATTTTTTTAAATAAAACAAAGAAATATTCCCACAGATGCAAATCGTTGTTTAGTGGGGGAAAAAAGACTTGTTTACAAATATAGCAAAACTGTTACTTTCCAAAACATTTTCTAAAATGTTTACTCCAATGTGCAATTAGGTTGGTAATATTCAATTTACACTTTCATTTCTGTATTAACGAGCACGTGGCATTGTTCTCATCTTGATCCATCTTTACAAAGTATTGGCTTACACAAACCAAATACATTTATATACGTAATTCCCCTCATCCCAGATAATGCCATATCACTCGTATAATGTCCACTGGTGACTCAGGGGAGTATCATCATAATCTGTGTCACCCCATTCAGACATCAACGACCATTTTAGCATTAATTTAGAGTTTTCCTCTGCAGATAATGATTTTAAATTAGATCCATATGTTTTATATAACTGTTTGAATGAGGGGCAATAATATTCTTTTAGAATAACCGTTACTTTACCATTCCACGTGCTTTCGAAAATAAGTTTTTGCTCAACTACACCTACATATATTTCACAATTATTTAAATATTGATTGCAAATCTATTCAATATTCTTATACTCCATGCACCCACTTTCCTAGGTTAAACCATGGTGGTTTTTGGTTACCTAACTATTAGTTTTCTTGTAATTAGGACTTAGATATATCCAGTGGAATAGTCATTTGAAGCTGAATACCATTGTGTGTTCTTCCATGTCAGTAATTGGCAATTCTTTAATTATAAGTTTTTCTGGGGATTGACATCTTTGCACATTGCAAAACATGTTAAAACCGTGTCTCATTGTCTACTGACTCAAGTCATTACATTCACCAGCTTCAATCTTACATTATAAGTCGCCAATCTATTGTGAATTATCAACACATAAGAATGTGTACTATTGGTAATCATATTGTCTGGTTTGCTTACTTAAAATACTAATAACGTTCCTCTGGTTTAAAATGATTCAGGTTCTAGGATTAGCAAGCTGATTTTGTTATAATACATTTTCTGGAACTTTGAGTACATATTGTAGCAAATAAGGAATTCCGCATTTCCAAAGTTTGCATTTAAATCGGTATAGGGATAAGCTTGACTGTTTGGATACAGTTTAGTATTTTTCATTTAACAATTATCGAATACTGATCTATCAGCTTTTAAATTGTTTTGTCGATTTGTTTGAAAACAAATAACGACAAATCGTAGTTTCTCAGATGAAAAACTTAATTTCACATTCCAAATCACTTTTTGTGATGTTGGTAGAGCTGTAAATGTCTCCAAAGCCTACGATCTGAATGCAATATCTAGATTCTTCCTTTTTTCGATATATTTTGAAAACTTCACAGGTTCACGAGTGTTAATTTCAATATGTGGCATTATCCATTCGACACTGTTCAATATAAATGTTACACCTTCCTCGTTATTAGCCGTGTTGTATATAGCATTCAAATGTGTGTTACTGATTAGAATAAATAATTCTTGTTTAGCATTTAGTATTACGTGTTTATACTTCTCAGCAAAGCCCAAAACCATACTTAATGGAATAACAACTTTGTATTTTCTGCCTAGGTTTATTTGTAGTGTGAAATTATTAGCATTGCTCCACCTAGCCATAAGCCCTGTATAAAGATTGTTTACAGTTCCCAAGAGATATATCTTTATTGTGGAAGTGATCCCAACATCTCGTGTTTGATTGATTACAACATCATTGAGCAGATATGCAATTCTATCGATCAAATGAAGTATTAAGTTTCTTACTATTCCTGTAGTTGCTGGATTAGCTGTGTCGGCTGTCTTTTTAATTGTTCCTCTAAACCTTAAACTTGATTTCGATGGTAATGTTTAAATATCATTATTATATCCTTATTTCTGATGGAAACATATACGGACCTGCTCGGAACGGTTCATACATATGTATTTCCGTATTGGTTATTGCATCTTCATAACTTATTGGTTCTTCAACATTAAGTATGTCTTCCATTTTATTAATGTATATCCTAATTCCTTTAAAAACCATCCAACATTTCTTAGAAACATAGTTTTTAAATGAAGCACATACTTCACGAGTGTATTGACTATTATACACAATACCTATTTTGATTGTAATAAACACAAAATGCACGTGTTTATATAGCTTTTTTTTATGTAATTGAACGGTAATTTCTTCATTTATAAAATGAATCAGTTTACCATCTTGATCGACATTGTTACAACTAATTCATCCACTCGATTAACTATTACTGGAAGATATGTCAATGTATTAGGTTTTTCAATTAGTTTGTAACCTGGAGCCACCACACATGTGAATTCATGTGTTGTATTTGTCTGTTTTCCATTCATATATGATCCACCTACAATATTAACATTTATACGACATACATTAACCGACAATATATTCATCCGTTTTGACTATTTGTATAATTGATTAGCTGGATATACTTTCCTTTCATAACCTAACATATTTGCAATTGAATTGTCTTCTGTGAAATCGATATCGACATTACTATACATCACACCAGTTAACGTATTTGGATTTCCCCATAATCGGAATTGTACATTTTCAAGTAATGTCGCTTAAATGGACGTTTCTAAGTCATACTACTCATAAGATTATACTGGTATCACAATATTACACGTTTTTCACAATTGTTGAATGTAAACGACTGATTATCCATATCGATTAGACTTATTTGCCATTCTCAATCTTACTCCAAAGCTTGGAAATATACCGACCGCAATTGCGACGAATTTCAACTAATATCAACATAATTTACATATTACAAAATGGTTTTACTATTACATTGACTTATATATCATATTTATAGTCAAATAACATTAACATATGTGACCATAACTGACTGTATTTTGTAACTGTTCCATTTTGTAATTGTACCTTAATTGTGTGCTTTTCAAATAATTGCGTATTTCAATTGGACGACGTAAATCTCCAAAACTGTCGTAATGCAACGATTGATTTACTTTTTTAATTAATTAAACCCAATGTGTTCGTTTGTTTTGTTTCGAATCTAAATTAACAATCATACATCCGCGAAGGTTTGGTTTCTTTGGTAATTCGTCTCTCATATACTCACCTCGGAAATAGCGAATATCCAGTTTCTTTGCAAATACATTAATTCCTTTGTTTGATAATGCACATTTTGGAACACTATTTAGGACTTTCTGCATTTCTTTCCACATTTGGAGTTTTTCGTCCTTGACCAACTTTATATGGTTTCAAATACATTCCTTGACCACTTAATTTGCTTGATTAAGCAAGAGCTGAAATGCCTCCCACTGCTCCAAGAATTTATAACTCTGGAAATATGGATGGTAATATGCCTCCTTTCCTGGTTTGTCGTATTGTTTTGCATTTTACGCCCATGCATCTTTTCACCTTTGCCTGCATAACTTTGTCAACGACCCAAGCGACTAGCTTTACGCCTGTAGGTGTAGACCGATTCTCCCTTATATTTGCTACTTTATCGGCTAGAATTGTATGCGCCATGTCTTTCTTTCAAATTGTTTGTTCGATAGTAAACTATATCATGTTCTTTACGAGCATTATCCAAAGCGTTTATTCCTTGATCGTTTCGTGCCAGATGCTTTTGCAAGCTTAGTTTCGGGTCCACAATAATAGTATTTTCGTAAATGCAATTCAAATGGTAATTTGTTAATCATTGTATTCAATATTCCGCATCCTTTTTGCTACGTTTAGTATGGGCCATTGTTTTCAACTGAATGCGAACCTATATATATATATATATACACCTACATTTATAGTTTTTATGTTAGCATGTTACCTAATACTGTAGAAATGAAGTTTATAAAACAAAATGTTCATCTGTCGGTAATTGTAAATATGAAAGAAAACATAATTGAACAGAAACATGGTATTATTTTACCATCCAATATACATTGTATAATAAGCTGTCCTTTTCATGTGGAAAAACGTGTGTTGTTATGTTGCTGTGGGAATGTCCGAATGGACTTAAATTTGAAAATGTATATGTGTTTTCTAAAACAATACATCAAGAGAAATATCAACGATTAGCATATATTTTGTTGTTAATGGAAGGAATGTGATATTTCCCTTTTACAAGTAAAGAACATATAAGGTCTCCGAATGAAGCATTACCCAATTCCGTGTTATTATTTGACAATGTTCCGTGCGAACCGCAGGGTGAAATACAACAATGCTTTAGATTTGGTCAAATGACGATTGTTTATATCTATTGCAAACTTACGCACATATTCCAAAACATAAATTGCATGATAATGCAAATATGTAAATTGTGTTTAAAATGGACAATATGAATCTACAACATATTTACAATTATCACATTTTAGGAGATATGGCATTTACAAAGTTTAAAGATATGCGTATTTACTGTTGGAAAATAAGTACGGTTTTATGGTAACTATACCACCTCTTCCCCTATATAAAGAAAGATATAGATCTGACAGTTTTTACTTCCTGACGAAGAATGATGAGCATTTCAAAGTTTGGACACAGCGGTATAAACACAATCATTACATACCTGTTTAACTAGAATTTCGATGGGAATTGTGATTTGAATTGAGAAATATTACGTAATGTGGGTATAACTGTGAAAAATACCAATGTCGCAAATTAACATTATGTGGAAGACTTAAACACCATTACACGAAACATATTTAAATTGCAATCGACCGATATGCAAGAGAAATTAATAAAAATAATTGAAAATATTACAAAAGTGTCTGCTAATATTAATTATATTTCTGAAATATTGGCAAATGTGATGATTGTGTTGCAAAATATTGAAACTAGAACAAACGAACATTTGGAACATTAAAAAATGTAATTAATGAAGTTGTAAGTTCTATGATTTTTGATACACAAATGGACAAAGTGATGCAATGTATAAGTGTTGAATTGATCAATAAAACATCTGCTTTAACTTTGCAAATGGACTTGAAAAAGCAAATTGATGATTTGGAATCTCGAATAAACTATTTTCGTAACGATTTGAGGTTTAAAACTGTGAGTAAATTAGACATACTTTTGAGTAAAGTCTATAAGATTGAAAAAGTGCAAACTAATCCTCCTAATACACTGGTGAGAAAACTATTGACTTAATTCATATATAAATATTTGAAAGTTAATGAAAACCAAGAAAAATGTCTGACTCTGCTTCGGAATTACATAAAGTTGTATCTGCTGTAAAGACGAAATATTTACAAGCTAAACAGACTCGAAAGGAACAGGATGTTCTGAATGAAGAAATATTTAAACCTGTTACGAGCAGAATGGATACATTACATTCCGTGTTAAATAAGTTTAGTGAAACACCAGTGTAAATTAAATTGGAAGAATCTATAAAGAAGAAAAAGCTGTCTCAATTAACACTACATTATTTAGCTATAAAACAAACTTTGTTTACGCACGATATGGTATTTGGTGTATATCGACATGGAAATATATGGTTTCTGGGAGATTCTGTAATTAAGTTTTTTGCTGAAAATAGAATTTAGGTAGGTGATTATATCTGATGTCAGTGAAGGATTGTTTGAATAATTATTTTTTAATGTTCCGAATTGTTATTCAGATATCGATTTGGAGAAATATAGTGAACTTATTCGTCGAACGAATGCAAATAAACATTTAGATGATGATAAAAACCATCGGAAACTTCATTTATTAAGCGATATGGTTGGAAGTGGAATATATAAAGATGAAATTGACAACCGGTTTTCACCTACTTATTGGAACAATCCTATTGAATTGGTCGACAGATTAAAACTTCTCATTGGTTCGAGAGAGTCTGGGAATAATTCTCATACGAACGAAATTGATTCTATTATTGAAGAGTTGAAAGAAAACGGTTATATTACGAATGAAGTTTAGTAAGATTGCTCAAGAGCTTCACGCCCATTGCAAGGCTAAGATATCCTAGAAGACCAGTTATTACTAAAGGCTTAAATTATCTTTTTCAATCAGATTTGTGCGAAGTGACATTGCTTTCCAAATACAATAAGGGTTACAAATATATTTTAACCATAATAGATGTTTATTCAAAGTATCGTCTGGCATACATTTGAAAAACAAATCTGGGAAACAGGTTACCAATGCAATGAAGATAATTTTGACCAAATTCACTCCAAACCGACAGAGGATCTGAAATTTTTGTGTGCTGTTTAGGTAACTAATGACCGAATATGGTATCAATCACTACGCAATGTATTTGGAGCTTAAAGTCAGTGTTTCGGAACGATTTAATATATCGATTAAGCAATTATTATACAAGCATTTCATGCCAAAAGGCACCTGTAATTAGATTGGTGTTTTGTCTGAAATACTTAAATTTCATTATTCCAGATATCATAGAACTATCAATACAGCACCCGAAAAATGGTATGGACAATAAATAGTTTAATGAAAACTGTGTGTAATAATGTTAAAGTAATCGACAAAATAAAACCAAAGTTCGAAATTGGTGAATGTATATGTAACTCGAAGCAGAAAGGAATCTCTGAAAAATGGTATATGACTAATTGGTCTTATGAGATATTTAAAATAATTTCAATTCAAAGTTTATTTCCGAGAGTATATTATCTAGAAACCTATGATGGTCAGACCATACAAGGTGGTTTTTACGAACACGAATTGCTAAAAGTCAGCTCTCCAAATGAATATTTGGTTGATAAAATCACTAAAAGGAAAAATATATGTCATTGGTTTGATGGAAGAGTTTTAAAAAATCCCACTACTCGTGGGTGAAGAATCAAGATCTTAAAAGATTGTAATACTATGATTTGGAATATTTTGATATGAAACAAAAACTTTTTTTAACATATTGTATGTGCTGTTCGTTTAATAAACCTATCGATATTGCTGGGTAATGGATGTACAACTTATTGTGCAACCATTGCTATTGTTTGGGTGGTAATCTATTACATTTAATTTATGATGTAATTCTTTGTATTCTGTTAATGTTCTCCGGTTCGCAGTTAGGTGACTAATATATTGCTTTCTTGGCATTGTGAGAGCATTCATAGTGGAATGTCTTATTTGTTGAACTAGTTTAGAGCTAAAATCCTTTTTATTTTCCGCTTTGAAGGAGAATGTTCTAGCTTGGTTTTCGAGCTTAAATGGTTGTGGTCTGTGTGTTTTGGAGCAATGCTTCAGATATGCTGGAGCTTCCTTAATATCTATAACTGAGCAAACATGCTAAAACGATATATTTTTCTACGACTGTGATTGAATGAGAGAATTTTTACAAAGTAAGGCTTGGCGTTGGTGGGGATGTCTTTCACAGCGCTGGGAGTTTCCCAGTAGCGATAGTTTTCTCGTCAGCGGGATGGATGACAGAAAGTAACATTCATTATTATTAACACGACTTGGAAATGGTTCCTCTGCTCTGGTGGACTGGGATGGGAGAAGAGCACAGTTGTGGGAAAGGGAATCTGCGCTCAGTGCTGACAACTGTGTGGATGTTAGTTTGGGGAACGGAAGTTCGTCGGCTTGGTGATTGGAGCGACTTTGTTCGCAGTTAGGTGACTAATATATTGCTTTCTTGGCATTTTGAGAGCATGAGTTTGCCTTTGGCATGCGGCGGAGGATGTGTGGGTGAATCGGTAAAAAATCTATGGTCTCGAGAGTGGTCTGTTCGAGCAAGCTGTGAGGTGTGACATATTGTGCTGAGCTCTTTACTCTTGCCGATAATGTTTCATAGGAGGTGGGGTGGATCAGCAAAATGTGTGTTCTCGAGCAGGCAGAGTCGTGAGAATCTGGGCTAAGCAGTTGTTACTCTTTGTTCTCTGGCGAAAGGATCTGGGGGTAGAGCTGTCACACGAGATGAATGGCGAGGCTTTGTCCGCCTCGCCTAGTACGATTGGGCTGTCTGCGCGACTCGCTTCATGGAGTCCTTGGAGGGTGTGACAAAAGACAATTGCATAGGCCGATTCGACTGCTGTTTGCCATACGTCATGCCTTACTGGTGTGTGGAGGAGGAGGTGGAAGAGGGGAAGTGGCGGCTATAATTTTCGTGGGTGCTGTTTAGCACCGGCGAGGATGGGCATGCGGGGTTGTTGGTTGAGGTGGATGGGGGAGGTGGATTAAGTGGATGGCAAAGAAGCGCACAGGCGCATTAGAGGTCTGCGGGGAAAGTCGGGGGAGCGGGTCCGTATGCTGGAGCGCTAGACGGAGAAAAGAGCGAAACTCTCTCTCCGTTGCTTGTCTTAGCTATGGCCCAGCTATGCGTTGTCTCGGCTCCGTGTATTCACGTCGTCCGGAGCATTTAGCACAATGTTATATTGTCTTCTTAGCGGCATTAGAGGCTTGTACTTGGCGACAGAGCTTCGCAGCAGATGGGGTGGAACGGCGAAATGCATGGTAATGAGCATCGTTAGAACTTGCGACAATTTTCTATGATCCTGCCAACAATGGAATAATATATTACTTTCTTGGCCGTGTAAGAGGTTTGTTTAGTCGGCAGTGCATTAAATCAATTTGGTATGGAAAGGCAATATATGTGGTCTCGTGACTCATTAGAATTTGAGGCAATTTTCTTTTAACCGTGTGTGTCGTGGAGAAGTTGGGGTGGGAGGACGGAGAAATTTTTGATTTCCGAGAGTCAAGCGTCTGTCTCACTGACTGGATAATGCAAGGCAATGAGAAGTGAGTCATGTTCCATACACCTCCAGTTTTCTCTCGCGTGTTCAGATAATCATTAGTTTATTATTTAATTGAAATGTTTTTATTATTATTGTTTTAAGGGAAATGCGTTTGATAGGCGAGTCGGAGCGACAGAGACGATCTGCCGACGTATGCTTTTGTAAGAACAAGATCATGGTTGTGCGTTTTTAACGTATGATATAAAGAAGTACGTTCGATGGGTCTTTTCGCAGTAGGCCTTCGCAATAGGCGAGTGTTATGGCGGTCGTATGAGCTAGCAAAAGATGCGTTGTGAAATGATTATACTTACATGTTTTTAAAAACAGACATTTGGGTGATCATTTATGTTTTCGTTCTTTGATGCGTGTTTTGAGAGCTGATGAGGGTGAAGCATGTGTGAGCATATGTTGGAGGGGTTTTTTGTCATGGGGAAATTTTTATGACACCTGGAGATTTGGACTGCGTGGATCAGTGTGGGAGGCCATTAAATTAGGTGGAGATTTCTAGCTTGTCTGGGTTTGTAATTGTATGTTTTATTTTAAATCGGGTGTTTTTATTGATTTGTGAAGTGTGAAATCCTGGCTTCGTGGCCGATAAGTGAGTAATATAGTGTGCGATGGTTATTTTGTTCCTGGGAGTGTGTAAAATATAATTTTCCTCTGTTAATATTTATATAGCTTGTTGTAGGATTTTGTGTGTTCGATGTAATCATTACAATTTTTGCATATTTTGAATGTGTGAAATTGGTTTGGTGTGATTATCATTGTTTTGTGTCATTTATTCAGGTGTTTGAAATATTTTTAAGGAATTTCATTATGTTATTAATATATATTATATATTTATATATTAGTATAAATCTTGCAGGTAAATGCATACTGAACTGGTGCACCTGTTTTGATTATTTTATTAGGGTGTGTAAATGATGTATCTATACAGCGCTGGCGAGCATTTGATTTAGTATTTTGTTAAGTCTTGTAATTAGTGACTATACATTAATATTCTTTTATACGGGATAGTTTTAGGAATGTGTGCCAGAATAATTTAATGATCCCTATATTGTGAAAGAATCAGGTGACATACTGCTTGGTTAGTTTGAAAATCGCCTCAGCGCGATTATACCGGAGTGTTCAATGAATACTTATAAATTGTGGTTAACCATAAAGGTTTCATTGGCAGTGGGATTATTCAAATGACAAACCAAAATGGCGTCCTCCAGCAACAGTCAATGTAAACAAAGATGGCGGTGGAGCAAATGCAACTAATCGAACTAAGATGTGAGATACATGACAAACGAATAGGAGAGAAAGATAGAAATAAAAGAAAGGAAACAAGTACAGAGAAGGGAAGAAATAGGAAGAAATGAAAGGACGAATGCAAGAGAGAAAAAAATGGGTGCGCTAGTAGAAACCCTCAGAATGATAGTATACGAAAAAACTACATGGAATAATATAGCATTAATATGACATACAAGTTACCAAAATGGTTGTCCAAGATGGAGGCTTACTGGCTACACAGATGGCGGCGTATTGGTTACCAACATGGCAGAACCCAATATGGCGGACGCGTGACCAGATTAACATTATTAACACTTTTATCTGCAGTATTCATTCTGAAAACTATTATTTGCATTTCGGTTTTATATTCACGTTTCCCCCCCAAGAGGATTCTTTCGAAGAATCGTACTACAACGTGTCGTTTAAGTAAAATAAATATGCACAAATATGAGATTTGTCGCAGTGATTATATTAGCTATATATTCAGCAGGAATATTTGTAATAATTTTATATCATGATAATATGTAGCAAATGCTGGTATTACGTCAATTTAAATATGAGCAGAATTATAATATGAAATAGTTTTTAATTCAAAAATTAAAAAAAAAAAAGTGTAGAAATAAGGGGGAAATTTTTTTTCTAAAATAATTTTATTTATTTAAGAGTGAATGCTTCAATGCAAAAAAATGACAGCAGCAAAAATAAAAGTGATGTTTTTTACACTAAATATGTGGCATTCTCCATGTTACGCAACGCAGCCAGGCAACGGTGTTGTGTTTGCCAGGACAAACGTTGGTAATCATCAGTTCTAGCTGCCTTCAGCGCTGGTCTCTCACAACACGTGCAGACCGGTCGAACCTCCGATAAAAGAAGGGACATGCCCGGTGATTTTAAAAGCCGCATAATGAATTCGCCAGATGTGTTGCGGGTTGCCGAACGTCCAAGGCCGCACAACTTGTCTTAAGAGACGACGATCTCGAAAACGGATTTATGATATATCAGGCGCTCAGATTGAATGTCTTCAAGTCTTTGTACTCCAGTGTTATACCGGGTGCAACTTCTGCAATCTTTTTATCCAGTTTGTTCAATTATGTTTCCAGTTTTCAGAACTGTGCTGCACTTTTCTTTGTGCGAATACAGGCAGGCATTTTCCACGCATTAGATGATGACGCACTTGACTAGATGTAGGAGTGTAAAGGGTTGATCGTGTATTATCTAATGGATTAAAACCGAATTTTGCACAATTTTTTGGGATTGGGGAGGGGTGTAGCACGAGTTTATACTGAAATGGCACATAAGAAGAAAAGTCTTGACTGCAGTGAGCTCCGAACTATTTGCTCCTTTGCGCGCTGATAAACAGAGTCACTCTTGTGAGTCGCTCACAGAGCAGATAAATACACAGAGACGAAATGACGCGGCGGTGGCAGAGGTTCAAAACTCTCATGTGGGCGTACCCGTTCTCTGATTGGCTGCGGGAGGTTATGGGAACACAACATTTCGTGTCTGTTTGGCTACCGCGTGCGGTGATAGGTCCCTTGTTGGCTGGGCTGCCTGCTGGCGAGTATGTTCTGAGGATCTGATTGGCGAACAGCGTTCCAGCATTTCGCAGGCCAGTGATGACATTTTGCTAGCGTGTGTGGGTGGAGACCACAGTATTCCCCACTGTGTTATCTCTGTATCACTGAGTTCTCTGTGACTGATAGCGGAACGTTACCAGGTCGTGTCTGTTTATTCTCCTCTTCCCCCCCCCCCCGGGTCGTTCCTTATCACCGCTGTGATCTTCACGGTTTGGAGAGGAGTGAAGAGATCTGGGCGGTTCTTAACAGCCAGGTCTTGAGAGCCGGTGACGGTGAATGAGGTGAGTATAGAACAGCGCTGAAAGGAGGGCGTGGAAAACGGGAGATACCCGAGAAAACACCCCGACCAGTGGCATCATCCGGCACGATTCCCACATACTTATATCCGAGAGCAACCCCTCCGGGAATCGAACCCGGTTCGCCTAGGTGGGAGGCCGGTAGTCTAACCACTACGTCACCACGTACCCGCCATGGCTTGGAATTCGCCGATACAGAGAACCCAAACCTTGGAAGCTGTCTGCTTCGCTTTATATTAACGTCTTTATGTCTTAGCTTCAACATTTTTTTTTTTCAGAATTTTTTATTTAAATATTTTGATTTCGTTAACATCAAAGAAAATTAAAGGCTAATGCTATCAGATTGTCGAAATCACCTGCGGTTTAAAATGTTCATGGTTGAACCATAACGACAATGCATGGGCTGGTAATGAGAAGTACTATACCAAGAGCTGTCTTAAGCCGTCCAGGTATATTTACAAGCACAGGTCGAAAAGAAGTTATGCTTCTCAGATACTTACAACGTAAACCAACTGTAAATTTTCCTTTCACACGTGGGAAGAAATTACACTTGCGCGTAAGGTAATATTTCCTATATCTAAGGAAAACTGACAATAGTGCACAAATATTTACGAAAATAAATAGGAAGCAAAATTTTATTTACGGGAAAATAATATCGAAAAATAATGCCAGACTTTTGTAAATTATTAACCATGATCACTTAACGACATTGACCAAACTTTGGTTTTTTGTTCAGATTATGCCTTTACTTCATACTGCTTTCGTGAAAAATGTATGTTTGTATTGAGAGTTAACACTTGAATTCATATAAGAATGGGAAGCACTCATGATGATGACAATAATTAAATTCAAATAAGTATTTGATACAATGTAGATGAACAAAGGTACTTTTGGAGGCTGTCCTTGTTATCTATTTTAACTTACGAGAAATGAAAGTTAATTTAATATCTACGTTATAGTTAACTTGCCATGTTTGCAATTGCCTTAAAGACTTTGACGTTATTTATTAGTAGTGTAACGGAATTCGGATGTGTATTTTATTTTTTTAGTTTTGGTTAATATGTTGCATCCTATACACACCAAGACTTTTTTAATTCAAAATTTTTAAATAGCTAAACAGCAAATATGAATATGTATTAAATTTGATATCGGAAAGAGATTTCAACGCCTGAAACAATACGTTGAATTCGTTAAGTGTTCAGAGTTGTAGTCCTGCAGCTTAGCAAGTTTCCTAGTAGCCTACGGATGAATGTGTTACTTCTATGAGTATTTATATTTTTAGAAGAAGTTAACATCCCGTTACACTTCAAATTCCAATTATATTTCAATAATATTGTATTTTGATCATCCCCGAAGCAAATATATTTTTCTGTTTTGTGCCTTCGTTCCGAATAATTAATATTGCAGTGTTTACAGCAGGGAGTCTCGCTTCGTTTCGAACCTGTATTGATTCATCGCATAGGAAGTGTGTAGCGGTGTTTTACAAACGATAACTTTCCTATACATACATGTAATTTTCCACTTTCTGTAACGTGAATTGTTCTGGACAGTACAGCAATTTTGTTATTTATGTAAGAGGAAGTAGGTTTCGATTTAAAAGCCCGTGAAAATAACCCTAGAATTTTCGGGTACAATACCCGATATTTAAATTACTCGCTATACATTATGTCAAGTGAAAGGAATAGCGGGGGACATTAAAAAGATTATGCAAACTCTATAAACACAACTATAAGCAGTATCTCGTAAATATAAACTAGAAAAAATTCTTGTTAGTACGGTATTAAAAATGAAAACAAAATGGCCTTTAGTTATGAATGATAGTAGGACCTACCATCCCGAGTTTGGTCATTGCATATTTGCATTCGACCTTCCAACTCATAACTGGACTCTCACATGGCTGCAGAATTGCGTATTTTCATATTGCAGTGATATCCTGAATTTTCTAATGTAAGCAAATAATAAATAACGTATTTACAAATCTGTTAACCATGTATATTTTTTTTAATTGGTTGAATATTTCCTTACTGTTATACGTATAATTGATAACTATATTATAAGATGTTAGGGCGACACAACACTTTCTCACCTGTAATTAGGTTAATACTTTTTAAGTATTTCTTTGTATTGCCTTTTTGTTTACTGATGAATGATTTATCTCAATAAAAGTAAAATAATTATTCTAAAAAATTCGATAAAAAAATACTACAAATCGTTGCAGGCACAGAACAATGCGCAAGTGAGTCTTGCAGAATATCAACTACTCTTCGAAGATTTGCAAATAGTCAGTTTCGTACAGCCACATTTGACCAACTTCAAATAGATTCAGGGGCGTAGGCAATCCCGTCTGAAACCTCAACACGGACGAGTGAATGATTTGTTAGCATCATCCTGTGGCTAGCCATATTCTACTGGATCTAGGTTTGGAAGTTCCGGTTTGGTTACTGATCACCAGATACAATCTTGAAAATGTGCGCGTTTAACATTTTCAGCAAATGATGCAGTACTTGGAGGATGTATACGTAAATTTGGAGCAGTGACAGAACCTTTACTAGCTTTGCTCGCCCAAACTTTCACGCGGGTTTCAGACATTATGTTACATCCACGTTGACCATAGCATGAGGACACAAAACTTGTTGCCTGCTCTATGACATCATTCATTTCTGCTGCCTCATCTCCAAGCAAGGAGAGCCATAATCCTGATCAAAGTACCTTAACAACAGTACCTTTACATATCCCAAAGTACCTTAACAACAGTACCTTTACATATCCCAAAGTAGCACGCAACAGTGTCACATCCCGAAAGTTCATGAGCAGGTAAAAGTTCTGAAATGATTGAAGAATGTTTTCATAATGTTTGTGCGATGTCTATGATGGCCCTTTCTTATACCGGTGATTCCATTAACACACAAGCGGAGACATTGTACTCTTGATAGTAATTCAAAAGAAGAACAAATACATCGGTGTCATCTGATACAACTGATATTACTTCAGGGTTCTCTCTTGAAACCGCTATCATTTGCTGAATGACAATTGTGTCAGCTTCTTCGTGTGTCGTGTACAGATCCTCTCGACTGTGGATGACTTTGCGAGCTAATATTTATAAATGTGTGTTATCGAAACCAGTAATGGCGAATTTATTTACCACGTGCTTGTGGAATGCATTGACACTACGGAGTTCTTCACAAATGAGTCCAATCAACTGCTTTTTGTTTTCATTGACTGTCAGTACAACTTTTTGGGGTAGAAGCGGTGTATTTTCTGTGAGTTTATACACTTAACTTGAAGATGAAGTTTTTGTTCCTCTGGTTGCAGATTTTATACTCTAGTCATAGTACCGATCAAATATTAGGTACACCTCATTGCTCTCCAGCTTGCATTTAAGTACATACTTGAGATTGGAGATAAGTGTTGTGACTGTCTCTTGGTTTGGCCAATGAACAGCCCACAAAAGAACCATGCCATCAATGATGATTATATCCCGTTTGGGTATCATTTTCGCAGACACACTTACTTGTAGCGTCTTTCTAAGCATCGATTTTGCTTTAGATATTCGCAATTTCTCCTTCCTCGGTAAACATAGATGTTGGAAAAGGCGAAAGCTCATGATCAAGTATTCTGCTGATATCTATTTCACGATAACTGGCCTGGATCCTAATAATTCTTGAATAGATTATGTTAGGATCTAGTATTCCATTTACATTTTTCTCTGCACACTTTTTATCCTTCAGCCAGGGAAACCACTTTTTTTTTGTAATTGCCTTGTGAAAATCTTCAGGCCAATCTTTTTCGAACTCTTTCATTTGTGTAATTCCAATTTATAGAGAATTATCTACATTCACCTCTGTTCAGGAACATTTTCTACTCACTACATTTAATAGTCCATCAGCAAGTTGTGTTGCAATAAGAGGGTCGATGCATAACTCTATCTTCTGTCGAATTACTTCTCGATCAGTTTTATCACTTAAAATTCTACTGTTTCCTCCCGCTTTGTGTGACATCTGAATGACGTCGTTAGTACCTTCAGACATATCAAACAAGGCATTTTCTAGCTAACATGAAATATGAAGACTTAGAGCCCAGGTTTTCAGTGTTTCTGGCTTTAAGGAAATGCCAATGATACCTCCTTTACCATGACCATACCTCATAAAAGTAGTCTCGATGTACATGTCACTCCAAATACCATTCCATACATATGGGTTGTTCCTCATTACTTGCTGGCCTTCCATAAAGTATTGACGAACTTCTGCAGGCAGTGCAAGCATTGGACGATGGTAATATGTTGCATACCGAGCATAGTGTACATGTCCAGCAGAAAAGAAGTAAGGCACCATTTCTCTTAATGATTCTAGATGCAACATCCACTCTCTTTCTCTTTCGGCTCTTACAAACTTCATCATAACTAACACTGGTTTGATTAGGATATCAACCCATAGTTTATACGTCCTGCTTTTTTATGCCAATTCATCGAGAACATTAAAAAGCTGGTTTTTGCTTCTGACCTCATTCTCTTTTGGTGTCTGTCTCAAAATCTCTTCAGTTAGTAGGCGTAGAGCTCGAACGTTCTGTGGGAAATTTTTGCCCGACATCATTTTTGGTACACCAGCGAAAAAATCACTTAAAATTTCTTCGAGGCCACTTCCTTCCATTAAAGTACCTATTGAGCCAACAAAGGACACCAAAGTGTGCATACCACCAAGTCTAAGTATCACATTCTGAAAATGCTCTGGTAATGCCCACTTTATATGTACTGTAACACGATACAGATGTAGGTCAAATGTACAAACAACACTCTTCTGTCCCGTTTGATGCACAAGCTCTTGGCATCGACACAAAACAGTGAGGTTGATATCTGGATCAGAAGGTATCATATCAATCAGGGGGAGATAAACTCGTCTAGTTCTGTTCTTAACTTTGTGACCCTGTTTCCGACATAAGACGTGTTGTGTCCGTTGAATTCAGGACACTCTGGGTTTGTAGTTACCTATTTCATAAACTCAAAATCAAGTTCACCAGCTATTATTCCAGCGATTGCCTTGTGACAGAGAAGTTTTAAAGGTAACACTGATGCCTGTGCTTCCTTCTGAGGCATGTTTGGTTTTTAGGGCCATTAAATTTGCGAATTGAAAATCGTACTTGATGGTTTTTGCCATATCACTTTTCGATATGAGCATGAATGTCTCTGTAGAATTATTATTAGATTCCGCTTATTCTTGTTTTCAAAATCATATTTTTGATTGTTCACAAATCTTAGAACTTCTCTTGCTGTGCTCCAAAAAAAATAATGTTGGCAACACCTGAAGAACTGAGGACATCAACATCAATTCCAAATTTCCGCTGATATTGCTTCGATTAGATCTTGTCGTGAGAGTTAACTCCCTCCATTTTGCTCGTATATTTGATGCAGTTCAACAGATATCCACATTGTTGATCTATTACTTACCACTTAATTGATGACAAAATCAAAAGCCACATCATTTTCACCTTCGCTGCTTTTTGACCTCGTAACAAATTTAATAGAATTTGGTGACATTAAGTTTGACCTACGATTAACTTGGTATCTTGCATCTGCGGCACGGAGGTCATTCAGTGATCTCAAAATACGTATTCGTACAATATACGCTCATTCATCTTTTCGTATGTCACACACTTCAAGAATAGAATCTTTGAATGACATTTTTAAGCCACCCACATCAGGTTCTTTACACATATAGGTGGGTCGCCAACGTGATGGGTTTTTTCCATCCTTCGAGTCTTTGCATTCTTCAGCACAAAAATGCAATGCTCTTTAAATGAGAATGATATACTTTCATTTTTCCTCCTTCTTTTTAAAGATCACAAGTGAACATCTTCTTGGTGGTTCCTCTTGCGATGTCATTCCAACTGTGTTGGTGAACAGTATGTTGATACACAACTCTTGTGGTATTTCGCAGTCAATTAGCTGATTACCGCTAGTTTGTCTTCTAGCTGATTGTAAAGACCATCGTTATATACTTTACTGGTTTTTATAATAGTCTGAATTATTTTAGAGCCACATAGTCTGAATTATTTTAGAGCCACTTTCAATTAGTTTTTCCGTGTAATTGTCACAATTGAATTTCCAACTGAACAAGCATTGTTCTGCCATCTTCTTCTCTAAATTACTTCAAGTCACACCTGCAACAAAAAGAAATAAGTGTTGGGCAAATAATAAAATAATTCATGATCCGCAAAACAATGCACGCCACAACAAATATATCTGGAACAGTTGAAGTTTTGAAAACGTTCACCTGTCATTAGGCCTACATTAAAAAAATTTCAGCAGACATATTATTTATATCATGAAATAATTTTTTTACACAATATCTAGGCACATATTTGGATTCAGCGCCCCTGAAACATACAATTCGATACCGAGCATGACTTACTAATTATTTTATTACAATTTCAAAAAATATTACACCATCTTGGACGCCATATTGAATATCTTAAAATGCTCAACAGATGGCTGATGTCACCCGGCATTTCCGTTTATTAGACATCACTATCTTTCATTTGAAACCGAAAACAGCACTATAGACAACTTTTTCAACCCTTGGCTCAATTCTGGCGAACTAGTATCCCTCGCACGCAATTGCGGACTCAAACGCTAAAAATAACTCAAAATATGTGGGTCACCTAAGGAGACTATGTAGCTGAGCGTCCAAGGTCAAGAAGCGAAGGGACAGTTACACGCTCGCCTAGCGCCTCATATGCACAAGGCGTGCAGTGTTTCCGTCCTAACGCAGTACTGTGCGAACTATATCTGTAACTGTGGGGTTTTATTACACGCGATGACAGTCCACAAATCAAGCTACGTCCGCATTTTAGTACTTTTCTCTTGCCGCTTAAGGAAACTGCAAAGGCAAGTTTTAAAAAAGCGATATTTGAACATATTCACGAATTTTTTCTCCAAGAATACACTTGCTATGACGAAAGTGAAACAATAGATGGGTAGATAATTCTTTTTTTTTTCTTTTCTGATATAAAGTCGTATTTCCAGAACTTATTTACCGAGATACGCGTGTACGCGCAAACTACGATTTCGCAGAAAACGTTTCAGTACATAGGACTCTAACTCATTTACACTCAGTGTACGCTAATGTTTGTAAAACACATTGGCTAGTTATTTTTAGCCGGTACTGTGCATTACTAGTCTCAAAGCCTGATAGGGGCCGCGGTGATGTAGGGGTCAGACTACTTGCCTCCCATTTAGGCAAACCTGTTTCGATTCCCTGTGGGGTCGCTCCCGAATTTTCGCACGTGGACTTGGTGCTAGACGATGCCGCTGGTCACCGGGTTTTCTCGGAGATCTCCTGTTTCCCCCGCCCTTGCAACACGGCTCGGCTCCATACTCACCTCACTTTATCCTCATCGGCTCTCAAGACCTCGATGTTAAGAGCCGCCCAAATCTCTCCACTTCATTCCCAACCCACTCAGAACATGATCATGTTCCTATGTGTGATAACTGGATCGTACACAGTGATCCTGTCTTGGTTGAATGACTAACACTACTACAGCCGAACATAAAGCCTTAAGGCCGTCGGCTCTAAAAATGAAACAAGTTATGTGCCAACTGGCCGACCTCCAGTGGCGCAGTCGGTTGGTGCGCTACCGATCTGGGTTGCGGGAGGCTCTGAGCTCGAATCCCGGTAAGGCATGGGTGTTAATTTAAGTTAGGTTATAAGTTAATCTGTAAGCCGTCCCCTGTTAAGCTTTCAGGCATAAAATCGGGTGACGTTAAAATGCCCTTTACCGTACAATACAGTTTATGTCAACTCAGGTACAGCACACATCATAACAAGCTTCGTTTGCAGCACACGAATCCGTACAGCACCGAACTCAGCCAGTTTTCGAAGTCTAAGACGAACTCAGGGGCCTCTATGATAGTAGCTGAGGGGTGCTCTAGGCTAGGGGTTGCCTAGCCAGCGACGATCAGTTTGCCACCAGTTTTCATTTACTTTAAATGCCTGGTTATAAATATTAATAATGCGGTTTTTTATTTCCTGTTCTATGCTTTGGTCAGTGATATTCCCTTTTCTTCGTTCTTTTTTTTTTTTTTAACAAAGTGAGAGTTTTTCGTCCTAAATTGAGCACTTTTGAAATAAACTTTTGAAAGAAATCCCTGCCTCTACCTGCATATATTCGAAAGGGCACACTGACAGACAATGCGCCCAGTTAGGTTTGTAACAGCGGCTTGAGAGTAATCCTGTGTTTTAAAGTTGAATCTGAATTGTTTGGTAAACATTTGTAAATAGTGAACTGATTTATTTTGCTTACTTTTAAAAGTATGAAAGCGTAAGAATTAACAAATTTGTAAAATACTTTCCTAATAATTTCATAGTTTCGTTCGAAAGGTGCATGGACAAAATCGTCTTGTCTAAAGCAGGACTTTCAAAAGTGGTCAGCTTAACGCAAACAATCTATAAAATACAATAGCTGCTTATTTATTCTTAATTCTTTTAATGAGTTGTTAAACCATTATTGGAACAGGTAGTTTAGCATGGCGATGGCTCGAGTGCCAATGTTATGTTGACAGTCTACTCGTAGTGGTGTAGGAAAGTGTGAGGCTCACTGGTGTAGATCCTGTCATGTGGCAGCTGAAGTGGTAAAGGCTGTCCACGACCAACTGATCACTTTTGAAATAAACCTTAGAAAAAAGGTACTGCCCCTGCGTGCATATATTTTAACGGGCGCACTGAATTCCATGCACCCGGTAACGATAGACGGAGAGTAGTTCCATATCTAAACGTTGAATAAAAAGGGTGAGGTAGCCATTTGTGGTAACTTAAATTATATCTTTCGCTTCCTGTTTTTTTAATGTATCGAATTGACAAAAATATGCAGATTTACAAAATATTTGTTTTCTACTTATTTTACACTTTCACTTAATAAATGCATGAATAAAGAGATTAGGCCCATAACGAGGTTAATCTTACAAAGGCAGAACAACACGCAATGTGCATACAAGTATACCCTAAGCAGGGCTTTGAAAAGTGGTCAGTTTGCCGTGAACAGCCTATAGTCTCCAGGAAAGTCCTGTGATCCTGCTCGCGTGTCCTCTCCGAGCTGAGGAAACCTGTTTCTCGTCACGCAAACAGGACGCGAGCCTCGAACCTGTTGTCTGCACTCCAATGACATTCGTTTCTTGCGCAAGTGGGAGGCATATTTTGATTATACGGCGTTCGAACAAGTCTTCTGTGGCGAGTTCTCATCCGGACACATCAAGTTACTATCGAGGAATGCAACGGGTTGGTGATTCATTTTTCTAATTGCCCAGTAACTCGTTATTAACGCTGTTTCGTGGGCGCGGCTTCTTTAAAGTAAACCTGAAGTGAAATAAATATAGTTGTTTTACAAGACACTTTTATAATATGCACTCGGTGTCAAGTACAGAGTTTTGTATGATGAAGAAAATCAATTTTTTTATTGTTACTATTATTACAGACGAAGAATTCATCAGCCGAGTATCCGCAGAAACGAAGGAAATTCACCTGAATCTGAGTCTAAATAGCCTTATGTAGGTTTGATACACTATCTGCTCCTGCTATATGAAAGCAAAACATATTTTGACGAAATGCGTCAGTGGTGGGGAAAGAGTCATCCCAGTATGAATTTTAATTCATGATATATATTTACATACAATAAATGTAGGCAGTCATGATATTCATACTTTACATGCTATTGTATCTGGGTATTTATCCATGAAATAAGCATCACCACAACCGCGAACCTCGTAAGAATAATTAATTGTAAACAAGGGAGTTCTGTCCTGGTCAAATGTCTGTCAAACCGCGTTCCAAACAGTCAGCTGCAGCTGGGAGATTATTGTCCTAGGCCACGTCAAGTTCTTTTGATAAACTATTTCATTCTGTTGTAGCTTTGTGTAGAATTACAGATCGGCTGGTAACTCTAACTTGCTGGATATTTAGAAATACAATGCGCAGGGGCTAATGTAGCCTGGATGGTTACCTCATAAATCTTCAGCAATTATCTGTGTTTGAATAGGTTTGAAGATGAAATTGTTTTATTTACTGGTTAGTCACTTATTTCAGCTCTGGCACTTACTTCATTCTGTAAGACACAGGTTCACAGCCTCACATCTGGCAGCAACAGCGGTTCTCTGTGATTGAAAATATTTATTTTATTTATTTATTTATTTCACTGTTTCTTAATCCAAATTTTCAACTGAGATTGTTTTAGGACGGCCAGGTCTATACGGTATCAACTGGCAGTGTTGCCGGCAATGGAGGTTTTCGGTTTGTAATCATAGAAGAGAATGAATAGGTTCAGGTGGCTCTTAACATCGAGGTTTTGAGAGCCAATGAGGGTGAAAAAGTTAGGTGAGCTTGGAGCAGTGCAGGAATGAAAGGACATACAAAACGGAAGATCCCCGAGAAAACCCACCGACCAGCGAAAATCCGGGAGCGACACCGCAGGTTCGCCTAGGTGGGAGACGAGTAGTCTAGCCACTACACCACCGCGGCCCCTGCAGACAATAAAGAAAATGTTAAGTTGAGGAACATGTGGTACAACTCCCAAAAACCGAGGAGAAAAAAATTGTTTTTTGCTCCATGCTATTATTTTCCCAAACATATTAACATGAAGAAAGACTGCTTCTTCAAGTCTGAGCAACAGTTCGACTGTCTTACTGTTCATCACGTCAGAGAGTCTTCATTTTCTTTGCAAGTGTTCGACACTACCTACATACGACCACAACGCATTTCCCCGATTTCAATAGTTATTTTATTGATAGCGGCAATTCATACAGTAATAGTGATCCACATTGGTAGAGAGGATATCACGAGTATACAGGCTAGGGCGAAATTCAGCCGACAATCTTCGTGACGTAATTCCTTATGCTAGATCCTAAATTGAATACTAAGGGAGATACGAGCCTTCAAGAATCTAGATTTTAAACTGTATGTTTGCAAGATATCGGAAACGAAGTGAGATTAAACTACCTTTCCCTTAACATTGTTTTATGTTATCGGGAACATGAACCTTAAGGGGGCAGGCTCGTAAGTAATTGAAGTTTTAGCTTATGATAAACATAGCAGGATTGGAAACCCTCTTTTTGAAGGAAATGTATTCTTCCCTCTGGAATTATGAGCTGGTTCATTAGTATTATTATCCAATTAACGATGACGGTCCTTTGATTGTAACCGCCCAGGACTCAGCGATTTCCTGTAAAACGTACACGAAACTTCCTGTGGGCAGTGAAACATTTGCAGCCACAGCAACGCGAAACTTCCTGTGGGCAGTGAAACATTTGCAGCCACAGCAACACGAGACTTCCTGTGGGCAGTGAAACATTTGCAGCCACAGCAACACGAGACTTCCTGTGGGCAGTGAAACATTTGCAGCCACAGCAACGCGAAACTTCCTGTGGGCAGTGAAACATTTGCAGCCACAGCAACACGAGACTTCCTGTGGGCAGTGAAACATTTGCAGCCACAGCAACACGAGACTTCCTGTGGGCAGTGAAACATTTTCAGCCACAGCAACGCGAAACTTCCTGTGGGCAGTGAAACATTTGCAGCCACAGCAACACGAGACTTCCTGTGGGCAGTGAAACATTTGCAGCCACAGCAACACGAGACTTCCTGTGGGCAGTGAAACATTTTCAGCCACAGCAACACGAGACTTCCTGTGGGCAGTGAAACATTTTCAGCCACAGCAACAGAAACTTCCTGTGGGCAGTGAAACATTTGCAGCCACAGCAACACGAGACTTCCTGTGGGCAGTGAAAAATTTGCAGCCACAGCAACAGAAACTTCCTGTGGGCAGCGAAACATTTGCAGCCACAGCAACGCGAGACTTCCTGTGGGCAGTGAAAAATTTGCAGCCACAGCAACGCGAGACTTCCTGTGGGCAGTGAAAAATTTGCAACCACAGCAACACGAGACTTCCTGTGGGCAGTGAAACATTTGCAGCCACAGCAACGCGAGACTTCCTGTGGGCAGTGAAACATTTGCAGCCACAGCAACGCGAGACTTCCTGTGGGCAGTGAAAAATTTGCAACCACAGCAACACGAGACTTCCTGTGGGCAGTGAAACATTTGCAGCCACAGCAACGCGAGACTTCCTGTGGGCAGTGAAAAATTTGCAACCACAGCAACACGAGACTTCCTGTGGGCAGTGAAACATTTGCAGCCACAGCAACGCGAGACTTCCTGTGGGCAGTGAAAAATTTGCAGCCACAGCAACACGAGACTTCCTGTGGGCAGTGAAACATTTTCAGCCACAGCAACAGAAACTTCCTGTGGGCAGTGAAACATTTGCAGCCACAGCAACACGAGACTTCCTGTGGGCAGTGAAAAATTTGCAGCCACAGCAACGCGAGACTTCCTGTGGGCAGTGAAACATTTGCAGCCACAGCAACACGAGACTTCCTGTGGGCAGTGAAACATTTGCAGCCACAGCAACGCGAAACTTCCTGTGGGCAGTGAAACATTTGCAGCCACAGCAACACGAGACTTCCTGTGGGCAGTGAAAAATTTGCAGCCACAGCAACGCGAAACTTCCTGTGGGCAGTGAAACATTTGCAGCCACATAAAACGCGAAACTTCCTGTCTGCAGCGAAACATTTGCAGCCACAGCAACGCGAAACTTCCTGTGGGCAGTGAAACATTTTCAGCCACAGCAACAGAAACTTCCTGTGGGCAGTGAAACATTTGCAGCCACAGCAACACGAAACTTCCTGTGGGCAGTGAAACATTTGCAGCCACAGCAACACGAGACTTCCTGTGGGCAGTGAAAAATTTGCATCCACAGCAACGCGAAACTTCCTGTGGGCAGCGAAACATTTGCAGCCACAGCAACACTTCCCGCGGGTAATCAAATAGTGACTATCGCCAGAATCGTTTACAGGCAACATTTATCACTTAAAAACATACACTTTCGCAGATTATTTTGCTTATAATGCTGTTATAGTGAAAAGCAAAATCCTCGTGTAAAATATAAAATTAAACCTTATAAAATTATCTTTCACGTTTATTAAAACACTTATTGTCGATTTCTAGTCCGTTCTTGCACAGTAGAGCTAAATTTAAAAAATAATAATTCTTTAATTTTTAACTTTCGAAGCTTTCCAGGAAAATGGTATGTCTTATGAAAAATGCTGTTGGGAAACTAACTAACTAACTTCAAAAACCTTATTTAAAAAAAAAAAAAAAAAAAAAAAAAAAAAAAAAAAAAAAAAAAAACGAAAATCGCATGAAGGAAAACAGAGTTACAGCCTGCTTTATAGATGCAATTGTGCTACATCGAAATGGCGGCCATTTTGAAATCACCTCACTTGAAAGTGGCACCAAAGCATTTCAGTATCCCGGAACACAAAGGAATACAATAAAATTGGTCTCTTGATTTCTGCACGAAGAAGCATATCAATTGTCTACCCTACGGTCCCGGATTATATAGAGCATGATTTCTACAGTAAGCGATATGAATGTCAACCATCGTCTTTGCAGAGGACACAGCAGTAAACCACATCCATACATCTGGAGTGTTGCCTATGTGCTAGGCGCTGGATCACTGCAGCACAATATTTGTGTGCGATTTACACGAAAACGTTGGATCCCTGGCAGGTGCTACAAGAGGTCAATTTTTTATTAATTAGGTCATACAGCTCAATAAACCAGCATCAGAAATTCATCACTCCTGACGTTTAAAAGTTGCCAGCGGAATTGGGCGGCCATGTTTTTTTTTTTTTTTCATTACGAGCGGATGTATTAACGAGAGTTTTCTCTAAGGTCTAATATCCCGATAACACGAAACGATAATCAGATACTTGTATAATATCCCGATAACACGAAACGATATTCGGATACTTGTATAATTTCACCTCTTTTCAGATATTTTCCATAAATAGATTTAAAAATCTTAATTTTCAAGCGCTTATATCTCCTTTCGTATTCTTTTTAGGTCTAAAGTGTCACATATAATTCCCACCTTATTTAGCATATGGAACAACCTAACGATGTTTGTCGGTCAAATATTGCAGCATTCTGTATTTTGTAAGTCATACTGAACTCACAGCTTTGCATAATATGTTTCCTACGGTGAGTTTAGTTTTATTATTCTAATAGTGCTTTCACCCCTCTGTCTCACCATTTTCTGGTATGGTAGACATAGGATTGAGGTTTTTTAACCCTCTACCTGTCTTCTTGAGGTCAAAACTTCACACCTGCCGTAAACACTCATTTATTCGCCTGTCTATTTCGCAATTTATCCTCATTGCCTGATAACTGTGTAGCAAAGTCAGCAAAACTAACAGTTCCCTTCTCAGCAAAGAAATTCCTGCCCTCCTCATATCGACAAGCTGAAGAACTTTGCTTGAGAAAGGGGATAATTTAAAAGCTCTCAGCCTACTTAACAAATTTTTAATTTAAAAAGAATAGTGTTTTTACTTATTTCACTTTTGAAGAAATTTTGTAAACTGCGGTGTAAATCCCAACAGCTTTAAAATCTCACGTGCTAATTATATTTTATGTGAGTTTTATTCATTTATCCAGCACATAGGAACGTATCACAGTGACAAAAATAAATAACTTAGAGTAATTCTGGTTAAAGCATTTGGTGTTTAAGGAGACAAACAAACCTTCGCAAAGTGCACGCCTAATTGATTTTCTAAAGTCCATTATTTACTAAGTAGCCTCAGTTCCCTATTTACGAGGAAAATTCACTCAATTTAATTACGCGGTCATTTTCTTTTTCTGGCATGTTAAATTATATTGTATCCAATTGTAATAAAATTTTATAGGAGATTTCACAGAAATTTTTTTTTACTGAGAATTACGCTTTCCACTCGCAGGTAATTATACTTAGATATTAATTATGTTTGTTATTCAACTACTGTCCCCTAAATCACGAATTCTTCGGATAAGCTTTGTAAAATATTAAAATTGAAAAGTTGATATCAATATTTTAAGGAATATTTAGTAAATTTCAGTATGTGCATCACACTATAAATCTACATTATGGATTTTTTTCTTCTTATAATTTTATGATTATATTTACACACCTCTGAGGGGAAAGTGACTGAAATACGGTAAGATGCAATGAATGATAAAAATTTATGTTCACCTGTCAAGTAACAAACGAACATTGCTGAGATAACATAATGTTTTTAGCATATTGAATTGTTTGAATTTTTAAATGTATTACTATATTTATACTTGCCCTCCATAACGTGCCGAAATTACCGCTCGTCGCCTTGTTGATACTTAAAATAACTAAATGAAATTCCAATAAAATAAAACTATGAAAGCTTAAAGCTCCAGTGCCACAAAGCAAGATGGATTTCCAAATGTTATTTATTTAAAGTCCATAGGCTTATATAAAAAAACTGAAACATTAATTAGCGAAGAAATAACTAAAACTGTCGCACATAAGTTGTAAACGTTAATTATTTATTATAATTTATGCACTAGGGAACGTATGTGTGTGCTCGTAAATGCAAAATACATGGTTGTAATTTTCGTGGTGCCTAGCAGAAAAATGTATTTGTGTTTAATTATCTACGCTTAGTGAAATAATTTTTAGTAATTTTTATGTATGCAGCTGAGATATATTTATCCTATTGTATTTTATTTCAATTAAAATAATTTCAATAGTTTCGTCAGAGGGCGTGCTCGAGTATATAAGGCTAGCAGGCTCCAGGACCGGCCTAGTCTCCAGAAAGTGGACAACAGGTTTGTACCACTATTCTCCAAGTCCACTGTAATTATGTAGCATCCGACATCTCTGCACTTTTATGGGCATGATGACGGCGAGATTTTGAACGTAAGATGTGACTTTGTTGTGACGGTAAGTTTTCAAGCAGCAGTAAAGTATGTAATTTATTGCAACGGCCGTTGGCGGTAGGGAGACCAACGAAACCAGATTTCCAGAGAACGTAGCAAAAGCAAATATAGAGGATGCGATATAAACAACTATACAAGCATGCTGGGTGATCGTCAATGTCACAAAAAAAAAAGACATTTCAGAGTCAGCGATTGTAAGATACGCTTTTGCGGAGAAAGTGAGTTTCCAAAAATTGGTTCACATATGCGAACTTATAGTGAGCAATAATTGGTTCACATATGCGAACCTATAGTGAACAATAATTGGTTCACATATGCGAACTTATAGTGAGCAATAATTGGTTCACATATGCGAACTTATAGTGAGCAATAATTGGTTCACATATGCGAACTTATAGTGAGCAATAATTGGTTCACATATGCGAACTTATAGTGAGCAATAATTTGGGAATTTTACACAATAGGAAAACGAGTGGTAATTTCACAATTGCGTGATTTCGAAAATCTGAATGAGCAATGCCGATTTTGAGTGAATTCAGCATGAAATGGTAAAACCTTGAGTTAATGCATACAACATCCGTAAAAATACAGGGTGTCTCACTCCATGCCGAATCCAGATTTTCTAAATTTTTCACACACTTGCTACTCTTCTTGTGAAATGTGATAACATCCACATTCAAACAACACTGAGATCGGAGCTGCGTATTGGAGATGTTCTGGACTGTGGCGTGACGTCTGCTCTCGGATGCTGCGCCTCTGGACCGCCAGGATGCCGCCAGTCAGCCCGTGGTGGTGCGAGTGAGTGGGCGGCTCTCACAGCGAGGTCTCCAGAGCCGATGAGGGTGACTGAGGGGAGTATGGAGCAGCGCCGGAATGAAAAGGCGGGGGGGGGACTGGAGATCTCCGAGAAAACCCGCCGACCAGCAGCATCGTCTGGCACGATTTCCACATGAGAAAATCCGAAAGTGGCCCGTCCAGGGATTCACTCGAGTTCGCAGCCACCGGTGTGGTGTGTATATCGGTATAATGCTGTTGTGCCTCGTGGCCGGGATTGGATGTTTAATTACTCGTGGTGACAATTTAAGCATAACTGATAACAAAATAGGAAAGACATGTCACGGTATAGTGTGTAACGGCATGATTTCCTTATTCCTGCATGCTGGAAAACATACTCGATTAAGGCACGTCAACACATGTTCCAGAGAAAGTTTGGAGGCAGATAAGCACCGAATATATCCACCATTTGGGCCCTGGTGATGAATATCTTAAAGGGGAATATTGGACACAAATGGGAGGTAGGTAGGTAGGTAGGTAGATAAGCAGGTAGGTAGATAGGTAGGTATAAAGGTAGGTCTGCAGATAAGTTGGCAAGAAGGTAGGTAAGTAGATAGATAGGTAGTCAGGTAGGTAGGAAAGTAGGTAGGAAGGTAGATAGGCAGGTAGGTATACAGTTAGGTATGCAGATAAGTTGGCAATAATGTAGTTAAGTAGATAGATAGGTAGTCAGGTAGGTAGGAAAGTAGGTAGGCAGGTAGATAGGCAGGTAGGTATGGAGATAGGTAGGCAGGTAGGTAGATAAGTAGGTAGGCAGGTAGGTAGAAATGTAGGTGTAGGTAGATAGGTAGGTAGACAGGTAGGAAGGTAAGCAGGTAGGTAAGTAGGAAAGCAGGTAGATATGCATGTAGGCCGTTAAATAGGTAAGCAGGTAGGCAGATAAGTAAGTAGGTAGATAAGTAAGTAAACAGGTGGGTATGCAGGTAGGTAGGCAGATAGGTAGTCAGGTAGGTAGGTAAGTTGGTAGTTATGCAGGTAGGTAGATTGGTAGGTAAGCAGGTAGGCCGGTAAGTAGATAGGCAGGTAGGTAAGCCATTAGGTAGATAGGCAGATAGGTAGGTAGGCAGGTAAGTATGTAAGCAGGTAGGTATGCAGGTAGGTAGTCAAGTAGGTAGGTAAGTAAGTAGGCAGGTGGGTAGGCAGATAGTTAGGCAGGTATGTAGTTAGGCAGGTGGGTAGTTAGGGTGGTAGGTAGACAGATAAGTAGGGAGGCTGTTAGAAAGCAGATATGTATGCAGGTAAGTTGGCACGTAGGTAGGAAGGTATGAAGGTAGATAGGCAGGTAGGTAAGTGTGTAGGTAAGGAGGTAGGTGAGTAAATAGGCAGTTAGGTAGACAGGTAGGCATGTATGAAGGAAGGCAGGTAGGTAGATAGGTAGTTAGGCAGGTAGGTATACAGGTAAGTATAGAGACAGGTAGGCAGTTAGGTAGGTAGTTAGGCAGATATGTAGATAGTTAGGCAGATAGATAGGTAAGTAGGTAGGAAAGAATTTAGGTAGGTGGGCAGGTAGGTAGTTAATTAGGTTGTCAAGAAGGTAGGCAGGCAGTTAGGTAAGTAGGTAGGCATGTAGGTAGGCTGGTAGGTAGATAGTTAGGCAGGTAGATAGTTAGGCAGGTAGATAGTTAGGCAGGTAGATAGTTAGGCAGGTAGGTATTCAGGTAGGCAAGCAGGTAAGTAGGTAGGGCTTAACGTTTCGTTGACACAGAGGTTTTTAGAGACGGATCACGTTGCTCAGGTAATGAGGAACGGTTTGGAACCGGCCAAGACCTGTAGTAAGGAATCAGCCCAACAGTCGATTGGAGTGATGTCGGGAAATCACGGGAAACCGAAATCAGGATAACCGGACCGTTATTGGAAGCCAGGTCTTACCTAATGTGAGTCCAAAAGTGAACCACTGTGCAACATTGGCTCGATACGAATGAAAGGTGTCATTCAAAGAGATCGTAGGAAACTGTCGATTATTTAATGCTCCCACTACTAGCCTCTGTAAAGAAATAACTGCTGCTATTTTCTCAGGGAATCAGATTGTTAAGAAGCACTTGGTATCGTGCAGCAAAGAAAGCGAAGCTTCATGTAAACAGTATCTCCGTCCACAATGAACTCAAGGATCATGACAAAGTGAAGCTTCATGTATACAGTATCTCCGTCCACAATGAACTCAAGTAGCCTGACAAAGTGAAGCTTCATGTATACAGTATCTCCGTCCACAATGAACTCAAGGAGCCTGACAAAGTGAAGCTTCATGTATACAGTATCTCCGTCCACAATGAACTCAAGGAGCCTGACAAAGTGAAGCTTCATGTATACAGTATCTCCGTCCACAATGAAATCAAGGAGCCTGACAAAGTGAAGCTTCATGTATACAGTATCTCCGTCCACAATGAACTCAAGTAGCCTGACAAAGTGAAGCTTCATGTATACAGTATCTCCGTCCACAATGAACTCAAGTAGCCTGACAAAGTGAAGCTTCATGTATACAGTATCTCCGTCCACAATGAACTCAAGTAGCCTGACAAAGTGAAGCTTCATGTATACAGTATCTCCGTCCACAATGAACTCAAGGAGCCTGACAAAGTGAAGCTTCATGTATACAGTATCTCCGTCCACAATGAACTCAAGGAGCCTGACAAAGTGAAGCTTCATGTATACAGTATCTCCGTCCACAATGAACTCAAGTAGCCTGACAAAGTGAAGCTTCATGTATACAGTATCTCCGTCCACAATGAACTCAAGTAGCCTGACAAAGTGAAGCTTCATGTATACAGTATCTCCGTCCACAATGAACTCAAGTAGCCTGACAAAGTGAAGCTTCATGTATACAGTATCTCCGTCCACAATGAACTCAAGGATCATGACAAAGTGAAGCTTCATGTATACAGTATCTCCGTCCACAATGAACTCAAGTAGCCTGACAAAGTGAAGCTTCATGTATACAGTATCTCCGTCCACAATGAACTCAAGGAGCCTGACAAAGTGAAGCTTCATGTATACAGTATCTCCGTCCACAATGAACTCAAGGAGCCTGACAAAGTGAAGCTTCATGTATACAGTATCTCCGTCCACAATGAACTCAAGGAGCCTGACAAAGTGAAGCTTCATGTATACAGTATCTCCGTCCACAATGAACTCAAGGATCATGACAAAGTGAAGCTTCATGTATACAGTATCTCCGTCCACAATGAACTCAAGGAGCCTGACAAAGCGAAGCTTCATGTATACAGTATCTCCGTCCACAATGAACTCAAGGAGCCTGACAAAGTGAAGCTTCATGTATACAGTATCTCCGTCCACAATGAACTCAAGGAGCCTGACAAAGTGAAGCTTCATGTATACAGTATCTCCGTCCACAATGAACTCAAGGAGCCTGACAAAGTGAAGCTTCATGTATACAGTATCTCCGTCCACAATGAACTCAAGGATCATGACAAAGTGAAGCTTCATGTATACAGTATCTCCGTCCACAATGAACTCAAGTAGCCTGACAAAGTGAAGCTTCATGTATACAGTATCTCCGTCCACAATGAACTCAAGTAGCCTGACAAAGTGAAGCTTCATGTATACAGTATCTCCGTCCACAATGAACTCAAGGATCATGACAAAGTGAAGCTTCATGTATACAGTATCTCCGTCCACAATGAACTCAAGGAGCCTGACAAAGTGAAGCTTCATGTATACAGTATCTCCGTCCACAATGAACTCAAGGATCATGACAAAGTGAAGCTTCATGTATACAGTATCTCCGTCCACAATGAACTCAAGGAGCCTGACAAAGTGAAGCTTCATGTATACAGTATCTCCGTCCACAATGAACTCAAGTAGCCTGACAAAGTGAAGCTTCATGTATACAGTATCTCCGTCCACAATGAACTCAAGGAGCCTGACAAAGTGAAGCTTCATGTATACAGTATCTCCGTCCACAATGAACTCAAGTAGCCTGACAAAGTGAAGCTTCATGTATACAGTATCTCCGTCCACAATGAACTCAAGGAGCCTGACAAAGTGAAGCTTCATGTATACAGTATCTCCGTCCACAATGAACTCAAGGAGCCTGACAAAGTGAAGCTTCATGTATACAGTATCTCCGTCCACAATGAACTCAAGGAGCCTGACAAAGTGAAGCTTCATGTATACAGTATCTCCGTCCACAATGAACTCAAGTAGCCTGACAAAGTGAAGCTTCATGTATACAGTATCTCCGTCCACAATGAACTCAAGTAGCCTGACAAAGTGAAGCTTCATGTATACAGTATCTCCGTCCACAATGAACTCAAGAGTCCTGACAAAGTGAAGCTTCATGTATACAGTATCTCCGTCCACAATGAACTCAAGGAGCCTGACAAAGTGAAGCTTCATGTATACAGTATCTCCGTCCACAATGAACTCAAGAGCCTGACAAAGTGAAGCTTCATGTATACAGTATCTCCGTCCACAATGAACTCAAGAGCCTGACAAAGTGAAGCTTCATGTATACAGTATCTCCGTCCACAATGAACTCAAGGAGCCTGACAAAGTAGAAGCTTCACTTTGTATACAGTATCTCCGTCCACAATGAACTCAAGGAGCCTGACAAAGTGAAGCTTCATGTATACAGTATCTCCGTCCACAATGAACTCAAGTAGCCTGACAAAGTGAAGCTTCATGTATACAGTATCTCCGTCCACAATGAACTCAAGTAGCCTGACAAAGTGAAGCTTCATGTATACAGTATCTCCGTCCACAATGAACTCAAGTAGCCTGACAAAGTGAAGCTTCATGTATACAGTATCTCCGTCCACAATGAACTCAAGGAGCCTGACAAAGTGAAGCTTCATGTATACAGTATCTCCGTCCACAATGAACTCAAGGAGCCTGACAAAGTGAAGCTTCATGTATACAGTATCTCCGTCCACAATGAACTCAAGGAGCCTGACAAAGTGAAGCTTCATGTATACAGTATCTCCGTCCACAATGAACTCAAGGAGCCTGACAAAGTGAAGCTTCATGTATACAGTATCTCCGTCCACAATGAACTCAAGGAGCCTGACAAAGTGAAGCTTCATGTATACAGTATCTCCGTCCACAATGAACTCAAGGATCTGACAAAGTGAAGCTTCATGTATACAGTATCTCCGTCCACAATGAACTCAAGGAGCCTGACAAAGTGAAGCTTCATGTATACAGTATCTCCGTCCACAATGAACTCAAGGAGCCTGACAAAGTGAAGCTTCATGTATACAGTATCTCCGTCCACAATGAACTCAAGGAGCCTGACAAAGTGAAGCTTCATGTATACAGTATCTCCGTCCACAATGAACTCAAGGAGCTGACAAAGTGAAGCTTCATGTATACAGTATCTCCGTCCACAATGAACTCAAGACTGACAAAGTGAAGCTTCATGTATACAGTATCTCCGTCCACAATGAACTCAAGTAGCCTGACAAAGTGAAGCTTCATGTATACAGTATCTCCGTCCACAATGAACTCAAGACCTGACAAAGTGAAGCTTCATGTATACAGTATCTCCGTCCACAATGAACTCAAGGACTGACAAAGTGAAGCTTCATGTATACAGTATCTCCGTCCACAATGAACTCAAGGACCTGACAAAGTGAAGCTTCATGTATACAGTATCTCCGTCCACAATGAACTCAAGGACTGACAAAGTGAAGCTTCATGTATACAGTATCTCCGTCCACAATGAACTCAAGAGCCTGACAAGTGAAGCTTCATGTATACAGTATCTCCGTCCACAATGAACTCAAGAGCCTGACAAAGTGAAGCTTCATGTATACAGTATCTCCGTCACATGAATCAAGGAGCCTGAAAAGTGAACTCATGTATCAGTATCTCGTCACAATGAACTCAAGACTGCAAAGTGAAGCTTCATGTATACAGTATCTCCGTCACAATGAACTCAAGGACATGACAAGTGAAGCTTCATGTATACAGTATCTCCGTCCACAATGAACTCAAGAGCCTGACAAAGTGAAGCTTCATGTATACAGTATCTCCGTCCACAATGAACTCAAGAGCTGACAAAGTGAAGCTTCATGTATACAGTATCTCCGTCCACAATGAACTCAAGGACTGACAAAGTGAAGCTTCATGTATACAGTATCTCCGTCCACAATGACTCAAGAGCCTGACAAAGTGAAGCTTCATGTATACAGTATCTCCGTCCACAATGAACTCAAGGACTGACAAAGTGAAGCTTCATGTATACAGTATCTCCGTCCACAATGAACTCAAGGAGCCTGACAAAGTGAAGCTTCATGTATACAGTATCTCCGTCCACAATGACTCAAGAGCCTGACAAAGTGAAGCTTCATGTATACAGTATCTCCGTCCACAATGAACTCAAGGAGCTGACAAAGTGAAGCTTCATGTATACAGTATCTCCGTCCACAATGAACTCAAGGACTGACAAAGTGAAGCTTCATGTATACAGTATCTCCGTCCACAATGAACTCAGGACTGACAAAGTGAAGCTTCATGTATACAGTATCTCCGTCCACAATGAACTCAAGAGCCTGACAAAGTGAAGCTTCATGTATACAGTATCTCCGTCCACAATGAACTCAAGGAGCCTGACAAAGTGAAGCTTCATGTATACAGTATCTCCGTCCACAATGAACTCAAGAGCTGACAAAGTGAAGCTTCATGTATACAGTATCTCCGTCCACAATGAACTCAAGAGCCTGACAAAGTGAAGCTTCATGTATACAGTATCTCCGTCCACAATGAACTCAAGGACTGACAAGTGAAGCTTCATGTATACAGTATCTCCGTCCACAATGAACTCAAGTAGCCTGACATGACTTTAATATCTCGCCAATGATAGTAAAAGATCAGTACGTACTCGTCACAATAACTCAGTAAGACTGTAAATCTCCAATGAACTAGATCATGTCATGAAAGAGCAAATACAAGCTTACATGCAAGAACTACAGTACTCTAAACGCACAGAGTCGAAGACTCATATATGCCAGAATAGAAGCATGACAGCTAATGATCAAAGTATCTATACTCTAATATCAGAACATACTCAAGCTAAGCTTAGCTGCATATCAGTACGACGTCCATCAACACATGAACTATGAGTCCAAATCAATATGAAGCTCTAAATTCCATGACAAGAGCTAAATAGTCTGTCATACTCATACAATGAACTCAAGTATACAAATAGTCAATAATATCACAAGAAGATGACATACTTCATGATAACCTACAATAAGCTCAGTATAACATATTCTCGCACAAGAACTCAAGGAGCCTGACAAAGTGAAGCTTCTATACAGTATCTCCGTCCACAATAACTCAAGAGCCTGACAAAGAAGCTCATTACATTCCCAATGACCAGAGTGAATATAGTACAGTATACTCTCACAATCTCGTACTGACAATAGCTTCGAAAGTACTCGTTCACAATGAACCAGGACAAAAGTGAAGCTCAGATACAGTCTCTCAATGAACAGTGCCTGACAATGAACTAGAACAGTACTCGCCACAATGATCAAGTACCTGACAAAGAAGAATGTATACAAGTAACTTCTGACAGATGCCGACAATGAATGAAGCTAGTAACAGTCTCCGTCCAAATGAACTCAAGGACAAGAAAGTAAGTTTCTGTATATCGTCCTCCAAAAATCAAGGACCTGCACAAGTAAGCTTATGAACTATCTCCGTCCACAATGAATCAAGTACCTGACCAAAGTGAAGCTTCATGTATACAGTAAGTCCCAATGATCAAGACCTGACAAAATAAGCTTCATGTATAAGTATCTCCTCCAAAACTAGACCTGACAAGTGAACTTCATGTACAGTATCCGTCACAATGAACTCAAGGAGCTGACAAAGTGAAGCTTCTGTATACAGTTCTCCACAAAACTCAAGTACTACAAAGTGAACTGTATACATACTCGTCCACAAGAATCAAGTACCTGCAAAGTGAAGCTTCATGTATACAGTATCCGCCAAATGAACTATGCTAAAGACTTCATTAATCCGTCCAAATGAACTCAATAGCACAAATGAAGCTTCATGTATAAGTATCTCCGTCCAAAACTCAAGTTGACAAAGTGAAGCTTCATGTATACAGTATCTCCGTCCACAATGAACTCAAGTAGCCTGACAAAGTGAAGCTTCATGTATACAGTATCTCCGTCCACAATGAACTCAAGGACCTGACAAAGTGAAGCTTCATGTATACAGTATCTCCGTCCACAATGAACTCAAGGAGCCTGACAAAGTGAAGCTTCATGTATACAGTATCTCCGTCCACAATGAACTCAAGGAGCCTGACAAAGTGAAGCTTCATGTATACAGTATCTCCGTCCACAATGAACTCAAGGAGCCTGACAAAGTGAAGCTTCATGTATACAGTATCTCCGTCCACAATGAACTCAAGTAGCCTGACAAAGTGAAGCTTCATGTATACAGTATCTCCGTCCACAATGAACTCAAGTAGCCTGACAAAGTGAAGCTTCATGTATACAGTATCTCCGTCCACAATGAACTCAAGTAGCCTGACAAAGTGAAGCTTCATGTATACAGTATCTCCGTCCACAATGAACTCAAGGAGCCTGACAAAGTGAAGCTTCATGTATACAGTATCTCCGTCCACAATGAACCAAGGAGCTGACAAAGTGAAGCTTCATGTATACAGTATCTCCGCCACAATGAACTCAAGGCCTGACAAAGTGAAGCTTCATGTATCAGTATCTCCGTCCACAATGAACTCAAGAGCCTGAAAAGTGAAGTTCATGTTACAGTATCTCCGTCCACAATGAACTCAAGAGCCTGACAAATGACTTCAATGAACAGTACTGCAAATGAACTCAGACCAATTGCACTATATAGCCTACGTCAACATATAAGTCCTCAACTGAATCAGTACGACCGTCACAATGAACTCAAGTAGCCGCAAATGAAGTTAGCTACAAATAGCCCATGTCAGTACCTACAATGAACTCAGTCAGTCCTCACAAGAATCATGTATACAGTACTCGTACAGAATTCAGTAAGTCTCGCACAATGAACTCAAAGTACAGTACTCAATACAGACCGTCAAATGAATCATATAGTCCTCAAATGAACTCAGTATCGTATCCGTCTATGAATAAGTACCAGTGAACTTCATGATACAGTACTCCGCAAATGAACTCAAGTACATGCAAAGTGAAGCTCAATACGTATGCCCATGAATAAGACCTGACAAATAAGCTTCATGAAAGTATCCGTCCAATGAACTAAGACCGACAAATGAACTTCATGTATACAGTATTCCGTCACAATACTCCGTACCTGACAAAGTGAGCTACATGTACTATTCGTTCCACAATGAACTCAAGGAGCCTGACAAAGTGAAGCTTCATGTATACAGTATCTCCGTCCACATGAACTCAAGAGCCTGACAAAGTGAAGCTTCATGTATACAGTATCTCCGTCCACAATGAACTCAAGGACTGACAAAGTGAAGCTTCATGTATACAGTATCTCCGTCCACAATGAACTAAGGGATCAGTAAGTTCAGTATACATAACCCTCAAATGACAAGGAGCCTGAAAATGACTCGTCTACAATATCCGTCCACAATGAACTTAGATAAAACATGCCATGAACAGTATCCTCCACAATGAACTCAGTAGCCTGCAAATGAACTCAGTACAGTACCGCAAATGAACTCAAGGACCTGCACAATGAACTTAGTATACAGATCTCGTCACAGAACCAAGACCTGACAAAGTGAAGCTTCAGTATACAGTATCTCCGTCCACAATAATCAAGACTCAAAGTGAAAGTAGTTCAGTATCTCCTCCCATACTCAAGAACTCAAGTGAGCTTCAGTAACAGTATCTCCGTCCAATGAACTCAAGGACGACAAAGTGAAGCTTCATGTTAAGTATCTCCGTCCACAATGAACTCAAGTAGCCTGACAAAGTGAAGCTTCTGTATCAGTATCTCCGTCCACAATGAACTCAAGAGCCTGACAAAGTGAAGCTTCATGTATACAGTATCTCCGTCACAATAACTCAAGGCCTGCAAAGTGAAGCTTCATGTATACAGTATCTCCGTCCACAATGAACTCAAACTGACAAAGTGAACTTCATGTATACAGTATCTCCGTCCACATGACTCAGGACATGAAAGTGAGCTTCATGTAACAGTATCTCCGTCCACAATGAACTCAAGGAGCCTGACAAGTGAAGCTTCATGTACGTATCTCCGTCCACAATGAACTCAAGCTAGCAAAGTGAAGCTTATTATACATACTCCGTCCACAATGAACTCAAGACTGACAAAGTGAAGCTTATGTATACAGTACCCTCCCATGAAAAGAGTCATGACAAATCGACCCATGATACAGATCTGCAAATGATCAGTACTCAGTAAATGATCAGAGCCACAATGAATCAAGTAGCTGAAGTACCATGTTAAGTATGTCCACAAAACTTCAGTAATCCTCCACAAAGCTCAGTACTACCGTCACATGATAATCCGCAAATGAACTAATCTGACAGTATCGTCAATGATCAGAGTCCCAATGAACTCAGTATACAGTATCTCGTCACAGACTCAGCACATGAACAAGTGAAGCTTCATGTATACAGTATCTCCGTCCACAATGAACTCAAGTATGAAAAGTGAAGCTTCATGTATACAGTATCTCCGTCCACAATGAACTCAGAGCCTGACAAAGTGAAGCTTCAGTATACATATCCGTCCACATGAACAAGCTCAAAGTAACTTCAGTACATATTCGTACATGATCAAGTCCGACAAAGTGAACTAAGATTTCAATGACAAGGAAGTGAAGTTCATGTATACAGTATCTCCTCCAACAGAATAGGAGCTGAAGTAGTATTACAGTATCTCCGTCCACAATGAACCAAGAGCCTGACAAAGTGAAGCTTATGTATAGTTCTCCTCCACAATGAACTCAAGGATCATGAAAAGTGAAGCTTCATGTATACAGTATCTCCGTCCACATGAACTCAGAGCCTGACAAGTGAATTCATGATACAGTATCTCCGCCACAATGAACTCAAGGAGCCTGACAAATGAAGCTTCATGTATACAGTATCTCCGTCCACAATGAACTCAAGGCCTGACAAAGTGAAGCTTCATGTATACAGTATCTCCGTCCACAATGAACTCAAGGACTGCAAAGTGAAGCTCATGTATACAGTATCTCGTCCACAAGAACTCAAGGACCTGAAAGTGAAGCTTCATGTATACAGTATCTCCGCCACATGAACTCAAGGACTGACAAATAAGCTTCATGTATACCATACTCCGTCACAATGAACTCAGATACTGACAAATGAACTATAGTACAGACCCGTCACCATGAACTCAGTACCTCAAATGAACTCAAAGCCACAATGAACTCAAGTAGCCCTACAATGAACTTCATGTAACAGTACTCGTCACAATAACTCAGTCCTGAAAAGATGAAATGAATTCATGTAACATATCTCGTCCACAATGAACTCAAGGAGCCTGACAAAGTAAGCTTCATTACAGTATCTCCGTCCACAATGAACTAAGAGCCTGACAAAGTGAAGCTTCATGTATACAGTATCTCCGTCCACAATGAACTCAAGAGCCTGACAAAGTGAAGCTTCATGTATAAGTATCTCCGTCCACAATGAACAGGAGCCTGACAAAGTGAAGCTTCATGTATACAGTATCTCCGTCCACAATGAACTCAAGGAGCCTGACAAAGTGAAGTTATGTAACAGTATCTCCTCCACAATGAACTCAAGACCGACAAATGAAGCTTCATGATATAATTCCGTCCACAATGAACTCAAGGACATGACAAAGTGAAGCTTCATGTATACAGTTCTCCTCCACAAGAACTCAAGGAGCCTGACAAAGTGAAGCTTCATGTATACAGTATCTCCGTCCACAATGAACTCAAGGAGCCTGACAAAGGAAGCTTCATGTATAAGTATCTCTCCCAATGAACTCAAGACTCTGACAAATGAACATGTAACTTATCCGTACAATCTCGTACCAAAATAAGGCTTGACAAAGTAGCTTCATGTAACAGATCTCGTCACAAATGAACTCAAGATACAGCTGCACAATGAACTCAAGATACAAAGTACTCCAATGATACCAGTACCTCAAAGTGAAGCTCATGTAACAGTATTCCGTACATGAACTAAGAGCCAGACAATGAATTCTGTATCAGTGATCCCTCATGAACCAAGGACCTGACAAAGAAGCTTCTGTAACAGTATCTCCGTCCACAATGAACTCAAGGATGACAAAGTGAGCTTAAGTATACAGTATCTCCGCCACAAGTAACTCAGACATGAAAGTGATAGCTTATGATCAACTCGTCAAATGAACTCGACAGTAGCCTGACAAAGTGAAGCTTCATGTATACAGTACCGTCCCACATGAACTCAAGGCTAGACAAAAGTGAAGCTTCATGTATACAGTATCTCCGTACAATGAACTAAGGACCTGACAAAGTGAAGCTTCATGTATACAGTATCTCCGTCCACAATGAACTAAGTAGCCACAAAGTGAAGCTTCATTATACAGTATCTCCTCCACAAGAACTCAAGGAGCCTGACAAAGTGAAGCTTCATGTATACAGTATCTCCGTCCACAATGAACTCAAGGACCAGACAAAGTGAAGCTTCATGTATACAGTATCTCCGTCACAAATGAACTCAAGGCTGACAAAGTGAACTTTCTGTCACAATACAAGAGCTCAGTACATTAACTCAAGTAGCCTGACAAATGAACTCAAAACAAGTATCTCCTGCAAATGAATCCGTACCTACAAGTGAAGCTACTGAAAGTAAGCTTCGTCACAATGTACTCAAGAACTAAGGAAGCCTTCAATGAATCAGTATACTCCGTCCCACAATGAACTCAAGGGCCTGACAAGTGAAGCTTCATGTATACATATTCCGTCCACAATGAACTCAAGGACCTGCAAAGTGAAGCTTCATGTATACCTCCCTGCCACAAGACTAAAGCCTACAAAGTGAAGCTTCATGTATCAGTACTCCGTCCACAATGAACACAAGGAGCTTGATACAAATAAGTTCCAATGATCACTCAGTCCAAATGAACTATCAGCTCCAAATGCAAGGACCTACAAAGTACTCGTCAAATAACTCAAACTGAACAAGTGAAGTACAACAGTACTCGTCACATAACTCAGACAATGAACCAAGTGAAGCCTCAATAAGTTCTGTCACAATGAACTCAAGACCACAAAGGAAGCTTATGTATACAGTATCTCCGTCCACAATGAACAAGAGCCTGACAAAGTGAAGCTTATGTATACAGTATCTCCGTCCACAATGAACTCAAGGACCTGACAAAGTGAAGCTTCATGTATACAGTATCTCCGTCCACAATGAACTCAAGTAGCCTGACAAAGTGAAGCTTCATGTATACGTATCTCGCCGTCCAACAATGAACCAATAGCCTGACAAAGTGAAGCTTCTGAACAGTATCCTCCACAACTACAAGTGAGCCTGATCAAAGTGAAGCTTCGTATATATCTCCGCCACAATGAACTCAAGTAGCCTGACAAAGTGAAGCTTCATGTATACAGTACTCCGCCACAATGAACTCAAACATATCCTCACAATGAAGCTTATGCTACAATATCCTTCCACATGAACTCAAGTAGCCTGACAAAGTGAAGCTTCATGTAAAGTAACTCACGTCCACAATGAACTCAGATAAGCAAAGTGAACTTCATGTATACAGTATCTCCGTCCACAATGAACCAAGACCTGACAAAGTGAAGCTTATGTATACAGTATCTCCGTCCACAATGAACTCAAGAGCCTGACAAAGTGAAGCTTCATTTACAGTATCTCCGTCCACAATGAACTCAAGGATCATGACAAAGTAAGCTTCATGTATACAGATCTCTCCACAATGAACTCAAGTAGCCGCAAAGTGAAGCTTCATGTATACAGTATCTCCGTCCACAATGAACATCAAGAGCCTGACAAAGTGAAGCTTCATGTATACAGTATCTCCGTCCAACATAAATAAGAGCCTGACAAAGTGAATGCTTCCAATTAACCAAGTATCTCCGCACAATGAACTTCAGTAGCCTGACAAAGCTGAGCTTTAATGTAAAGTATCTCCGTCCACAATGAACTCAAGGAGCCTGACAAAGTGAAGCTTCATGTATACAGTATCTCCGTCCACAATGAACTCAAGGAGCCTGACAAAGTGAAGCTTCATGTATACAGTATCTCCGTCCACAATGAACTCAAGTAGCCTGACAAAGTGAAGCTTCATGTATACAGTATCTCCGTCCACAATGAACTCAAGGAGCCTGACAAAGTGAAGCTTCATGTATACAGTATCTCCGTCCACGATGAACTCAAGGAGCCTGACAAAGTGAAACGTGTGGCATACTGTCGGTGATTGCAGACACAAATCCATGCAAATATAAATATTTTTAATTATTAGTTCTTTCCAAAGGTGCTTGGTTTGACCTCTCGGGTTTTGTAAATTCTCGTAAATCCCGTCTTTTGACCACGCTGCGAATAAAGAGCCTGTTCTTTCAGAAAAGTGTAATGTTTGGTGTGCAATTAGCCGCCGGCTCATAATGAGACGAATTGTTTTCGAGACAACCTTCACAGCTGCTGAATACATTGAAATATTCGATACCTTTGTTAGCCAATTAGACGACTTGATTATGGTCTCGTCCCATTTAACAGAAAGCAGAGTTCGTCTTTTGAAAATTACGTTAAAATGTGTTCATAATTGTTATCATTATTAACGAAAACCTGGGTTTGGCTTGGAGTGGGGCATCCTGTTTGTGTTCATCTGCATAAATAGTAATTTTGATAATAGTCTTTTAATTTTATTACTAAACAAATTTGGCCCGAAAAACGATGTTAGTTTCCCTTCACCAGAATACTCGTATTGCATAATGCCGATGTCTTACACTATACATGACGCTGTCTGATACCACATCACTAATTTTACATCACGTTATCCACGCAACAATAAGCGTGCGCCTACTACGTCAACAGACCAAAACACAAGTTTTCAGGGAACTGAGTCGTTTATTTAATCATTGGCGAAAGTTCAATTTTACACTTCTGAAATGTATTATTTAACCTGAACGTAAATCGTTAGAAATTCATAGCATAAGGATGAAGATGGTTTTATCAACAAATTTTACCAAATTTACAGTTTTCTTTTGAAATTATTTACCTTAGTGTAAAATATTGATTTAAACAATTTCAAATCAGAAGAAAATATTTTTCAAAATCTAGACACAAAACTTTGTTTTCTTTACCTCGAAACCATCGGGATTCCTTTTTTTTTTTTTTATCGCATTCTCGCCTTTATCTACAAAAGTTTTTGACTCATCTATATTTCTTACTAAGGATGTTGTAATAAAAAATTAAGAGTTTAAAACCTCCAGTGTGGTGTTCGTTGGTAAATATGACAATACTACCTGCAAAAGCCTTTCTTTAAATAAACTTCTACGCATGTTACAGCAAGCATTAGTGGTTTTGCGTTAAAAGCTTTTCGCTGGACCATTGCTTAACCGCTTTGCCCTTTTGTTCAACTCGTCTAGCGAGAGCAAATCCAAGGCGGTTAATACAACACCGCTGTGTAAGTGAAAAGAGATCTCCATGGGTAAAGAAGTCATTGCTGGAGTACGTCCAGAACAAATAATTTCGAGTTCACGCCACGCAGGAAATTACACTCAGTTCATCTTCATCTCTAAACAAATTGACTGAACAAGCACTTTACCGGTATTTACAATGATCTCGTAATTTCCCTCGCAGCTTCATATTCCTTTCATTTTAACTTCACCGAATCCTTTTCCTTCGATGCTGATAACTAATCAGTTTTTTTTAATCGGTCAACTAAGGCTACAGCTATCTTGCTTTCCAGCTACCTGTAGTTGAACTCACTGAGTGAGTTGGCGCAGTTGTACCTCATTGGACACGCAGCCGGGAGGACCCGGGTTCGATTCCTTCCCAAAAGCCTCTTCTACGAGCAACTTGATCCTTCACTAATATATTCACATGATATAACGCCTTGCGCCTTGTTTTGAGAAGCAGTAAGATTATATATACTTTTTAGTAGTTAGCAATTAACTATATGCTGGGGCACAAGATGAAGTTTGGATTGGCAGTGAAAAGATAATAGAAAAATATGCATGAGCTTTATTGTGTTGTGTATATATATATATATATATATATATATATATATATATATATATATATATATATATATATATATATATATATATATATATATATATATATATATATATATATATATATATATATGTGTGTGTGTGATATATATATATATATATATATATATATATATATATATATATATATATATATATATATATATATCACATAATACAGTTAAGTTTGTGAACTCCATGATGCGTGGTCAGTCCATGAACTTGTCGATTGTGGTAGCGCATATATATATATATATATATATAATATATTTAAGGTCTTATTGTATGTACAATGTGTATTCTTCCGCCATAAGCAAAATTATCACTGCCGTGGGCATGATCATTTTATTCATATGTCGGTTAGGACTGCGAAATTATCAAAAAAAGTGAAATATTTTGCAAATTCCCTCATTCTTACTCTTAAATGCATAGAAAAAAAAACAGAACGCAAAAGTGAACAATTCACGCTTCACAAACGTTCGCCTAACGTTTCCATATCACATCAATGTTTTCCCTGAGTCGTTGCAAACTTAAACTGCGCGCTTATCATTAATATCACCCGTTAAAATATATGCAGGTAGGGGCAGTGACATTTTTGAAATGTTCATTTCATTTAGAAAGTTCTCAGTTAACCGTGAACAGCATATATATCATAAGGAATAGGAGTAAATACGAACAGGCGGCTCTTAACACCGAGGTCTTGAGAGCCGATGAGGGTGAATTCAGGCGAGAATGGAGCAGCACCGGGATGTAAGGACAGGGGAAACGGGAGATCCCCGAGAAAGCCCAGTGGACGTGTGGCATCGCCCGGCACGATTCCCACATGTGAAAATTCGGGAGCGACCCCGCAGGGAATCGAGCCCGGTTCTCCATGGTGGGAGGCGAGTAGCCTAACCACTATACCACCGACCTCCTCCTCTTTACACTCATACAATGATAACTCATTCCGCGCTGCTTTCGAAGGAAATAGAGCAATAAATCTCACTAACAGGTTAAAAGTATTTTGACTCATTATGACGATACCGTAAAGGTAAGATATGATGGGGGAAGCACTCATTACGTAATTGCTGTTGGATTTTTTTTTGGGATGGTGGCAGGAAAATACCGGTAACGCAGCCTATCTGAATTAAACATTTTAAATACGACATAAACGTATAACCCAGAAAGCGGGATTATAGGCTATTCACTGTAAAATGAGCACTTTTGAATGCCCTCTCATTTGGAATAATGGTCAATTAATGTATTTTATTTTAGCCTTAGAAGTTAACTTCTGAGTGCTGTAGAATATACAGAGTGTTTTTATTACTTACATGGCAAAATTTACTTAAACGGTCGTTAAAGGATAAGAAATAGCTGAAAAGGAAAAAAGCGAGGGCCTCAAAAGTGTTCACTTTACCTTGAACAGCCTATACAAAAAAATGCAATGCGTTTTTCAGTCTGACTGAAATTAGTATCGATTAATATCGGTGTTATTATACAAATTATAATTGTTGTTTTTTTTAAAGAGGAAGTATATGTAAATGAAAATATTATTAGTATCAGCCATTGCACGGCAGGAATCAATTACGATAGAGCCGTGTCAAAAGTCCCGATAGTTAATGGGCCAAGGAGAACGGGCTTTCTTTCAGCACCTGCTGCTGCAGAGTCGTTCAATGCCCCCGGAGGCTGTGGTGTCGTGAGAACAGCGTCGAATATGCCGATACTCCTGGGGCATGTTAACAGGACCACATACCTGAAGATGCCTTCCTCATGCATGTTAGGAAGGTAAATTTACTAAGTTAACTAATGCCCGCAGCTACTGCTTGACATATATGCAACCACCAAATAAAGTGATCATAAATTTAAAAAAATTATTTTTAATATATACAATCTTTTTTATAATTAACGTTTGTCGATATGTTTACATACACATATATGGCTGGTTATTTGGTGATTACGTAATATGTTAACCGGTAGCCCATGCGATTAGTTTACTTCTTAAAATTGTTCACGTGTACAACTTATTTAGTATTTGTTACTACGGTTGCAAGAAAACAGAAGAATTTTGCATTTGATATCAAATTATCTAATTAAAAAGTGTACATATTTTTATTCGAGAAAAATGCCATCACATACAATGTGTACGAGTTGAACAATGTTTTATACCAATATAAAGAATTAGCATGTAACATTGCTAGTAATAGGACAAAAAAAGTGTTTTGACTGGAAACCTTCAAATCATAACGTGTGAAAAACTTCGTTATTTAGCATTTAAAATTCTGCCCGAAAGTAGAATGGAGCTAAAACATTAGCATTTTGTACAAATCACAGAAATAAAAAGTGAAAATTCGTCTCTCCTACATGAGTAAAAATTTTCATGAGTACCTCATGAAAGGTGAATAATTTTTGTCCTTTTTTTCATTAATAAAAAATATTGTAAAACCTACATGAGTGAAAATACTTTAAGAGCTGCGCGAGATGAAAAAATAATCTACGTCCAACAAAATGGCAGGCTACAGCCTACTTCTCCAACTTAGGTTACCTGACACTATGCAGGTGCAGACCTGCTAACATTACTATGTGCTGACAGGCTATCTGACACTATGCAGGTGCAGACCTGCTAACATTACTGTGTGCTGACAGGGTATCTGACACTATGAAGGTGCAGACCTGCTAACATTGCTATGTGCTGACAGGCTATCTGGCACTATGCAGGTGCAGACCTGCTAACATTGCTATGTGCTGACTTAGGCTATCTGACACTATGCAGGCGCAGACCTGCTAACATTGCTATGTGCTGACAGGCTATCTGACACTATGCAGGTGCAGACCTGCTAACATTGCTATGTGCTGACAGGCTATATGACACTATGCAGTTGTAAAAACGACGTGGAAGCACGTATGCGTACAGACGCCAGTTACCTGAAACCATGCATGTGCAGATTATTAATATTTTTAGCTCCTACACCCTTAAGGGCGTTGGCCCCGAAAAACTGGATTATTTTATATTCTAGTCAAATATTGTTCAACAAGTAGAGATTATGTGTCTACTTTTCCACAGATAAAATTGTTTTATCGTCTGCTTTCTGCAAAATGACACGTCAGAGTCAATATTTTACTGTTTTTGTAATGTACAAATAAATTAAACCAAATTTTTTCTCGGGAATTTAAAAATATCAATTGAAAGACCTTGTCTGATTAAGTTTTTTTTTTGTGGGTTGTTTAGGGAAAGTTATTCTCTAAATGTTTAGGGGTAGCCACCAATCAGAAATTTGCGAGAATCACCTTATTTCCAGCAATATGTTGTAATTACAAAAACATTTTCTTGAACAATTTTGTTGACGTTCTAAAGTATCTTTTCGCATCCTCTTTCAGTGTTAATTATCTCATTACTGTACGTAAAATTGTTTTCATTGTTTGTACATTTCTGAAACATGTATTTATTCCAAACTATGCGCTCAATATATTTTTGCGAGCAAAGAGTAATCATTAAGAATGACTAAAAGTTTAGCAGTGTGTGGTTGAAATGCAAAATAACACAATTTTTTCGCTACCAACGCCATTCAAAATTTTGTACAAAATGCTGTTTGTCGGACGCTTGACAGTGTAGTCCCTTCGCACAGACATCTATCTCGATACAAGATGGCGGCGGAGTGCAGTTTATTTGAACTTGGTGGGCTCGCGAGCCAATGGTTAGCAGCTGTGTGCTTTGTTGCTCTCAGCTACATTTACATTCAGCTGTGTCGGCGGAGAAGTGAAGCTTCCAATACATTAGAACGCTAACTGGTGAGACAAAGTGCCTCGTCTCTCGCCTGTAAGGGCGCTTTCTAATTTCCGGATAGAGTAGTGTTAAAGGCTGTTCACGATAAAGTGAGCACTTATGAAATCAACTTTAGAAGATAATCACTGGCCCTGACTGTATATATTTTAACGGGGTTGGTAACGATGGATGCGAAGTAGTTCCATATCTTAACGTCCAATAGAAAATGTTAGGGGACCATTCTTCGTAACTTAAATTATTTCTTTCGCTTTTTGTTTTGTTATGCATCGAAGTGTAAAAATTACCATATTTGTAAAATATTTACTTTTCTAATAATTTATAAAATTATGAGGCCTATGGAATGTCAATTTTACATAAGGCGAAAGAATACGCAACGTGCAAAGAAGTAAATCTTAAGCGGGAATATAAAAAGTGCTGATTTTACCGTTGACTGTCTATAACAACACGTGCACAGCTCCGCTGAGCTCCTAATACATTGTGCACAACATAAACTGTAGTATACTTAGCTTGTAAGCGTCCACACTTGCGCTTGGGATCGACACTTTCGCGCAGACAGTATATTAATTACATGTTTGTGTATAGTGTTATTTCAAGGTAGGTATGTGAAGAATATCGTATCCATTTGTTTATTCCTATAAGAGAGGGGCGTGTTCAGAAATATATTACGGATTCAGCTTGGAACCAATTAGAAACTTGCACTTGATGTACGGAAGCAGTCATTTTATACAGTGCATACGTTGTTAACGTAAATTACAATTTGGTATATCAAAGTAAAACTAAATTTCGTTTACAAAAAAAGTAAATGTAAACCATTCTAACTGAACTAATTTCATTTGAACACTAACGGATGTACTTCTTTACGTGCGCACAAACGCAGAGATATATATCGGGTGTATTTCAATTTTGACCGACCAACTTCAGCTAGAGGTTCAGTAACTTAATTAAACTTTACTTTAAAAACAAACTTAATTAGTTTTTGTTTGATAATAACGCAGCTTTTAATATATGTATATTTCGAGACTAACAAATGCTTTCATCATACTTCTCAAGTTAAGTGCCTGTTTATTGCATTATGTTTTGTAGTGACGAATGGAACTGTTTGCATATATATATGTGCAAGGAATTTTCAGTGTTTACATATGTTACCGTACTTGCTGTAATTTGAGTTATCATAGCTACAGGTAATGGTATTGCATTTAACAAAAAATTGATTACGTATTAATTATCGATGTACCTTTAATAACACCACATTCGTGGGTCGAATGTTCAGAAGCACTATAATTACTTGACCAGATGATCAGGTTATTTAACACATTACCAGGGAATCAAATCAACAAAGAACCTCGTTACTGGCACTAGTGTAACGCCTTACGAAACGAATGTTTCTACTAAAACCATTTAGAAAACGTAATCGGGTGTCACATTATTACCAGCTGAATGTCTTCGTGGTAGAGGTTATTTTTTGACAATTGTTTAAATGTACTTTCATTTCACAGAGGTTGTTTCAAATGTTCATTGGTCAATCGGGCACCAATGACTATCTAAACGTCACATTGGAGTTCGAGGACATTTTTATACTAGTTAAAAAAAAAGTCGTGACACAAAGTCACCTCCGCTTACGAGAACAAAAACGATGCTGTTCGAGCAGATCATATCGTGAACTACGGATTATATCGAATGGACCACAGCAAATGGACCTGTTACGTGACTAGAACGTCCCAGCAGCGCTCTGCACGGATCCTTATTGTCCCAGGGACACTAGCCACAGGCACAGTAAGTGTACCTGTACTCACAGTCTCTTCCTGTGTGTTTCCACGCGAACCCCGGCCTTCTCAAGAAGCGAGCGTCTGCCAACACTGTAACTTTCGCCTTTCGAGTCCTCAGACGCGGAGTAAACAAGACTGGCCAATCACAGCCTAACCTTGTTTCGTTTTGGGAACATGATTTAGATGAACGTCGTTAGCATGTTGACATTGTTGTAATATGGTCCAATTGTCCGAAAGGTTCTTGCAATAAGGGTGAATGATTAAGCTCAATATTTCGAACATCTCCCATTGCTTCCCTATGTCGTCACAGGAAACCAATTTTATTTTCTGCAACGACATATTGAAGCAATGGCGTGTGTTAAATATATTGTTCTTAATCTGTTGTCCAAATACAATTAAAAAGAGGACAGTGAACGTGTGCTGTGGAAGGTCACAAGTAAAAGATAATTTCCATCACAACGATAAAGACGATCACTGCCTCCTCTTATTCGGCTGTTAATAACGTTAAGTGGCAATGGCCATAGTTAACATTGCTATGCTTCAAAATATGAAGTTCAAAAATCAATATAATTTTGTAATTAATATCTTATCGACCTACCAAATAAAATAATAAAATCCTGAAAATAAAAATATAACTGTGAAAAAGGCCTCTACTGTTGCAGTAATATCCACATCAATCCCCGTTGTTGCCAGTGTCGTAAGATGCAGCAAAGAATAATCTGTGAGGGAACTCATGTAGAGAAGGGATGAATAGACTTGGAGAGCCAATGAGCGTGAGACGAGGTGAAAGGGGAGATCCTCCTAGAAAACTCCCCGGACCAGCAGCATAGTCCAGCACTATTCACACATGCGAGAATCCGGGAGTGACCCGGCCGGAGATTGAGGCCGACTCGCCTTGGTGGGAGGAGATCAATCATACCGCTCAGCCCCTGCGTCCCCAACTCCTATATAGGTTACCGATTAACTTCATGATGGAGAAAACTTCTTCACACACATGCGTTCATTTGTCTAGTTTTTGGCAAGAGGGCCATATAAATACTGGTGGAAGGCCGCATCTGGCCCTCGGGCTGTATATTGGACAACGAGGTTTTAGACAGACATCTCAAGGTGAAGGGATTTATATTACGTAAATGATACTCTAGGATTTATTTAACTCGTCCGCAGGACGAGAAATGTGATCCCCACCCGTTGTGATTCCATTTCTCTTGTGACCTTACAATCAGCCCGGCTCTCATAAGTCACATGTTCAAGGTGACTTCGAGTTGGCCAGAGAAAATTCGCTGACAACCAGACATTGCATCACCCTTTGTATCAGCACATTATTGTGCCTGGAGTGAAGATAAAACGATTACAGCACTTTTAATAACTTATTTATACTCTTGATATTACTGTAGATATGAGTTTTCAACTGTTAACTAACCACCTAGGAAATCAATCTTTGAAAAAATTTCACTGCTGCTACCTGCATATGTTTTGACGGTCATGCAGACTTACAAGTGAGCGGTAAAGTTTGGTGATGATGGGTGGAAAGTAGTTCCACGCCTTAATGCTGAACTAAAAGTTGGTGATCATGGGTGGAAAGTAGTTCCACGCCTTAATGCTGAACTAAAAGTTGGTGATGATGGGTGGAAAGTAGTTCCACGCCTTAATGCTGAACTAAAAGTTGGTGATCATGGGTGGAAAGTAGTTCCACGCCTTAATGCTGAACTAAAAGTTGGTGATCATGGGTGGAAAGTAGTTCCACGCCTTAATGCTGAACTAAAAGTTGGTGATCATGGATGGAAAGTAGTTCCACGCCTTAATGCTGAACTAAAAGTTGGTAATGATGGGTGGAAAGTAGTTCCACGCCTTAATGCTGAACTAAAAGTTGGTGATGATGGGTGGAAAGTAGTTCCACGCCTTAATGCTGAACTAAAAGTTGGTGATCATGGGTGGAAAGTAGTTCCACGCCTTAATGCTGAACTAAAAGTTGGTGATGATGGGTGGAAAGTAGTTCCACGCCTTAATGCTGAACTAAAAGTTGGTGATCATGAGTGGAAAGTAGTTCCACGCCTTAATGCTGAACTAAAAGTTGGTGATCATGGGTGGAAAGTAGTTCCACGCCTTAATGCTGAACTAAAAGTTGGTGATCATGGGTGGAAAGTAGTTCCACGCCTTAGTGCTGAACTAAAAGTGTGTGATCATGGGTGGAAAGTAGTTCCACGCCTTAATGCTGAACTAAAAGTTGGTGATGATGGGTGGAAAGTAGTTCCACGCCTTAGTGCTGAACTAAAAGTTGGTGACGATGGGTGGAAAGTAGTTCCACGCCTTAATGCTGAACTAAAAGTTGGTGACGATGGGTGGAAAGTAGTTCCACGCCTTAATGATGAATTAAAAGTTGGTGACCATGGGTGGAAAGTAGTTCCACGCCTTAGTGCTGAACTAAAAGTTGGTGACGATGGATGGAAAGTAGTTCCACGCCTTAATGCTGAACTAAAAGTTGGTGATCATGGGTGGAAAGTAGTTCCACGCCTTAATGCTGAACTAAAAGTTGGTGACGATGGGTGGAAAGTAGTTCCACGCCTTAATGCTGAACTAAAAGTTGGTGATCATGGGTGGAAAGTAGTTCCACGCCTTAATGCTGAACTAAAAGTTGGTGACGATGGGTGGAAAGTAGTTCCACGCCTTAATGCTGAACTAAAAGTTGGTGATCATGGGTGGAAAGTAGTTCCACGCCTTAATGCTGAACTAAAAGTTGGTGACGATGGGTGGAAAGTAGTTCCACGCCTTAATGCTGAACTAAAAGTTGGTGATGATGGGTGGAAAGTAGTTCCACGCCTTAATGCTGAACTAAAAGTTGGTGATCATGGGTGGAAAGTAGTTCCACGCCTTAATGCTGAACTAAAAGTTGGTGACGATGGGTGGAAAGTAGTTCCACGCCTTAATGCTGAACTAAAAGTTGGTGACGATGGGTGGAAAGTAGTTCCACGCCTTAGTGCTGAACTAAAAGTTGGTGACGATGGGTGGAAAGTAGTTCCACACCTTAATGCTGAACTAAAAGTTGGTGATCATGGGTGGAAAGTAGTTCCACCCCTTAATGCTGAACTAAAAGTTGGTGATCATGGGTGGAAAGTAGTTCCACGCCTTAATGCTGAACTAAAAGTTGGTGACGATGGGTGGAAAGTAGTTCCACGCCTTAAAGCTGAACTAAAAGTTGGTGATCATGGGTGGAAAGTAGTTCTACGCCTTAGTGCTGAACTAAAAGTTGGTGATCATGGGTGGAAAGTAGTTCCACGCCTTAATGCTGAACTAAAAGTTGGTGATGATGGGTGGAAAGTAGTTCCACGCCTTAATGCTGAACTAAAAGTTGGTGATCATGGGTGGAAAGTAGTTCCACGCCTTAATGCTGAACTAAAAGTTGGTGATCATGGGTGGAAAGTAGTTCCACCCCTTAATGCTGAACTAAAAGTTGGTGACGATGGGTGGAAAGTAGTTCCACGCCTTAGTGCTGAACTAAAAGTTGGTGACGATGGGTGGAAAGTAGTTCCACACCTTAATGCTGAACTAAAAGTTGGTGATCATGGGTGGAAAGTAGTTCCACCCCTTAATGCTGAACTAAAAGTTGGTGATCATGGGTGGAAAGTAGTTCCACGCCTTAATGCTGAACTAAAAGTTGGTGACGATGGGTGGAAAGTAGTTCCACGCCTTAATGCTGAACTAAAAGTTGGTGATCATGGGTGGAAAGTAGTTCCACGCCTTAATGCTGAACTAAAAGTAGGTGATCATGGGTGGAAAGTAGTTCCACGCCTTAATGCTGAACTAAAAGTTGGTGATCATGGTGGAAAGTAGTTCCACGCCTTAATGCTGAACTAAAAGTTGGTGATGATGGGTGAAAGTAGTTCCACGCCTTAATGCTGAACTAAAAGTTGGTGATGATGGGTGGAAAGTAGTTCCACGCCTTAATGCTGAACTAAAAGTTGGTGATGATGGGTGGAAAGTAGTTCCACGCCTTAATGCTGAACTAAAAGTTGGTGATGATGGGTGGAAAGTAGTTCCACGCCTTAATGCTGAACTAAAAGTTGGTGATGATGGGTGGAAAGTAGTTCCACGCCTTAATGCTGAACTAAAAGTTGGTGATGATGGGTGAAAGTAGTTCCACGCCTTAATGCTGAACTAAAAGTTGGTGATCATGGGTGGAAAGTAGTTCCACGCCTTAATGCTGAACTAAAAGTTGGTGATGATGGGTGGAAAGTAGTTCCACGCCTTAATGCTGAACTAAAAGTTGGTGATGATGGGTGGAAAGTAGTTCCACGCCTTAATGCTGAACTAAAAGTTGGTGATCATGGTGGAAAGTAGTTCCACGCCTTATGCTGAACTAAAAGTTGGTGATCATGGGTGGAAAGTAGTTCCACGCCTTAATGCTGAACTAAAAGTTGGTGATGATGGGTGGAAAGTAGTTCCACGCCTTAATGCTGAACTAAAAGTTGGTGATCATGGTGGAAAGTAGTTCCACGCCGGGGGGGGGGGGGGGGGGGGGGGGGGGGGGGGGGGGGGGGGGGGGGGGGGGGGGGGGGGGGGGGGTGACATGGGTGGAAAGTAGTTCCACGCCTTAATGCTGAACTAAAAGTTGGTGATCATGGTGGAAAGTAGTTCACGCCTTAATGCTGAACTAAAGTTGGTGATATGGGTGGAAAGTAGTTCCACGCCTTAATGCTGAACTAAAAGTTGGTGATATGGGTGGAAAGTAGTTCCACCCTTAATGCTGAACTAAAAGTTGGTGATATGGGTGGAAAGTAGTTCCACGCCTTAATGCTGAACTAAAAGTTGGTGACATGGGTGGAAAGTAGTTCCACGCCTTAATGCTGAACTAAAAGTTGGTGAATGGGTGGAAAGTAGTTCCACGCCTTAATGCTGAACTAAAAGTTGGTGATCATGGTGGAAAGTAGTTCCACGCCTTAATGCTGAACTAAAAGTTGGTGATCATGGGTGGAAAGTAGTTCCACGCCTTAATGCTGAACTAAAAGTTGGTGATGATGGGTGGAAAGTAGTTCCACGCCTTAATGCTGAACTAAAAGTTGGTGATATGGTGGAAAGTAGTTCCACGCCTTAATGCTGAACTAAAAGTTGGTGATCATGGGTGGAAAGTAGTTCCACGCCTTAATGCTGAACTAAAAGTTGTGATGATGGGTGGAAAGTAGTTCCACGCCTTATGCTGAACTAAAAGTTGGTGACATGGGTGGAAAGTAGTTCCACGCCTTAATGCTGAACTAAAAGTTGGTGATATGGGTGGAAAGTAGTTCCACGCCTTAATGCTGAACTAAAAGTTGGTGATGATGGGTGGAAAGTAGTTCCACGCCTTAATGCTGAACTAAAAGTTGGTGACGAGGGTGGAAAGTAGTTCCACGCCTTAAGCTGAACTAAAAGTTGGTGATCATGGTGGAAAGTAGTTCACGCCTTAATGCTGAACTAAAAGTTGGTGATCATGGGTGGAAAGTATTCCACGCCTTAATGCTGAACTAAAAGTTGGTGACGATGGGTGGAAAGTAGTTCCACGCCTTAATGCTGAACTAAAAGTTGGTGACATGGGTGGAAAGTAGTTCCACGCCTTAATGCTGAACTAAAAGTTGGTGATGATGGGTGGAAAGTAGTTCCACGCCTTAATGCTGAACTAAAAGTTGGTGATCATGGGTGGAAAGTAGTTCCACGCCTAATGCTGAACTAAAAGTTGGTGATCATGGGTGGAAAGTAGTTCCACGCCCTTTTTTAATGCTGAACTAAAAGTTGGTGATCATGGGTGGAAAGTAGTTACACGCCTTAATGCTGAACTAAAAGTTGGTGACGATGGGTGGAAATAGTTCCACGCCTTAATGCTGAACTAAAAGTTGTGATCATGGTGGAAGTATTCCACGCCTTAATGCTGAACTAAAAGTTGGTGATCATGGGTGGAAAGTAGTTCCACGCCTTAATGCTGAACTAAAAGTTGGTGATGATGGGTGGAAAGTAGTTCCACGCCTTAATGCTGAACTAAAAGTTGGTGATATGGGTGGAAAGTAGTTCCACGCCTTAATGCTGAACTAAAATTGGTGATGATGGGTGGAAAGTAGTTCCACGCCTTAATGCTGAACTAAAAGTTGGTGACGATGGTGGAAAGTAGTTCCACGCCTTAATGCTGAACTAAAAGTTGGTGACGATGGGTGGAAAGTAGTTCCACGCCTTAATGCTGAACTAAAAGTTGTGAGGGTGGAAAGTAGTTCACCCTTAGCTGAACTAAATTGATCAGGGTGGAATTTCCACGCCTTAATGTGAACTAAAAGTTGGTGATCATGGGTGGAAAGTAGTTCCACGCCTTAATGCTGAACTAAAAGTTGGTGACGATGGGTGGAAAGTAGTTCCACGCCTTAGTGCTGAACTAAAAGTTGGTGATGATGGGTGGAAAGTAGTTCCACGCCTTAATGCTGAACTAAAAGTTGGTGATGATGGGTGGAAAGTAGTTCCACGCCTTAATGCTGAACTAAAAGTTGGTGATGATGGGTGGAAAGTAGTTCCACGCCTTAATGCTGAACTAAAAGTTGGTGATGATGGGTGGAAAGTAGTTCCACGCCTTAATGCTGAACTAAAAGTTGGTGATGATGGGTGGAAAGTAGTTCCACGCCTTAATACTGAACTAAAAGTTGGTGATGATGGGTGGAAAGTAGTTCCACGCCTTAATGCTGAACTAAAAGTTGGTGATGATGGGTGGAAAGTAGTTCCACGCCTTAATGCTGAACTAAAAGTTGGTGATCATGGGTGGAAAGTAGTTCCACGCCTTAATGCTGAACTAAAAGTTGGTGACGATGGGTGGAAAGTAGTTCCACGCCTTAATGCTGAACTAAAAGTTGGTGATCATGGGTGGAAAGTAGTTCCACGCCTTAGTGCTGAACTAAAAGTTGGTGATCATGGGTGGAAAGTAGTTCCACGCCTTAATGGTGAACTAAAAGTTGGTGATCATGGGTGGAAAGTAGTTCCACGCCTTAATGCTGAACTAAAAGTTGGTGATCATGGGTGGAAAGTAGTTCCACGCCTTAGTGCTGAACTAAAAGTTGGTGATGATGGGTGGAAAGTAGTTCCACGCCTTAATGCTGAACTAAAAGTTGGTGATCATGGGTGGAAAGTAGTTCCACGCCTTAGTGCTGAACTAAAAGTTGGTGACGATGGGTGGAAAGTAGTTCCACGCCTTAATGCTGAACTAAAAGTTGGTGATGATGGGTGGAAAGTAGTTCCACGCCTTAATGCTGAACTAAAAGTTGGTGATGATGGGTGGAATGTAGTTCCACGCCTTAATGCTGAACTAAAAGTTGGTGATCATGGGTGGAAAGTAGTTCCACGCCTTATGCTGAACTAAAAGTTGGTGATGATGCGTGGAAAGTAGTTCCACGCCTTAAAGCAGAACTAAAAGTTGGTGACGATGGGTGGAAAGTAGTTCCACGCCTTAATGCTGAACTAAAAGTTGGTGATGATGGGTGGAAAGTAGTTCCACGCCTTAGTGCTGAACTAAAAGTTGGTGATGATGCGTGGAAAGTAGTTCCACGCCTTAATGCTGAACTAAAAGTTGGTGATCATGGGTGGAAAGTAGTTCCACGCCTTAGTGCTGAACTAAAAGTTGGTGACGATGGGTGGAAAGTAGTTCCACGCCTTAATGCTTAACTAAAAGTTGGTGATGATGGGTGGAAAGTAGTTCCACGCCTTAATGCTGAACTAAAAGTTGGTGATGATGGGTGGAATGTAGTTCCACGCCTTAATGCTGAACTAAAAGTTGGTGATGATGGGTGGAAAGTAGTTCCACGCCTTAATGGTGAACTAAAAGTTGGTGATCATGGGTGGAAAGTAGTTCCACGCCTTAGTGCTGAACTAAAAGTTGGTGATCATGGGTGGAAAGTAGTTCCACGCCTTAATGCTGAACTAAAAGTTGGTGATCATGGGTGGAAAGTAGTTCCACGCCTTAATGCTGAACTAAAAGTTGGTGATGATTGGTGGAAAGTAGTTCCACGCCTTAATGCTGAACTAAAATTTTAGGCAAACAATTGTATATACTGAAATTATATACCTTTTTATATTTTTACAATCTCATCTATGTGTAAGAATTAGCATTTTAAAAATATTTTCCCTCTGACAATTTCACAGTCTCTCTAGATGAGTAGAGACCTGAAGAATTCGCGGATTCATTTTTGGACAAGCCAGAATTCAAAACACGCGTGTATATATAACTTTAGCCATTGGTCCATACAGTGTTTAACACCTCCTGGATAAGGCTGGTCCAATCGTCACCTTCCACCGTGACACCAGACAACCACTGCACGGTTGACAGCGGCATATTTCTGTTAAACTTCCTAACATGTAATGGAAGTTTTTAAATTATACATAGTGTGGGACAGTTACCATACATCAGAGTACAAAGATGGAAGTCTTTAGCACGGCTCCTCTGTACCTATTTGACTGTTTCATATACTTGTTCAGGAGCGATATCACGTTTGTATAAGGACAAACTTCAACATAACAGCTTTCCTATCATTTATAAACACCGGTGTGGTAAATTTCCCAACTATTTCTTAGAGTCGAAGGTCGTAGAGTTTAGCCTGCAGAATACTGAACCTCTTGAATTCTTCTGGTGTCTAGTGATGAGGCACACTGCAGTGTTAATTTTACACATAGTGGAAGCATACACAACGTGCGTACAAGTAGATATAAGGCAGAGTATTTTAGAAGCACTCAGTTTACCGTGAACAGCCTGAAGGTAGGGCATAACGCCTCGTTTACAAGCGAGGTGAGAAAACTGCTCAGTGAAGCAAGATCAATCCACCTGCCCTGACACGAGGAGCCATCCCAGCATTCGCCTGGAGCCAAAACGGAAACCCGGGTCCTCTCGAACGTGACTCTGAAGGTTTACCACCTCGCCGCTGAATTTCACATTCTTATAAAGAGATTCAAATTTGTATCAAAGTACTACAACATTGTTAACCCATTTAGACAATTGAGACGATATCTCAAATAAATACTTATTGATTGTGTGTTAAATAAAATCCGCAGTTTTGTATTGTTTTCACTGTATCGTGCAAACTTGTGTAGGGTATAAAACTTGTCACCGTTTAAAACAGCGTGAATGTACAGTAATATCAAAGCTATATCGCTAAAAGTAACGCAATGGAAACGGTCACTGTGATCTCGTCGTGTAACTAGAAACTGCTCTTATGCGTTATCTACGCTGACTTACAGTGGTTCAGTATTTGTCACATCACCTCAGGTACGTAGGCTCATTGTTCATGAGAGCAGTAAACAGCTATAGAACTAGAGTGAATTCACCCTGAAGTTTTTTACAAGGTCAAGCTAGAACGAAGCTCTTAGTTGGGGTACGCAGTCTTGACTTATTCTTGCCCCTAACCAAGATGTAGTACATGGAGTGGGGAACACACAAACTGATAGTTCACCGCAGCTGGATCGTCGAAGAGAGATGAAAGACGACAGCAAAATGAATTATTTACGAGAGGCGTGCATTAGGTTGTATAGTTAGTTAAGAAGAGTGAGGGCGGTCTCTACCTGGCGTTTCAACTGTGGTGCAGCATGTTTAAAAAATGTGTTCTTTTATAAAACTCTTAAACATGTCTCCAGTATAGTTACCCACGAAAAGAAACACATGACCCAGACGAGGACTAGGTGTTACTTTTAAAATATCACGCAAGCCACAAGTAATATTTTGGCTGTCTCCGATATCGTTTAAAACAAAGTTTTCCTCACTGGTGTTTCTTAAAACATTACGTGCACAAGAGTGAAACTACAGTACTAGTCCACGCTGATCTTTGCTAAAGGTCGTTCACGATAAAGTGAGCACTTTTCAAATGAACCTTAGATAAAAGCCACTGCCCCTGCCTGCATATATTTTAATGGGCGCACCGAGTGACATTCGGCCAGTAAAGTTGGTACCGATGGATGAAAAGTAGTTCCGATATCTTAACGTAGAGTAAAAAGTGTTAGGTAACCTCTTGTGATAACTCAGATTATTTCTTTCACTTTCTGGATATTCTTAATGGATCGAGGTGTAAACATTAGCGGATTTGTAAAATATTTACTTTCCTAATATTTTCACAGTTTCATTTAAGCGACACGTGAATAAAGTCATGAGGCCTATGGCAATGTTAATCTTACATAAGGCGGAAGAAAACACAACGTGCATACAAGCAGATCTTAAACAGGGCTTTCAAAAGTGCTCGTTTTAACGTGAACAGCCTTTAATAATGCTGAAAAGCCGAAGTGCTGGTAACATTTCCATTGACAAATAAAAAGTTTTGTCTCAGCAATATTGCAGATATGGACAGTCACTTTGTCTTTGTCGCTGACGCAGCCATGTGTGGCGAAGACTGGCGGTGGTGCACGATACAATCAAGTGAATTAAAAACTCACAAACTCAAATTTTGAAAGATAATACAAATGAATGTGTACCTCAGGTCTGAAAGACTAGTTACGGCGTTTCACTGTATTTCTGTCATTTAATAACCATCCTAAAACGTAAAAATCTATATATTCTCCTCCGTGTATGTTGTCTTTCATGGCGTTGAAATGTGCAAGAGAAAAAAACGGGTTCTCGAAATTGTGGTTTTTCTGTATTTTTCGCTGAAGTGACAAAATCGTGTAAGGTTTAATGCGTCCATAATCCTATACGTCAAAATGTAATCTTCACTCATTAATATTTTGCCGCGACTGTGTTTAACACTGTTACTACTGCGAGGTAATGAAGTATAGTATTTAACTTTTTGTTGTTGATATGTGTTGAATTATTTCTTTAAAAGGACGGCCTCAGTTCGAATAACAAAGGAATAACCAGTCCAACGAAAAAGAGACATTAAAATCATTTTGTTATAGAAACTTAAAATATAGTGGCGAACATGCACACAAATATGCCTACCGTAACTTTTATTCCGCTCATATTTATATGTTTTGCTACTAACTGTGTATTAGGTTTATTGAAATTTATTGGGCTGGGCTTGGTTATGTTGTTGGGATTGGTGGTAAATCATGTTACACGACTGTGTTTCAAACACCCAGGGCAAAGGTACAACGTTGTGATAAATAAACATACGTGAGTGTAAATAAATAACTTCTTTATAAAAACAGTTCACATTTAAAGCGTATAAATAGTTGACATCAAATATTTTAAATCACGCACACACAGATCCAGCTATCACCAAGCAGCCTCGCCACGCTATTTCACACACAGCGGTTAACGAAACACACAGTAACAGTGTATTTATTACTGCAGCGGAAACACATATTTATTACAACATCGTAACTTGCTTAGGTAGGTTTAAAAACCACATGTCTACAAACGTGATGTGTTAATTCGAAGTATTTTTCGGAGTAAGTATAATTTACACTTCGTTAGGTAAAACAGCAACACGACATATCACGGCTCGCCACGTCTACCAACTTCACTTTGTTTCTGTCCCGCCATCATATCTAAATATATTGAAATAAGTATTCAAACATTAAAATCGCTTTTCAGTTGTAAGTTACAAATTCAAAATCATAATTTTGCTGTACTAAGTATACAATATTCTACAATTGAAATCATGTATAATATTGCTGCTTACTAGCCAAGTGAAACTTCCCTAATGTGAAAGAGTCAAAGAGAGAGAGAGAGCGCGACAAGCCTCGCTCAGTAGACAGTTGCTTTCTCACTCAATAAAACAACACCGTACCATTACGGCCTACTCACGATATTTTCCGCTGTTATTTTTAATTGTAAAAATTAGATATGTTGCCATCTGGGCTACCTAAATATTTAAATATTTCAATAGGCACCGTGTAATTTACAAGTAGCGTACTAAAAAAACTAGGTTAAAATAATATATTAACTGTGAACAATTTCTTACCGGCCGTTGCCAACACGTCGCTGCTCTCGCTGTTGTTAATTCATATTTAAAAAATAATATATTAAAAGTTATAGAAGATATTAAGGTAAAGTTTCATTTATTCAATAATACAGTACTCTAAAGATAACCACAGTGTGGAATATTTGTGGAATACAGGTTATTGAAAAAACAGGTTGACATGTTATGCCTAGAGTGTTTTTTCAAAGGTTTATTTTCGTAAGTCGCTTCCAATTGGGAGTGGACTATACAGATGTTTTGTAAACTTTCTCTAATAGTTAGAAATGATTTATAGCACAATTAACCACCGTTAACCCTTAAACATTTATATATATATTAAGGTTCGTACCTTTAAAATATTTCTAAAATTTTAGGGAGTTTTTAATACATGCGGAGTTTCTTAGATTTTAAGTTACTTTTTTATTAATTCCTTTGAATTTGAAAAGCCTCTAAAAAAATTTTTTATATGTATTATATTTCAGTTTTCGTGATTTCCCATAGTTCTGAATTCAAAAGTTATTTTTTATTTGGTATTTATTAGAGATTTTTGTGAGAGTTGTGGGTTTCTTGGAACACTATAATATATATTAATATGTTAATTTTTACATATTATTAGCTTGAACAGTGGTAAAATGGTATTATGATATTTGTGCATTTGCTAGGGCGGTAAGCTGGTTAAGGGACTTTGGCATGAGAATGCGCCAGCTCTCACTATCGAGTACAGACTCTCAGAAGTGTTTGTTCCCCTACTGCTCACAAAGAAGTTTTATTTTTCTGTAAACATGTCGGCTGGGTTCGTGCCGGAGAACTGCACTTGTGAAACAAAAGCTCTCTTTCTCTGGTCCATCTTGATTGCCCATCGCGTGAGGGATGAACCGGAAGCAGCTCTTCTGTCTAGGATGGGGAGTTACTAATGTGACGCTCGCTTTCACACAGCTTCTTCATAATGCTGGTTATATCCAGGTAAGCAGCATTGCCCCATATTTAAGGCGGCCAATTCAGAGGCTGATTACCCCTATAGTCGTGTGATCGTATTAACAAAATTAGGTGTTGTTTCAGACAGTTGATTCCAGTGTCTACTGCACGATAAACTGGTAGTTTAAGTTTATGAGTTTTTATTTTATTCGTGTTAATTCTAATCGCCTTGCTCAAAATTTTGACGCCTGTACACCGAGCTAAGATTTAGATTTTCGTTTTTCCCGACATGTTTAACTGTGTTGACCACAGAATATAGTATTCCCACAGCATTACTTAGGGTCAGTTCTAAATATCACTACAGGCATTCTTACCGCTTTAGAAAGAAGATAGTGCGCCACTTTATATTTTTCAATACGTAAAAGTTAGGTATACCTTCACAGTCTCTTTGCCAACGAAATTGTATTATTGTCTATTGTAATATAATGAAACAAATAGTGTAACCGGAAAGACGGGGGGTTGTAAATTAAACCTTCATAAGCAATCAATTTCACGAATGTATTAATGAGGTAAAAAAAAGCTAGTTCATTGAACTATGTAAAAAAATGGTTGATTTAACACCAGGGTTATTATATGATCAAATGACAGTGCAGAAATGGTGAGTGAACTTCATGCTGCAATTGCTGCAGTTCATGAGGAGATTCTGAACAATGACCAAGGTATTAATACTCTGCGGCGGGTGGCCGTATGCAAACGAATGTGTGACAAGACACTTTGAACATCTGGTGTAATCCCGATCGTCTAACAAAGTGTTGCGGGCCGCTACTCTGACTGTGTGTTGTAGCGTGGTGTGTCTTCATAACAGCAATACTGTGTAGTTGGTGCGATGCCCCCCATATCATCATACGCTGGATTCATAGGGTCGCTGAGACCAGACGGTCGGACATTATACGAAATGACTCGTATATTTTCTTATCAGTCTGCACTTCTCTGCACAACCCTGGTGTTTCAGTCGACAGTATTTACACTTTGTTTATTCTGTGCGTAATATTCACCAATTTACCACATAAAGCACATGCTATTCCCACAATTGCAATCTATGTTTCTCGTTTCTACCTTTTGTATTCCAGAAACCAGTTGGAAACATTTCTAAAGGAAGAGTAAAATACTTAACACGAGTAAACTCCGATCAATAAAGGACATGTAATACATGCCAAAGAAATATTTCCCTCTTCATAAAATTATTTTTATTAGCGTTCCATTTCTGCCTTTCATAGGTTTCTTGTTTGAACAGAATGTTTTACATTTTAAATTTAACGAGTTCAAGATTTTTGTCCGTTTGTACAGATGTCCGTGGTTCCCTGGATCGGTTTTGTGGGCAGATTTTACTATGTTCTAACTTTTGTACATTTTCCTTCATACTGTGGCAAATTGTATGTTTTTCTCCGCCAAATTTATCTATCCGCAGTCGAATTGTACAAATATAGCTGAATACTTGAAAAATAATCCGCTCATTAATAACCACAATAAGTTTATGGATAGCAAAGTTGTCTTCATAAGCAAATCGGAAACAGTGAGTTCTATTTCTACAATTACAAATTCTTAATAGCAGTATCCTCTTTTATGTTGTCAACAAGTAAGAGTTCACCTCCATTCACACTGTGACAAAGGGCATCGTTTCTGATCGAGGACTTCTTAAAGAAACTAATTTTGGGAAAAAATTACATGGAAATATAATTATAAATTTATGCGCCATATTACTTTTAAAAAAATAGGAATATATGTTTGCCTTTCGTTTTCCTTGTGGATAAGAAATTACCTATAAACGAATAACTAGTAAATTCTACCTTAAAAATTCATTTTTCACAATGAGAAATTATTCAATCTTCTCTACCGCCCCAAACAAATAGCAGAGTATGATTTCGATACTATCTCCAGCAGATTCCAGGTTTTACAAACAATGCGTCAAGGGATTTCAGAGACTGTAGACAAAATGGTTCCAGTTGTGTGTCGTTTTCACAACGTTTTGCATAAGCAAAGTCACCTCTTGCATGTGGAGACACCGAATTCTAATTCGGGAGCACGTGGGCCTTGAGAATAGGAGAAAAGATCGTGAAAGAAAAGTTCAGCTTGCAGTAACGTAGCAGGGGTCCTACAGAGGGAGGCAACGTGACTTTTTGTTAGAATAAAGGAATTGCCTGCCGTCAAATGCGTAATATATGTTATGACCATACCTACTTGTCGAAAACATTTATGATATTTCGTACTGACGTACACAATATGAAGTTAGTGTTTAGTTAATTTTTGTATTATAAAAATGTTTTAGTATCGGAAGGGGCGCGATCTGGAATAACTACGGGATGAGACACTGTAGTTTTGTTCGAACTGTCTTTTAAATACAGGATGAGTCGTTTAAAAAAGACCCCGTGGGACATGTGTGTAACGGAGTGAGGTAATGAGGAAATACAGTCCAGTGTGACAACAGAATATCTAGAGTAGGTGCTGGAAGTGGCCGCCATTGACCTCGAGGCAAGTGTGCAGACGACACCTAAAGTTGTGAAAGTCACGGGATGGCATCGATACGGGGCCTCTTTAAAGGACTCGCCCTGTATTGTTTGGATATGGAGGGACAACTAAGGGATTAGCATCGGTGATTTGGTTTCGCTTGTTGACACTATATTAGTCAAGTTCTGGTTCCTCAGTCACTGCGCCTCAGTACAGTTTGCATCCACAGAAAGCCCTGAAATTCAAGTCCCCGTTCTGCTTACTTTGTTTGCCAAGAAATGTTATTATTGAAATGCCCTTAGGGTCGTTACGTAATCTCTCTCTTCAATTCTAGGTATTTACATAATAGTTCGCCTTTCTATATGGAGCTGTTCGTCCTATCTGGTGTGGAAGCTTGGTAGAAGAGGTGTCATTACAGCCTGTAAAATACTTTTAGTCGTGCAGTCATATTATTTGTTGAATTACGAGGTGTCTTCAGAGTATCCAGATGAACATTTTTTGTAACAAAACGAGAGTATAATTTACCGTCACTTAATTGCTTCGTGAGTGTCCTATCGTAGCAGCTCTCATCATAAAACAAATTAAGCAGCCTTCTAAAGATTACATCACACTACTTTATTCGAGGCTCAGTAAATTATGCGTTAAACTAGTTTTACTTGTTTTTTTGTCAGTCGTGTGACTTTCAAAGTTGAATTATGTTATTTATTTTGTTTCTTCCAACACTTATGTTTTATTAGCGGGACTCTGGTGACAACTTATTTAGATTATCAAAAAAATTGTCCCAAATAACTTTGTGACTGGAACAGGTTCGTCATTCTTCATTGCTTTCACCAACCTAGGTGACGCAGTGATAAAAATACTCGAGCTCCTATTCGGGTGGACCTGGGTTCGAGTCCCAGCCCGGAAATACTAATATTGTTTGTTTTCCTATTATTTATCGGAATCAATTAGTACGAGTGCTGAGTGGTAGCCCAATACAGGCCATGTTGCCGTCCCTGCTTCGCTGAGCAACTTGCTCTGTCTGTAAGGACATAGAAGTCAACGAGTCTCTAATTCTCGCCTAGCGTTTACCCTTTCTGCAGCGTTTCAAGAAGAAATGTTAGGTTAAAGATTTGAAGAATAATTTAAAAATAATCGAATCAGTCATTTTAGCAAGGGCATCAGTCCACAAATTGAAAAACCCGGAATTTTCTATAGTACTGAAGCTTAGATCATATCACATCATATCTGTAAAGAAAGGACACTGGTCCCGCGTCCAGACGCCATCATCTATGGCTAATTACTTCAACTTCCACAATAAACAACTGGTTTTGTAAACAGTCAAGACATTGTGCAGCTATGGCTTCTACAACAGACTGCATTGACTATCCAAGTCCAGCCAAAACAAGAAAAAAATAGTAAGACACGAGGAAACATATAAATGTATAATGATTAAAAAGGCAAATGTTAAATAATTGGAACGCCAGAACAACAAAGGAAACCCTGTTCCAGTAAGATCGATCGGTCATCAATATCGGTATAGGCTGTTCACGGTAAAGTGAGCACTTTTGAGGCCCTAGTTACTTTTTTCTTTCAACCACTTTTTATCCTTTAATTACCTTTTTAAATAAATTTGCCAATGTAAGTAATAGGCACCCAGTGTATATTCAACTGTCGTCAAAAATTATCGTCTCAGACTAAAACAAAATATATTTATTGGCTACTATTCTAATTGGGAGGGCTTCCAAAAGCGCTCACTTCGCCGGGAATAGCGCACTATAAGTTAGTTTTAGTTGTTTCGTATTACGTTGCAAATTATTATTTGAACAAAATATAGAAATGAAGTAACTTTTTGTCAATGTGTTGCATTAATGAGTATTTGACTACTGTTAGGGACTCTTGAAAATACTATACAAGTGCAATCAATAAATCAGCCAAGCAGATAGTTAGACCTTTATGCACACGTGAATTTGTGTTATTTTACGTTACCGTATTTTGTGCAGATGCGGGTGTGTTTCCTTCAGTAAGACTTTCGAAGAACGGAAAACGCAAATCTTTCAACGTCTGTATGAAATGAGTGCAAAAGATGAACAAGATATTTCCCTACCTTATTGAACCTCAAGAATTAAAAATAATGCGACTACGCAAAGAAGCATTTGTTAATAAAGCTAATAAGTTTTTTTTTTTCAAATACGTCGTTTTGATAAACTGCCAAAGAACCGAAATTGACACTCCGTATCCTACCTCCGTATTGCAGGTGGTTGCATGCTAGCGTATGGTACTAGGTTGTCTAGGTTCGAATCCCAGGTAAGGCACATAATGCATTTGTAATGTTGGTTTACTAACCTGAATAAGTTGCGGATAATCATTTTAAAAATAAGTCTCTAAGCAACTGATGTAAGTTTACATGACTTATTAATGAACTGCATGCGTCTGAAACTTGGTGGGAATCAGTTGATCGGCTTATTGGTCTCCGAGACATGGCATAAAGCACCATTTTTTCATGTGACGATTGACACAAATGGCGGATAAGAAGGTTATGTATTAGCATATTCTATGATTGTTATATATACTATCAGCATACATATTGGGTTGAAATTGATTGTGACATAGGGCATACTGACCAAACGTATTTGTATGGCTGTTATTTTGAAAAAAAATGTGACCACACTTTTAACACATATATGCTATTATGTGTGAAAATTACAACACCGAGAAAAAATTTCCTCAATGATGCCAAACTCGAAGGGTGTGTAGAATAGTGCACCAGTAATAAGTGATTACGATTGCAGAGAGATGGCATACATGTATGTCCAGCAGCGCCCTCTTTTGTGTGACCGGAAATGTCAGTGCTAAGCCAAACTCAGTCAGTGAAGATCCGTCAAACGAAGTGAAAGCAAGTGCCCGTATGTCTCGACGACGTCGAAGGGAGCGATATTAGCATGCGACTGTTTTAAATATTTCAATACTTGTGTCTAGAGACTATCGAAGATTTATACTACTATGAAGGAAGAACTGATGTTAATTATGAAGTCAGAGCAGGTAAGCCATTGGTGAGGGAGGTCCTAATAAATTCCAGTACATGGCTAAACTGAAAGATACAGTCGCTGTAGGCTGAGGGTTGAGTCGGAAAGCAACGAGCAGCCCGCCAAACTGCATCTTGGTGGCTTCATCTCGGCGTTGGTCCACAGACAGGCAGACATCATACAAAGTGTTGCTAATGACAGTTTACTAAACATATCAGTAGGTGCTATTCACTAGGCTTGTTCGCCTTTACTGAATCATAACCCCGTGCATTGTTCAAGAACTCGAGAACGGAGCACCGTTTTCTTATCTCAATGCTACCACGATGCTCCTCAAATAAGGAGGGCGGTTTTCGTTATGATGTGAAAAAATTTACCAGACATTTTCAAGCCACTGGACCAGACGTTTCAGAACACCGACGTAGTCGAGAGGAACCTGAAACAAGACTGTGTAACAGAGGACTAACTGTTAATTATTCGTGTTCACAGCTGGATTGAAACCTACGTGTTCCATTGATCTCATCTGAACAAGGAGCGATTGGTAACGTTACAAATTTTCTCAACGTTTATACTCGTAGAAGCGGCATAAGTTTTCATTTGACATCAGGACGGCAATGAATAGGGAACTGCTGAAATTTTTCCCAAAACATCAATCGTCCAAGCCTGGACAGTAAACTTTTCAGTTAAGAAATAGAAGTTTTTGAAAGCGTGGACGCAAAAGACAAGCCTCATCATGGATTACTATATTAACAGCTTGGTCCCTCAAGCTATACTGCTAATTACTGCTCCCATTACTGTTTGATTGATATGTGTTGTTAATATTCATGTATTTATGACAAGATATCGATCGAAATACAGGAACTGTACTCAGATAATTAAGTCTTTTATCGAAAAACGGACGGAAACATCAATGGCTTTTCTGATGTTCTAACATGGAACCTCATTTTGAAAACCCGTTAAAAACCTCGGCCATGAAGTTCGCCCATCACTAAGGTGTTCGATGAAAAATTTATGAAACTTTCATGTGAAGGTCATACTGAAATAAAACGCCTGAGAAAATTGGTCTTATCTTTATGTCGTAACACTCGAACATTAAAATATGTTCTACTGCACCAATATGAGACTACGATCGTAAAGTTAAAATTTTAAAAATACAACTCACGCGTTATAGTAGTGAAAATTGATAGAATATTTAGTAAACATTAATATCTTACGAGTTAACTCAGTTGCGACAGTTCAGTACCACGAAAATAGGCGTTTGCTTCAGGTATTTCACTACAATACACTAATTTGTAGTGATCTGCACTTCCTGTTGGGTATCAGCCATCGTATCTCAAATGAAGCAAATCTGCTTAAAGCAAACATATTCTTCCCTTTCTCTTTTTGGAAATTTTTTCTTTCGTTTCCTCAATTGCATTATGTTCATCTGTATGTATCAAATGCAGTATCTCGACTGACTCACTGATTGATTGACTGACTCACTCATCAACACACAGCCCAAACCGCTGCACGCAACCCAGGAAAAATTAAGTCGTGGCTTCCCCTTAGGGTACAGGCGTCCACTAAGAAAGTATTTTTTAAATTTTTAATTCAACCCCCTAAGAGAGAGAGAGAGAAAAGGGATGAAATGTGTTTTCGAATATTCCTAAATAGCTTATTATTGTAATACTATATCGTTATTCTCATTACTTCAAAAAGATATATCTATAAATGCCTAGATTTTAATTTCAGTGTGTATTGAAATTCAACCCCTTTGAAGGCAAAAAGGAGTAGAAGTGGTTTTCGAAGACTCCTGAATAGTTCAGTAACCTGATAAGATATCGTTATGCACCCCTTTGAAGGCAAAAAGGAGTAGAAGTGGTTTTCGAAGACTCCTGAATAGTTCAGTAACCTGATAAGATATCGTTATGCACCCCTTTGAAGGCAGAAAGGAGTAGAAGTGGTTTTCGAAGACTCCTGAATAGTTCAGTAACCTGATAAGATATCGTTATGCTGTATTCTTTAAAATGTTAGTAGTGTAAAAACCTAAAAATTTATGTCAGGATATTTTTAATTAAAATTACTAAGAAGGCGAAAACATTATGAATGAGTTTTCGATTATATGTTACCAATATAACATCGTTTCAATGCTTGTAACATTGATATAGGTCTTAAAATCTTATCAAACAAAATAAAATTTTTCGATCGAAACGAAGCTTCTCTCTCTCTCTCTCTCTCTCTCTCTCTCTCTCTCTCTCTCTCTCTCTCTCTCTCTCTCTCTCTCTTCTCTCTCTCTCTCTCTCTCTCTCTCTCTCTCTCAGAAAGAATGTTTCATTTCCCTTACAGTCGCAGAAAAAGTTGTCAGAACTGAGCGAAATCAATTATTAAATAGTTTTTTTTTTTTTCCCCACAGACAGCGCAGTTTGTGAAATGTGTCACGGCGTTTTCATTTTTCTTACGAATATCTAAATACATGATTAATCCACATGTTATACCGCGGTTAGTAATTTCATACGTCATTTTCAATCAAAAGTGAATTTGTCTGCGATGCAGTGTTGGACCGTGGTGTAAAATCTACGAAAATGTGTCGATTCGGTATCTCATTCAGACTTTGCAAGAAGCTGCATTAGTGAACTTGAGCCAGGAGCCTCAGTTCTGGCAAGCCGCAGCCCTTGAGCTGGACAGCGCCGGAAAACCATTACATTTTGTGTAGTGGAATTAGAAAATAACATGTCGCACAATTTTGTATAAAACATTTTGTACAAAAATTTTATTATGGGCTATAATTTGAATACTGGTTATCTTTATATTTTAAATTATCAGTTTATCTATTACAACAGTAAATAATGTCAGAGAATTTATAGTTAATACAAATTTAAAAAATTAATGGAAATATTGTAAACATGATTTAAAATTTCATTTTGAAAAACAACTTTCTTAAACATATGCACAGGAAGTATAATTTATATTTGCAGTGGTATTATTTGCGTTTTATTTAAATAGAAAACAATAACTAAAAACTTTTAAAATATATTTGTAGTCTTTAAATTGTTTATATTTTCAAAATTATATAAAAATAGTAATTTTTAGACTATGTAAATGTATACATTTTTCGAGATATTCAATTTTTTAGTAATGAGAAAAATTGCCATTTTATATAACAAAACGTATCTCATTCTTATATTTTAAATTGTTATATAATATAACATACAGCAATTTTATTATAACAGATTTTTATTTTATAAAAATGACATTGTTAATTTATTATGATTTGTATGTTCTTATAATATACTATAAATAATTCTTAATTATTTCGACAAAATAATTTACTATTCTGTGTAAATATTTATGACCAGTGATAAATTCTCATTATCGATTAAATATCCATTATCGCGTATTCTTAAAGCAAATTTAGCTATTCAGAATAATATAATTTTGAATTTTATATGCTATATACTTTTTATATACTATAACATTTTATGTAGTTTATACTTTTGTATACTTTTTCCGTTTAATTTTGAACATAATCATTTCTATTCACGTTGAATTCCAATAATATAATATTATCCTTTTTCAGCTGTTACACTGTTTAGTACCATAATCGTTGGAAAAGAACTTTTATTATCGCAACAAATTAATATTTTTATACTGTTTGAAACATACGTGGTTCGTTGCTGCATGCTTAAATATCACAAATTCTATTATTATGTATATCAAAATATACTAACGTTTTCTTCGCATGCATATTATTTCCAATATGTCCATATCAGTATCACTTCCTTTACAGTTTTATATATATATGTGTTAATATCTTAAGACGCCTTAAACCAACATGGAAAGTGTGTCTGAATATGTGTTAAAGTTTAAATTGACCTAAACTTACATAAACAAACATATGATACTATTCGAATGAGTGTTGTTGCAGTATAAACTAACCTGGGATATTTGGCGAATAAGCTACTTGTTTTCACTCGTGCACAGTGGACAATGTCATCACTGTCCACAGACGTTTATGTCGAGACTAATTAATGCTCTCCCGTCACTGTACTGAGAGTGGCAGTTTCATTAATCCGTGAAGAGTGAAGGCACAGAATACTAAAGAATAAAGACGTGAAAAGTCGGCGTCGCTCCCGGATTTTCGCACGTGGGAGTCTTGATGGACGACCACTGGTAGGTGGGTAGTCTTCGATATATCTTGTTCCCCCTGACGTTACATTCCGGCACTTATCCATACTCACCTCTCTTCACCCTCATCGGGTCTCAAGATATCGATGTTAACAGCAACAGAAACCTCTCTACTCCACTCTCTCCACTCCACTCTCTATACTCCACAGAGGTGAAATGGCCGCTTCTATCTCAAACTACAACCGCATACGCCAGCAAAATGGCGTCACTAGGCAGAGACATGCCGTAAAGCAGTTTGACAATAAGAGCCTGTTAACCTACTCGCCAGCTGGCAGCCCAGCCAATTGTAAATCTTGCATAGCACGCAGTAGCCAATCAGACACAAGGTGTGTTCCCAGAGTCTCGCGCAGCCAATCAGAGAACGAGTTTGGGCTCACATCAAAGAAGCCGCTACTTAATTACGCCTCTGTGTAGTTATCAACTCCGTAGAGGGACTGCTGCAGTGCAATCAAAAATGTAAAGTTCTCGGTAGTGTCATTGCACAATATTATATATTTTGGATATAGCCTTCAGCCAAATTTGAAAGGAAAGAGAGGCTTATGAGATCAATTTCACGGCTGTGTGTCTGTATGTGTATATGTCCCCCTTCTCAGTTGTTTAATGCGTCAACAGAATTTCACCAAATTCAGTACACACATAGGCTAGTTCTTAGTACGGACACCTGACTTTTATAGTTTTCGACAGCTCAGAAGTTTGCTCTCAAAATGGTGGCCTCTCATATTTAGGGTGATATGTCATATTTCGGGAACCATACAACCAATTTAAACAAAATATTGTGTGCTAGCAGAGCATCGTACAAGCATTAAATTTTTTAATGTATATTGTTTTTGGCCCTTCAATTTTCAAGACTGTACCAAATGAAAAGAAATATGAAGTTTTTAAATTATATCTCGAAAACTATTTAAAAAATTCACGCCCAATTCTTCATATAAGCAATCCTACAATAGACAACGTAAACATAAGTGATTAAAACTTGATTTGGTATATATTTTGAAAATGGCAGCCATGCAAATATTTTAGGTACATTTGGTACACCTGCCATACCATTAAACCAATTTCGACCAAATTTCGTATGCTGAAAGTATCAACTACAGGCATTATTTATGCCAATACATAACCCCTTTGTCACCTATTTTATATATAGCACCACACAAATAAATTAAGTTTTTACTTCATATCATGGTAAACAATAAACCGATTCCTACCGAATTTGACAAACAAGAAGTACTGCAGCAGATGATGTAAAAATAGTATGTTTAAGAACATTAGACATTTATTTTCCAAATGATGTCCACATAGCCATTTTTAGCATCGAATGCTATATCGTTGAACCCATGTAGTCAACTACAACTTGACTTTGTTGGCTGACAGTAGATATAACATCTATCAACGGCATCTACACGAAGCTCCTTTTGTCCACCATTTTGTAAGGTAGTGCCATGCGAATACATAAATTCTTTATTTCATACCTCGGGAAAAAATTCACCTATTCCTACCAAAATTGACAAACAATTAGTACTGTGACAGATGATGTAAGGTGGTATGTTTTTAATTACTTCAGACCCTTATTTTCAAAATAGCAGATATACAGCCCTTTTATCTTAAAATTCTTCATAATAGGAACCATGTAGTCAATTCCAACTTCTCATCGTATGCTGTCAGTAGATATTGCAACTATCACTGTATCTACACAAAGAAAATCTTTCCCATCATTTGGAAGTTAGCACCACACGAATAAATAAAGTTTTTATGTAATATCTTGGAAACCAAAACTCACTCTTATCAATTTCTCGAAGAAGTTGTACTGGGGTAAGTCGTATTAATATATGTATTTTTAAAAGTGTAACAGGCATTTATTTTGAGAGTGGCAGCTCTAAAATAATTTTTACTTAGTATACTATGTATACGAACCTATGCAATCGATTTTTACTTAACTTTGTACACTGACAGGTCTTACGGCCCGTAGGCCGGCATTCCCTCCATCCTCCCACTGTACTGTAACTGTACTCTGATGAGTAAGACAGTGCTCAGCATTTTTTCCTCTTCTCTTTTCGGGTCATTCACTGTGCATTATACCTTTACACGGTATTCTACCAGTTTTCTCTGTAAAACCTGCCCTCCTCACAAATCTGAGATACACCAACTTATTATTATTGAAGCCTTTACCCGAGTACCCCATCATGGGTCATCGGAAATTAGCTCTCCTTGCCACTTGTCGATGTCCTCCGGTCTTCTACCAATCTTAGTGGCAAACTCTTCCCAGTTTTATGGAGAGTTTCATCAACCATAACATTTTCTGGTCTTAAGTGAATGCCCTTTTTCTCTGCTATGCCGCGCAGCTATTGTCTGATGTCTTCGGTCTTCAGACATTCCATGATTACATGTTGGACTGTGTCGTCTACTCCACAGACCTCACACAGCGGAGATTGCACGAGCCAGAAGCTGTGTAACTTCGCTTTAAAGTTACCATGGCCAGTGAAGAGCTGCATGCTGTATTGGTTAACATTGGTCCCATTTATTCTTCATTCTTGCATTGATGTTGGTCAGCAACTTGTACGAGGTTCTCACCTTGCCTGAACCATCCCATCGGTCATGCAATTCTTGCAAGATATAATTCGTGATATCTTCTTTATCTTCATGTGTCGGCCCCACAACCTGTGCTCTCTCCGCTGTGATTCCCAGGTACTTCGCCAGCAAATCTGCACGTAGCACACCCACAATAACCAGGAGTGACTCATTTTGCACAGTTTTATATGCCTTAGTTAGAGCCAGCAGAGTCGCCCTTTGAACACTGATGAGCTTCCTCTTGTGATGTACCAACTCAGCCCTGTGATACCACATCACAACTCCATAAGACCATATGGTTTCACACACTTCTCTGCATATCATTCTTAAGGTATTATATGTAAGTCCCCCGGACGTATTCCCAATTCTCTCCAGTTTTTGAAACACAACCACTGCTTTTCTTGACACATGCTCAATATGTTTTAGGAAGCTCATATTGGCATCTATGATGACACCCAGGTATTTAAATTCATGCACATATTTCAACTGAGCTTCCTCCGAAGTACACAGTCGGTGGTCTCCTCACTTTTCCTTTTAACATCATTGTTTTGGTCTTCTCGATTGAGAACCTTAACTTTACCATTGCAGATCATTTCCATTTCTTCTGCATTATTATTTCATCCTTGTCTTCTAGCGATCTTCTATAGTCACCAGTAGTGACCACTAATCCATCATCTTCATAGCAGAAGACCACGGACCCCGGTGGAAGACCCAGCTCATGAAATCCATCAAAGAGGATATCCATAAGATCGGTTCTAGGTCCGACCCCTGGGGACATTCTTTTGTCGACCTCTTCCTTACTTGTAGACTTTTTATCATATAATGCTCCACCTTTCTCTAAAGAAGTCCGGAATAATCCTATAGATGTTCGCTGGACATATTTTCTTTTTAAGCTGATACTTCACTTCCAGCCACCAGGCATTGTCGAAGGCACCAGAGATGTCAAGGAAAATCCCCATCATTCACTTCGCCTTACTTTTCCATATGGCCTTCATGATGTCGTACAATGCGAAGTCCATGCCCATTCCTTTGCGAAATCCATACTGTTTTTCGCTCATAGTAACTTCAGCTTCCAAAGCCATAATCAGCCTTCTGTTGACCAATTTTTCGAAAAAATTGCTTGGCACTGAAAAAAATGCCAACGGTCAGTGTGAATTAAGCCCATCAGGTTTCTTATCATGGCCTTTATAGAGTATTCTTAAGAATCCTTGTTTCCAACGGGCAGGAAACACACCGATCCGAAAACAGTCATTGTAGATCTTCAACAATTTGTCCTTAATTATGGAGTGGCACTTTTTCAAGATTTCTGTAGTCAGCCCATCAAGCCCCTGGGCTTTGCCATTTTTCATCTTATATATTACTGCAGTCAGTCCTTTCAGGTCGATTTCTGGAGCAGTCTTGATGTCTGGAACTATATGCATTAACTGTCTCTTCGTGGTATGCTCCTCCCCCTCTTAATCAAGGGAGTCATCTGGCAGGAGTGTGTGGAGCAGAACCTCTATCGACTCACTCAAATCAGACACCATCTCTCCATTGACCTATACACATGGTGGAGTAGTCGTCCTCTTGATCTTATTTGCTGTCAGTTTGTATACAATGCCAAATGGATCCTCGTTACTGGCCTGTGTCACAAACTCCTCCCATAATTTGGCTTTCTTCTTAAGGATTCTGCCAAAGTAAGCTTGCTTCTTGGCCTTATAGCTTTGGGCTAAATTGCTCTCTTTCTTCACCCCATAACCTACGAAGCTTCCTTCTCTCCCTCCGGAGATCCTTCCTTTCCCTTTCCAGCTCCCAATTCCACCGAGGTAGGTTAGGAAGCCCCTGTGTGGTCTTCTGGAGGTTCCCTTCACATATGTCCTGAATAATTTTCGTGAGCGCTGCTACTCTTGTTCCGCATCTTCATCTTGCAGCTCAGGACTCACGCTTAGCTTATTCAACAGGGCCCGGTCGAAAGTTGGCCAGTCTGTAGTTATGTGTACATATCTGATTTCTTGGTCTGTTATTGGAGGTCTCTCTCCTTCCACCATATATTTCATAAACAATGAGTCTATCATCTCAAGAACTTTCATCCAAGACTCTCCAGCTCTGAACATAGTCCAGAGCCTTCGTGTTTGTTATTGTTATGTCCAAATATGACTCTGTATCATGTGAATGCAAGATAATCATTGGTAATTTCTCTTCTTCATTAACTATAACCAAATCATTCTTGAGAATGAATTGACTGACGAGTTCTCCTCCCTCGCCTGTCACAAGGTAATGCCACAACTCTGACTTGGCACTGACATCAGCACCAATCACCAATGGCTTGCTTCGTAATCTATCAATAATTATTTCCCATCTATGCAAGTGCAAATCTGTTTCATCCCCAAAGTGAAACTATGAGGAAACCAACCAACATTCCGTGTTGCCCTTGATGACTTGTATATAGACATGATGAGTGTCGGACACACTTGCTATCATAGATACATCCATATTCATGTTGGCCCTCAATACCCGAACCTGGGGACGAATCCCACTTGTGTATATAACACCTCGCAGATCCACGATGGTCCATAAAGCACCTGGAACATGACTATGTCCTACTTCTACTCCATCACGATCATGTTCAGTTCTGCAGCGACCACTGCTGATCGCAGTGATCGCAGATCATCATCGTCCAGCACGATTCCCACATGCGAAAATCAGGGAGTGAGCCCGCCTAGTATCGAACCTGGATCGCAGTGGTGGGAAGCGAGCGCCCTAGCCACTGCTCCACCACTGCCGCTAACAGCTAAGTTTCAAGGAACCTTCCCATTTCGCTGGGCCAACGAGAATCGTACTACTCTAAGAATGGACCTCTATGACTGGTATGCAAGGTTCCAAGCCAAGTCGAAAATGCGCTATCCAATAGTAAAACGATCTGAACTCTACAGGGTTTTGGGTTATATGTTGGTTCAAAATAATATTCGTAATTCACCAGTGTCTGTATTCACACGAGAACAAGTGAGTGGCTCAAATAGTAGCCGACTTTAGGGGTGACATGGTACCTTTTGACCGAGAAATTGTTTATAATCTTATAAATGCTTGTAATACTACGCAGATTCCTCTTGTAAACTACGAGAGGACTGTGTTTGTAATGGACCTCAAGAAATGTTTTTAATATACTGACCCGTATCCACGAGCTTCAGCAAAATGGCGGACACTCAACAACGTAAAACGTATATAGCTGTTCGTGCAAAAACTTGTGGTGATGTAAAGTGTATGTTGTGTGCAAAAAGAAATGTATTGCAAGTCTAAATAACGTAAAACACTTAAAACAACACAAATAATCATAATGAAACGACAATTTCATTAAAACGAGACCGTATTGCTCATTAGCTGTTAATGTTTGCCAGCTACACAGAACTCTTCAATCAGCTCAGAAGACCTCGTTGCTAAGATCCTTCGAAATCTCTCAACTCAACAACAGAACTTCTAAAATGAAATACATGTGTTCTTCTTAGTCAAATACCGTCGTTAATATTTTGTAGGCACTTGCAGCTGTATTTACCATAAAAATAAGTGTTGAACATGCAAGTCAAGTTAGTCTTTTGTGGTTAAGGGTCGTGGCTTATAACAGAAGAGGTGTGGGTTATATTCCCCGTGCTGGCAAAGCGTATTTTTTTGTTAGTTATATTTTGAAATTGTTAGGTATTCTTTGTTGTTAATTCATCACATTTTTTTCTAGAAGAAAAAATTATTTTGTTTACACTTCACAATAATGTATGATGTAATAAAAGGCTATCGTTTATAATATTACAAATATATGTTCTACGGATTATACAAAAGAACTGTTTGTAGTTTTAGAAAGGATTTTCTCGGCAACTAGGTTTTCAAGGATTTTCTTTATATAAGTAAAAATAACATTTTGGAGAGTACTGATTCCTTAAGTACTGCTCTGGCCTGGCTGTAGAACTTCTGTGCATCCCACTGATTCGCCAGTAGGTAAACACCTCTCTCATTAACTGGATATTTAGTGAAATAATTTTACTGGTTGGAAAAATGTATTGAGATAAAGGGAGTGTGTGAGAGTCGCAGCTAACTCACAGCTGGTCTCAGATGCTCTCTCCAGAGTGCAGTTACACGACCCAATAGTACATCCACACACCGCCAAGTGGGAATTCCTTCTATAGGGAAAATTGCAGCTGCAGTCGCCTTTCACGAGTCGCTCCACTGGTATTTCCAGTTCTATCAAGTTTTCACAGCCGAAGCTTTGGAAAGTAAACATTTCTTTTAAACAGAGCAATCCCGATCGTAGCAAATTCATCACAACCTCGCCACCTTTTACGGAAAGTTCAATAACAAATTAAAAACGTTTTGTAAGATAGGCATATAATTAATTCACCGTATAGGCTAAATAAAAGAATGAAACCCCGGGTGTAATCACTTGTTATTACACGCGCTCTTAACGAGAAAAACGTCAGACATGGAGATACATGGTAATACATATAAGGCCACGTCTGAAACAACTGACAGGAGAGGAGCCAAGCGCTTATTTGTTGTTAGTTAAGTCACGTGTCGTAGAGTGCGATGAGGGACTGAGGTTCTTCAAACTGCTGCCACAGGAACATGGACTGTATCCGGCCCGACGTCTTACGTAACATCGCAGTAAATGTTCCTCTCAGACACGACTCGGGACCCAACCATCGCACCCCGAGCTAAATGAAGTACATCCTCTCTACTTGCCACCTGGGTCTCATTTTAAGAAGTTGTGTTAGTAGTATATAGTTCCTCCGGGCACATTAGGCTTCAGGCCGAGGCGCGAGGCGCCAAATGTCACGCGGCCGCCATGTTAGTTTTTCCCAAAAAAAAAAACGCACATTTTCACACAAAATCGAACGTTTTATCCCAACAATGTCTTAAACTTTCCCTTTTTCCTTACAAATGTCCCGTTTTTCCATCAAAAAGAGCTTTCTCCTAATTGCGGAAACGCAACTCCTCGATGCGGCTGAGATATCCAAAACTAAGCCGCATAATGAGGAGTCGATAAAAAAATCGTGATGTCATACCCCCATACTACAATGTTTCTTCATGCTCTATCATTCCATACTGTCTGTCTCTCTCTTTCATTTCTCTTCCATTCTCTCATTTCCTCTCTTGCCACCCTCATTTAATATCTTTCTCTCAATCCATCACTTTATCTTATTCCATCCCTTTCTCCCTATCTTTAGTTTCTCTCTCGTTCTCGCATTCTATCTCCTTCTGTCTTGCCTTCCTCATGCAATATCTTTCTCCCTCTTTCCCTTATTCTGTCCCTTTCTCCCACACTTTCGTTTCGCTTATTCTCTCATTCCATCTCTTGTCTCTCTTTCTTTCTCTGTATATTTTCTCTCTTTCTCTATATCAGTCCATAGGTTTTCTCCGAGTCCTCCCATGTTTGTTGTTTCCTTCTTCTCTTTCATTCCATCTTATCTTTCCCTCCACATCTTGGTTTACATTTATATCTCACCTTCGTTAGACGTCATTCGTTCGGCCATTTACTCACACTTGTTCGATTAGTCACATTTTCTCGTCTCATAACTTATACATGTTCGATTAGTCGCTTTGCCTCAGAGCAAGGCTCTGGCAATATTTTACCGATTATGACAATGTTGTATGCGCCTGATTGAGGTATTATGTTTGACAACTGCAAAGCGAACTGAGCGCAGCGATGGATCTGTATGTGTCTGTGTGTGCATGAGGTATTATGTTTGATAATTGCAAAGCGAACTGAGCGCAGCGATGGATCTATGTGTCTGTGTGTGCATGAGGTATTATGTTTGACAATTGCAAAGCGAACTGAGCGCAGCGATGGATCTGTGTGTGTCTGTGTGTGCATGAGGTATTATGTTTGACAATTGCAAAGCGAACTGAGCGCAGCGATGGATCTGTGTGTCTGTGTGTGCATGAGGTATTATGTTTGACAATTGCAAAGCGAACTGAGCGCGGCGATGGATCTGTGTGTGTCTGTGTGTGCATGAATGTCGTTACGTGGACCAGTTTTGAGTGTAGATACAAGCTCTTTGCATCTGGGGGCGAGTTGGAGGGGGATGTTACTGGTTACCGGATATTCCCCTAAACTAAGCCCTGCAAAACCCAGATGCACTGAGCCGAGAAGGCTCAGTGCATGGGAATACCGCCATGCTTAATTTCAAACGATTAAGGATATGCGCAGTCGCGGAAAATAGTTAGTTTGTGTGAGTGAGTAGTTCAGTGCAGTTTTCATTCTAAATTTCGGGCAGCATGGTGGTGTCAAAATTGCAAAGTTCCCAGTGGTTACCTGAGATCAAAAGAGCCGATTGTAGCTGTGGTTTGTGGGGGCTAAAGTAGCTTGGTAAGAAGTAGCGCTCCAGGTATGACCTATTAATAGGTATCGGCCACCTGGAGGGGAGGATTGGAGAGGCCAGCGCTGGTTCCAACGGGGACTTTGCCCTGATGGACCTGCCGCAGCCGAGTCGCGAGCATGTCGGCGTGGTGATGTATATTTGGTTACAGGGCTAGGCGACAAATGTAAAAACCAGTTGACTAAAGTAAAATAATATTTTTCAAAATATAAAATATAGAAAATCGAATATGTTTAACAAAGTCCTGCCTGGAATGTACTTTACAATAATTATTATATACCTTCTTGTGTATGGAAAATTAAATATTAAAATTTGTAAATAAATATACGCACTGACGATTCGCGCCTTCTAGCAGGCGATGAAGAAACTATATAGATAGTGGAGTTACAAGCGTGAGTAATCAGATGAGTATTTTTATTCACAGATTTTTTAATAAAACCTTTGAAAAATCACCCCATGTATGACATGCTTGTTTGTCTCCTTAACATGCCGTGTATCACAAGCTTTTTATAATTCTGTTATCATAAAAATACCTTATTTCCGGTTAAATTAAACTTTTACTTATATTTTATTTATTAACTATAATTATATATTAATATTTAATATGAATAAAATCAGAAACAATTTGGCGTTTTTGTAATGCCTAGTATAGGCTCTTCACGATAAAATAAGCAATTTTGAAAGCCCTGCTTAAGATCTACTTGTTTGCACGTTGTGTATTCCTCCGCCATATTCAAAATTAACTATGTCGTGGGCCTCGTCACTTTATACATGGGTTTGTCAGATGAAACTGTGTAATTAAAATTAATTAAAATATGTTTCAAATCGGGTCAGTTTTACACTTCGATGCATAAAAAAAAAAAAAACAGAAAACGAAAGGAATAATTTAAGTTATCACAAATGGTTACCTTGTCCTTGTCATTCAACATTAAGTTATGTAACTACTTTTCATCCATCCTTACCAACTTCACTGGGCGCATGTCTCTAAATTCGCCCGTTAAAATAGATGCAGGTAGGCGCAGTGGCTTTTTTCTAAGGTTGATTTCAAAAGTGTTCACTTTATCGGGAACAGCCTTTAGAAATAGTTATTATTAAAAATATTATTACACTGGATGCGCACGAATGCTGTTTGTTTTCTCTCTGGTGTAATTTTCTAGACTAAGTTAAGCTATATTTGCACGAGGCGGAGGGATCGGATGAAAGTAGAACTATGGCAGGGCTTCAAAAAAGTAGGAAGTAGTCGTGGATGGACTATAGTTGTTTTTTTCGTATAGTGTAACACATGTTGAGTGGTCAGACCCAGGACATGGTAGCTGGCTTGGATACTCGGGAAAGGTAAACATTGTTTGTTCACTATTAACTAAGTACATTTCAAATTATACTTTCATAAATATCACTGCCCCTATCTGCATATATTTAACGGACACAACTGGCTGACATGTTGGTAATGACCGAGAGAAAGTTGTTCCATTTATTGACGTTGAATTAAATATTTTAGGAAATCAGTTGAGAATACTGAAATCTTGTATTTTTCTTTAGCCTATGTTAGTCTAAAACACAGCAAATTTGTAAAATGTTTAGTTTCATTATTATTTCATATTTTCACCTGGTCGACGCATGAATAAAATGATAATGCCCATGAAAGTGATAATTTTGCGTCTGGTAGAAGAATACACAATATGCGTACAAGTAGGTATTAACCAGGGATTTTCAAAAGTGCTCAGTTGACTACGAACAGACAATGTTCATTTTCGTTACATACTCGTATAGAATAGTTATAAAATATTTTCTCATACATCACACCATATCCTCGAGTCCAATGGTTTGTCTGAAGTCGTGTGTTTTCGTTGTTCTTGTTGGCTCTCGTTACTGACGAGACAGGAAGTTAGGAAAGTGTTGAGTTTGTATGTAGTCTTCTTGTCTCGTCCGAAGAGTGGGCACCAACTTGAAGCTACTGCGTCGATAAGGAAGAGTAAGCAATGGGAGCAGGAATAAATAGTTTGTGTATCACGTACTTCCCAAGACTTCACTTGAGTTAAACGTTCAGTATCTCTATCAGGTCTGGCAGCACATGTAACCTGCTGCGATTTACAGGTGAGTGAGTAAAGAGATTTGGGCAGCTCTTAACACCAAGGTCTTGAAAGCCCATGAGGGTGAAGTGAGATGAGTATGGAGCAACGCCGGAATGAAGGGGCGGGGAAACGGGAGATCTTCGAGAAACACCCGCCGACCAGCGGCCTCGCCCGTCAGGATCCCCACATGCGAAAATCCGGATGCAAACCGGCCCGCCTGGGTGGGAGAGGAGTAGTCTGACCACTACACCACCGCGGCCCCGCGAGTTACAGGTTGGCGGTCCTTTCTCCTTCACCCTCTAGTAACAAAATTACGCTCTGTGAACGCCTTATCTTGAAACAATTGTAGTATGGCTGCCGGGGCAATGGCCGTGGATTTTAGACCAAACTTCTGCGTTAACAGGTAGTATTTTCTTTACGACATGGGAATGAAATGAAAGTAGCGAAACTGATACTTTGCCTAAATAATTTAAACCGATTGTTCCTGAATGAAAATTTCGTTTGGCGCATCGCAGTCGCGAGCCACGCTAAACGGTAGTTTCCGCTCACGCCCAAGATTACAGGCAGTCGTCGCGGGCCCCCACCCGCGCATGTACAGTGCCGACTCAAGGGCATGATTGCATCGTAGCTGTATACGCTAGTGGACGAGACTACGTATATGTCGATCGTGTAGTTAGTCACGAAGTTATACTAGTGTAAGAACTGATCACCATGTACAGTGCCGACTCAAGGGCATGATTGAATCGTAGCTGTATACGCTAGTGGACGAGACTACGTATATGTCGATCGTGTAGTTAAGTCACGAAGTTATAGTAGTGTAAGAACTGATCACCATGTGCAGTGCCGACTCAAGGGCATGTTTGCATCGTAGCTGTATACGCTAGTGTGCGAGACTACGTATATGTCGATCGTGTAGTTAGTCACGAAGTTATAGTAGTGTAAGAACTGATCACCATGTACAGTGCCGACTCAAGGGCATGATTGAATCGTAGCTGTATACGCTAGTGGACGAGACTACGTATATGTCGATCGTGTAGTTAGTCACGAAGTTATAGTAGTGTAAGAACTGATCACCATGTACAGTGCCGACTCAAGGGCATGATTGAATCGTAGCTGTATACGCTAGTGGACGAGACTACGTATATGTCGATCGTGTAGTTAAGTCACGAAGTTATAGTAGTGTAAGAACTGATCACCATGTGCAGTGCCGACTCAAGGGCATGTTTGCATCGTAGCTGTATACGCTAGTGTGCGAGACTACGTATATGTCGATCGTGTAGTTAGTCACGAAGTTATAGTAGTGTAAGAACTGATCACCATGTACAGTGCCGACTCAAGGGCATGATTGAATCGTAGCTGTATACGCTAGTGGACGAGACTACGTATATGTCGATCGTGTAGTTGTCACGAAGTTATAGTAGTGTAAGAACTGATCACCATGTGAACGTTACATTGCAGTTTCCATGCTTGTGTAGGTCTCATCTCACTCACGAATTCCCTTTAACAATAGATGGAATAGTCACAAACTATTCAGGTTAAACATTTAGGCCAAACACATTTACCTAGTACTCATTCTCGTTTTCTAACGTCTAGCATAAAATCTTACTGTCTCGTGAGCTCGGTACCAACCCCCGAAGCTCACAATAACGATCATTCTTTTTTTTTTTTTTGGTTTCGTGGCCAGCCAAAGTCCGGTCACGCATTTTTCTTATCACCCCATTACCTGTGCCCTTACTGTGTAATACAGGCGGACATGATATTCCTTTTTCGTTCGTTTTTTTCTTTTATTTGTTACTTTATTTTCCCATTACAGCCTTCGTAGATTACATTTTTATATAATATTCAAATTATGTATACCAAGTTACCTGGAAGATGAGAGTGGCGCGTTTTGACTGCATTCCACCCTGACTCCCCAAGCATCTTGGGCGTCAATCTCTTCACATTCTATTATATTGATGATTATATAATGCCTATATTGCGACACTAAACTACTACTACTGTAATTATATTATATATATTTCAATTCGAGCCATCAGTTTTGGAACTACCAGTGGAGAGGGGGGCCTATGGACTCCTTTTCTATCCTCCTCTCCCCATACTCCAGTCCTTTAGCCTGGAACCTTGACCTGCCATTACTCTCGCTCTCCTTATACCTTGCCTAAGCCTTCAGCGTCCTGATTCGTGTCCTGTTTACTCTCCTTGGTCATTGCTATTCCGATTTCCCATGGCCTTTGTGCGTTGGTTTGATCTTCATTATATCTATCAGGGCTCTTCCGAGTGGGAGGCAAGGCCTCCCAACTCATCAGTCGCCTTCGGATGTTCCCAATGTAAGTTGCTCAATAACAATCTGCGAACTCGACGTTTCCAATCGTTTCATTAGATGTTATAACCTGGGTATTACACAGATAATAATTAATTCGTAATTGCACACACTAGAAGAGTGCGGTGGTATCTGCGCGGAAATATGCACTAGAAGAATAATCAATATATCGCCGGAATAGCTTCTTTATCCAGACTCGGGCGGGAACATGCCTCACTACCGAAGTACTTAGTAGGCGCAGGCAGTGAAAGATCTCAAGTTAACAGGAGACGTCCAAAGAGTGTGCCAATGGAATGCAGCAAGTATGGCTACAGGAAATAGGATCGGCTTTGTAACTCACTTCTTCCCACGAACACGAATTCCAAGAATCAGGAATGTTTAACTGAGTTTTAAGTACAGTAAATAATATCTCGTAGGACCCTCCATTCCCCTGATTACACAAAATATCTACAACACAGCGGATATCTTTGTCTGATACGCTCAAGTCCGTCGGCTAACAACAACGCAGTTCCGGTAGTACGTTGTTGTAAAATTTTATGTAAAGTTTTATTTGCAAATTTACTGAACGCCGCTATTTTATACAATTTTAAATCATCCTGAATGTAGTATTTCTTTGTGTTAGTGCAGCGAAATGCAGTGTTTATGAGAACTGGGGCCTTAATATTATTTAAACACTATCTAACGATGTTAATATCACGTACGGAAAGCATATTAGAGACCAAAAAAGTCAACATAAATGATAATATATAATTGTTGGGCAAAAATATTACATCTACGAAAGCTCGTATTTTCCTATATCAATCAATTGAAAACATATTTTTATAACCACGGAAGTATTTTTAATCTGTTTCAAATTCCTAAATATAAGTTATCTCCAAATAATATTCTGATCTGCTACCACATTGTATACAATGTTTCATAAATATTCCTTTAAGCCAATAAAATGAAAGATGCCTTGAATTATTGTTGTACCCTACAATAAGTTTATGCCTGAGACTCGTTTGGTACTGTGCACAGCAAACAAAGCACTAACACTAATGATAATCAGTTAAGTACTATTGATGATAGGTGCTCAACCAGAAAAATGACATGAATACGTAAAACGTATTAGATGAAATGATAAAGATGCACTCTAAGAAATTATTTGTAAATTTACCATATCAGTCTATACGTACAGTGACAAAACGCGAATGGTTAACAATTTTCCCATACTTGCATAGTGTAGCAAACTTGTTGCTAGGGTCTTACGTCCGTGTGACGGATATATGCCTTGGACGTCCTGTGCTTGTACATGATTCTACGTGAGTGGCGATTGTCAGAGGTACAGATGATAGTACTAAAGGTAAGATGTTATGGAGGTTGAATTATAAGCTAGAGAATAACGTTAAACATTGTACTATCACAGCTGGGGTTTAATGAAGGTAATAAATCATATCCAATGCATTACATGACTCTAGTTAGTTATTCGAACGGGGAGCCTACAGTTTATTATATTAAGTTATACCATCCTGGTTGATTCCTAATTAGGACATTCCCACCTGTTCTTGAGTCATGAGGCTGCAAGTTGCGTTCTTTCCTCGTCAGTGGCAGATGTAACAAAGACCGTGGGCCGCGCCTCGCGCTGTCCGTCCTCCACGTTTGTTTTGTAATCGGACCTCATTAATCTGCATGGTTGCTCGGGCCGCAAGTTGGGTCATATTTGTATTAGTAACGCCGGGTTCACAACTGGATGTTTTATTACAGTGCCTTCATGAACCCACTAGCGTGTCCGCTACAATGGTATCGTTCCTACAGTTGATCAGGAATCAATTAAATGCATAGGGAAGTTCCCAACTTCCTATAGTAGCGATTCTAAGCATCCCCATGTTTTCAGCCTCATACGTTGTATTATTTCCATACACGTTATTGGTTAAGAACATCCATTACAGTTTAGGAGGTTTACCTGAATTTTTTTTACAGTGTGTGGTTCTGCGCTGCTTTCCGTAATATGAGTCTTAAATAACGACACAATACTCAGTCCTGAGGTCGAGGAATATGTTTACCATGCATTAAACGTTACTGGTCTGGTTGGATTTCGAGTCTGTAAACTTTTAACGACCTGGCACTGGATGAAAGAGTTAGTTTTGCTATAGCACAGCTGAAAAATTACATTTTTTCTCGTACACTTAAAACAGTCTCCCTTGAGGGCGGTTTTTGGATTTAAATTACACAAATTGTAATACCAGAAACTGCCCACTCCATCAACGATATTCATTTACCTGAAGAACAAGCGAGTTGTACTGAAAAATGATAATTAAGGCCGTAACTCCTGTATAAAGTCACGTCAAAAATCGGTGCTCACGAAATGTAATTAGAAAACATGCTGCGTAATTAAACAGTGGCAATCTGGTCACGTTTCATGGCTGTTTTTACGATGGCCAAGTTTGGTCCGACCTGTTCTACGTCGTTGAAATTGTCAACTGCAGGGAGGGGTTGCCGAAGAGGTAGGGAAATTCCCGAAGCAGGTGTTTCGTAACGCCTGGTTACATAAAGTATGGATAAGTATACGACGCCCATTCTAAATACATAAGTAGTATGTGACATCACACAGACGTCTGGCTCTCTCAGATAGTGAACATAACAATCATCCGTTCGTAAAGGAAATAGGCAGTCACTGAAGCCTGCCAGCATAAGTCGAGGCCTCAAAACCTGTGAGTTCTAAGGTCGATTCTTACTCGGGCACAACTTGCTTCATCGCCTCTACGTGCAAGGCGCCGCGCCCAACTGGGGTGCAGTCTTTCCGCCGGCGAATCGTCTGAACGGGACTAAGAGCGCTGACGCATATTTTACTGCACGCTAATAATATAGAGTCCATTCACGATTGCTTCCCACTTTTCTGAAGCCCTGCATAAGTTCTACTTTCAAGACATTCTTCCGCCTCATTCACACAAAGCTGAGAAAATTGCACCAGAGGGCCAACGCATAGCATTCGTACTTACTCAGTGTAATTAATTTTGCATAAGAACTATTTCTTACTATAGACTGTTCGCGGTAAAGTGAGCACTTTTTAAGGCCCTGCTTAATTTTTTCTTTCGGCCAATTTCTGTCTTTCTGCCACTTTTTAATATAAACATGGCCACGTGACTAATAAACACAGTGTATAATCACAAATCTAAAAATTAAACATCTGAGGCTGCAATAAAATTTATTTATAAGAGGTTGATACCTTTCTGGAGAGCCTTAAAAAGTGCTCACTTTACCGTGAATAGCCTATAGGCAGTAACAACACACCTATATTTTCCCTGTCTTTGTTCATATTAGTTAGTTAGCAATGAAATATTGTTGTTTATAGATAAAATATTCGTAGAAGGCCGGAGATAGATGACATATCTCTGAAAACATCAAACGGACAGTGTTATGCAACAAAGAAACAATCCACAAGATCTTGGAGTCAGTGAATTAAAGGTAAGTAATGAAAATTTGCAATAAGGAACCAAGCCACACGGTATAATTGTTTTTGTTTATTACTGATGTTTTCATTTCGTAACAAGGAACCACTCTACATTATTACATTGTTTGAGTTTGTGCTTGTTAATATTATGTTGTAGCTTATTTGTTAAAATGCGTAGTATGAAAATAATTCAGTTGGCACTGAAGTCTCTGCAAGGAAATAATCATGATACTACAGAGGTGAGCCTTAATCTCTACAATTTTATAGACTTTTCTGACGAAATATTATGTAAACCATGTAATTTATGTAATGAAATCATGTAATATATTTGTAATATTTAAATATAAGTACCAAATTTTAACCTTTTTATTTCCATTCAATATTTAACAGCTTAGAAGAAACTTTATGAATGCATTTAAATTTAATATCTTTAATAGAGTAAATAAATAATTTACAATTTTTGTTATAGGGCAATGTTTATTCGAACAAGAAAATTGAGATGGAATCCGAACATACTACAGAACTAGCTGAGCCTACAAGTACGTCAGGTACTATAGTGTCTACAGAGACTACTAAGATTACAGTGGATAGAGAGGCTACCGTGTCTACAGAGTCTACAGATGTGTCTGAGAATGTGAAATATTTGTTACAGTCTCGGCATGTTTTGTGGGGCGAGTCCCAAACATTTGTTGTTGACACCAGTGGTAGCCTATTGCCTATAGAAAATGAAGTTTCATATTCTGAAGAAGATAGAATAGCTGAAAATCTACTTCTTAACGAATATTTTATGAATGATCAGTTTAATGCCTTTAATATCGTGTGCACATTCAAGCAGTAGAGTAATGAATGACTAGTACAATGGAGTGGAGAAAAATTTAAGTACAAGTTTCCACAATAATACAAATATATCACATGACTCAACATCCACAGCTAACCGTGAAAATACTGTAAGCAATAACACAGTTACCGATTATGATCCAAGCTATAAAATCGTTGGTGATCAAAATGCTGTTCTAACTGATCATCTATATGTAAACCTGCGGAATGAGGGAAATGCATGACCTACAAAAAATGCAGGAATGCTTAGAAAGGGAAGGAAACTAAAATATGCATACCAGTCCCATATGGACGGAAAGCAGAAATGACAATCAAACCAATCGTATGTTAGTTCGCGTGGGAAGGTAGTAGTTGAAAGAAGTTTCAAGAACTATGGATGTACAAATACTTGCAAGTCATTGTTCCACTCAAAATTATCAGTTGAAGAGAGAAAAGCTGTGTTCTTGACATATTGGGGTTTAGGAGATTATAATGCTCAGACGGCATTATTGCCATCAATGATTACTGAATCTTCTGTGAAAAGAAGGTATGTGAAGAATGGTCAAAATGTTCGTAATTTTTCCAGAACATATGAATTACAAAATGTATCTATATGCCGCAGCACGTTTACTCACACTCTCGGCATTTCTACGACGAGAGTAAACAAAGCCCTGAAAAAGTAAGAAATTTAAATATTTCTGATAACAGGGAAATCAGAGGAGTACACAACGAAATCAGCGAGGGAAAAAAAAGAATGAAGTAATCAAATTTGTGAATAAAGTCCCAAAATACAGATCTCATTATTGTAGATCAAACAACAGCACAGAATACCTTCTAACTATTCTGACAGAAATTGCTCTTTATGAGCAGTACCATCAAGAAGTTTCTGCCCCAGTGAAGTTTTCTACATTCAAGAAGATTCTTCATGCCAACTTTAACATGAAAAGAAAGAAAATAAAACAATATTGTTGTAATTTGTACGACAGTCTGAATGAAAAAATGAAGAGTGAAGTGAGCAGGGAAGCAAAGCAAGAGCTGCGAGAGAAACAGAGGATGCACTGGGAAGAAGCAGAACAATCAAGGAAACAAATGAATGAAGACATGCAAAAATCAAAGAATGATCCTAAATTGGAAGTATTAACGTTTGACCTCGAGACGGCACTTCCTTTACCAAGGTTTCCAACAAACGTAATATTTTATAAACGTCAGCTATGGCTATACAATTGTGTAGTCCACACTGGAGCAAATAATGAAGCTCATTTTTATGTGTGGATTTAAGATACTGTGGGAAGAGGCGAGTATGTGTGTAATGCCGATCCTGGACCACCCCACTTTTTGGGGTTATTTATTCTAAAATTACAACAAATAATGCAGTACACTAAATAGGGTTATTTTGTCCAAAAATACAGGAAAAAGTTAAAAACTCAAAAACCTAAAATTCGATGGGAAAAATCGTGAAAATCATGTTAAAAAAGCCAAAATCAAGACATTTGAGGGCTAAATTAAAGCTCTAAAAACTTTTTTAAAAGGAGCTCTCAAAAATTGGCAAAAAAAAAAAAAAACAAGAAAATTTTAGCAGTTTTTCTAAAATGTGCGCACACGATTTGACACACGTGAAACAAGCAGAATTGTGCAAAAATCAAGCAATTACAGCTAAAATACGTCGTTGCATCTAACATCTCATTTCAGTTGGAAATTACAATCTCAAACATCATTATTGTTGTTGTAAGTAGTACGAAATGTGCTGAAATTATAAATAAAAATTGTATACTTTTCCTGATACACAGGTGGTACGATTTTCCCGAGAGAGAGAGAGAACGAGAGAGAGCGACACACTCTGCTTCACTTATTGAACCTTTATTCCGCATGGGGGGAAAAACACCAACCTGCAGTCAGGAATTTGCACAGATATTTTTAACTGCAGCAATTAAATGTGTTTCCGTCGGTGCTACCTAACAATACAAATATATCAATTGGCAATGTCTAACTTATAAATAGTATACATAAAAATGAGGTTAAAAAATATTGTAACTGTGAACTATTTCTTACCAGCCATTGCCAATGCGTCGCTGCTCTCGCTGTTGTTAAATCATATTTAATACGAAATAACTATTATAAGTTATATAAGATACTGAGGTAAAGTTTCATTCATTCACTAATACAGTATTCTAAAGTTAATCACAGTGTTAAATACTTGTGGAATACGAGTTATTGGAAAAACTGGTTGACATGTTATGCCTAGGGTTCGATTCCAAAAATACACTATTCTTGCATATAATAGAGGGATTTGTAAAACTTTTTGCAAGTCGAAACTTGCTCTCATAAACGTTTTGTCAATATTAGATCTCTTTTTATCCTCTCCCTTACTAGTGTTAGCCTCCTACTTCTCTTTATGTGAGACTCATACTCCTTCTTTAAATTATCTTTTTCTTATCCTTTAGATTATTGATAGCACTTGCATATTAAACATTTATATTTAGATGGAGTGAAAAAGTCTATATTGTACTTTGTGTAAAATCTATTTCGGTACACACCTTCTGATGGTAATGGGCTCACTTCACTTTCATTCAATTTTTGGAACAATTCGTACATTTTTCTGATTCACAGAGTTGGTTCTAGTTACTTTTTTGTCGTATCTTTTCTGCAATAATGGCCTTCCATAGTCACAAACAATTCTACGTGAGCCTTTATTTTTTCTGCCCACCACTCACTTGTTTTGTTCGGGAGAGTCTTGTGACCTCTCTGGTATGTTCCTACAAACGTGCCACTCGCTTCAGATTTGTGAGAAAAGGCTGTCTTTAACGGGCCATTACTTGTACATAAAGTTGATAACAAGAATTTCTTACATACTCGTGTAGCTTTACCCTCCTTCAAAATAGTGTACTCATAGCTAAACATTTTATTCAGGCTTTTCTTCAGCTCGGCCTACTTCATTCCTTATTCTTCTTCTTTCAATATTATACTGTTGAACTCTTACTTAAAATGAAATCCTTTTGTCTGGTGTAAGGAGCAGCTTGATACTCTCTACATATTTGCTGGTGATCTTCATCTGTGAAACTATTACTACACTTAAAAAAACACCTAACTACTGAAGTCAATATTCTTAGGGATTTTGGCATATGTACATCTATTTTCCCTTTTTTGAAAAGTAAGGAAGACCTGATTCTTTTTTTTTTTTTGCTTTGTTTTTATTTACTTTCCAATCCTTTGGACGTAACTTTCACCACCTTGGCAGTTTTGCGCTAGGTTCTTGTTCATCAGAAGTAGTTGCGTTAGCTGGCAATTCAAACTGTGTAAGGTCTACTTCACTGTTTTCATTATTTCTGTTTACTATACTATCCGTAACAATGTTAGAGGGTAAGCCGAAAGAAGACATTTTCTTCAACTGGTTGATTTTCGTTTTCAATGGGAAAACTTCTGCTGGTAGTTGGGGTGTCTGTTGTTTTAATATGTTTCCTCTTAGGTTAAATACAGTCATCACTACTGTCTCTGTCACTTTCTGCATCCGGGATGTATTCACGATCCTTGACAGAATCATAGCCTAAGCCTAGACTTATGTCACTTTCATCTGAGTCAATGACTCTAAGCCTAATATTAGTTTTATTGATACTAGATATAACCGGTATAATACCAGCTTACTTACCAGTAACATCTTGAATAAATCTTGAAAAACTAGGCCTAACCTCAAAACCGTCTTGATTTGTTGCTTTTTTTTACCAGTAACAGCTTGAATAACACTTGAACCAACCTCAAAACTGCTTTGAGTGGTTCTAGATTTTGCATAATTTTCTTGTCCTATTTGAAATAAGATTCCAGGAATAATTTCACTTCTTTCTCCTGTTCAATTGATTTTGGCTAACTTGCAAATAAACTCGGACGTCTTAGATATAACTTCTTAAGTAGCAACTGTAATCCACCAACAATGTTGCAATTCAAACAAACATGTTTCAAAGAGCTCAGCTGACTGTCTATTTAGTATATTTCCATACAGGTATATCTACCTACATGCACTTGGATAATTTTACCAATGGTCATAGTTCAGAAAATTTCCACATTAGTTCTCAAGGTAAAACTACCCGAATGCACTTTGGTAGTTTACGATTACAAAAATATGGAGTTTTGAGGATAGGTAAAAGAAACATCCAGAATAACTCATTTTCCAATAACAATTAGATTACGGTATTTTTACCACCAGTGGACCTCACCACGTTCTATACTTCGGTAAAATATGTCAATTTCCAGCAAAAATAGACTTGGGTATTTTTACCTTCAACCCCTCTATTGTCGATATTTTATATGGCATATATTTTTGAAATAAAGTAAAAATATAATATTTCAAACAAACCTTCGCTTCGTTGTGCCCCACAATAGGAGTTACATGCGGTTTTTGAGACTAAAAAACATCAAAAGTAGCACAAGGGACTTCTATTAATCTTATAGGGAGTTATCCCCTTCTCCCCCACCCCCTCACCCCTTGTAGGTGTGATGTGATTACCTGATGGTTCCTCCTTCCCTCTCCCCCTGAGAAGTATGATGTGATTGGCTGATGGATTACACCTCCTCCCCCTTCTCCCACCCTTTTCTCACCCACCCACTGCTAGGTGTGCTGTGGTTGGTTGTTGACTGAGGGGTGCCCTTTTAGCTGACAAACCGCCCAAAAGACATTTGTGGGACTTTGTATCATCGGAGGTTTAGGAACCTCGTTTGCTGGCGTTCGTCAGATGAACCGCCGCCAGATCGGAACTGTAGCGACCGATGTATGGAGTGGGGTAGTCCTTGGTTCCAGACCCATGCAAGGAACAATTACATATAATTGTATAATTAGTGACTGCATAATGAGAGATGAGAGTAAGTACACATGTTCACTCTTTGGTTGCCGAACCACGAGTGATGAGGTTGGAAGGGGGGGTCACAAGTGAGTTGAAATTAGAGGGGCGAGGTGGAGGATCCTGGTTCGACACCTGACGAGAGTAAATACAATTAATAAAGAATTGCATAATGAGTAAGTAGGTACATGTAATGAGTAATTGTGTAATGACTAAGTATGCAAGTTCACATAATGAGTGTAAGTATACATAATTAGTAATTTGCAATGTCTAAGTATGTATCTGCTCCCTAACACTGCCCACTCGCGACTGACCTGAGATTGCTAGTATCTTTATGTTGTACCTACCCGTCATATTGGAATGGGCTACGAGTAGCTATGCTGGCATGCACGCCACAGCCCGGCATGCGACACCAGCCATTCGCTCCCATTTCCGAGAGCGAAGTAAATGTAATTCTCCATGCTGGCATGGTTTTGAATGGGTTACTGTAGGGAACATCCGAGGGAGTAACTGCCATATTGTATTGCGTTAGTATATAAGGCAGAACTTTAAAGTAAAACTTCGTAGTATAATTTTGGAACAGCCAGCTTCGGTTTGCGTGATCTGCCTTAGTCAGTGAGTATATGTAAGTGTAATGCAAACTACGATAACTAGTGATAATACTATATTGGTTTGTGTAATGCATTATTCAGTGTTAATTTAGTTTTAAAGTATAATAGTGATGTGCTGGCGTGCAGCATTGCAGGACTGTGGCTTGAGGTCAAGGGACTGAGGATTCTTTCAAGTTCACGGCTCAGAGGGGGTGCATTAGCTGTGAGGACCCTCCTCCCGGCATCGAGAGACGTGGCAACAGACTTTCATTCAAGAAAGACTTTCCCTTTTTCGAGATAAACATAAACCACTGCTGTCAAAATTTATATTTTAAGTAGAGCCTTATATATTGTGCGTTACTGGATTAACGAAATCTCTACTTACATTAGACATTGTCAATGAACTGTAGTTTCTCCCCAAAGATTCATTATATATTTTCCCTTACACAAAATTAAATACATCTTCCAGTTTCTACCCCAACACTTGAGTGAATACCAGGACATTATATCTTACATCTACTATGAGAATTGCCCATTAGGGACACCAGCTTTAACCAATGAAATTTTCGCGAACCAGCTACACATAAGAAGAGATTGCATGGTGTTAAAATGGAGTAAACTATCCAACTCGTGTAAAATTATGAAGTGCTGGACAATGTTTCAGTGAACTCAGAAGCAACCACAGAAATACTTAAACGAGAAATTTATATGCAAAGACTGGAAGCATTATTAAAAAAAAAAAAAGTGTTAAATATTTGTGTAAAAACTATATGTATTTTATGTGCAAAACAATATATGTTACTGTATTATTTAAATATATATAATGCAAAGACTGTAAGTAGTATTGATGTATGCAAACACTAAAGGTATTATTTAAAAACATTTTTTTTTGTATAAACTCTTTATGTATTATTGCTGTGTGCAAACACTATGTCCCATCAACAAATGTTATGTTGTGTTCAAGGCTTTGAAAAGCACTATTATGTATCAGATTCATTTATTGAAAAATAAGTCTCAATATCATATTCAGATGACGATAACTCTAAAAATGTTTTCAAATATCTACCACCTTACCCATTGTCAAATTTATCTCCAGAGTTGCAAAGTTTTTATCACTAGAACGGGATTCTGGCCTTATTTTGTATGAAGACAGATTCGATTATTTAAATGAATCACATATTGTAGACTGCCCACTTTATGTTTTAGGTAAATCCCAAAAGAAAATTCTTATATCATTAACTAATAATCCAATAATTAACATTATTAAGAACTATGCATGCAGCTACTTCAATGTATTAGTAAATCAGTATTCCGACAAATTGCATACCTGTCCAAAACCAATGTTTTGTTCTCAGTGCAAAAGTGAAGCTTTGCACGTGTTTATGTATGATAACCCTTCATATTTCTGAAGCAACCTTAAAAAGATATTTATCCATAAGGTAAAATCATATTGTAAAATATTGTAAACGAACCTGTTGATTTGATATGTATTTCAGTAATAATATTAATATTGGAACATGTAAAAAAGAACGAGTTGAATTTATATGTAACTATATCTTTAGTAAGAGCAATTTATGTTAATCACCACATGTTAAGAGCAAATATTGCATGTAACAAATGGTTAATTAAATGAAATTCGCTGTCTAAAAAATAACTTGGTGAATTTATATGTAAATATATATTATAGTAAGAGCAATCTATGACAACAACACGTGTTAATAGCAACTATATGTGAAAATATTATTAAATTAAAAGAAATCACAATCTTATTTTTCACTCGACACACTGTTTTGTAGAAAATATATGATTCACATGAGATGTGTCCACCGAAAGTGCGAGTATACCATATAGTACAAATGTTATATATAAAAAATTCGGAATGATAAAAAAAACTTTACATTTGGAAAACAGATTTAAAAATATTGAGGGATTGCATTGAGTTAGGGGGAGGCAATGAAGATTTTACATTGCATGCCATACCGACATGTCCTTGTATATCTTCAAAAAACTTCCCCACTTCACGGGCTAGGGGAACATGCAGCTCTTCCCTCACAGGTACCCTTGCTGGTGGAACAGAGTTGGGGAGACCTCCTGGAGAAACACCAGTGAGATCTTCATCCCCCCAGACATGATAGGGAGTAAAGAGCAGCAGGGCATGGGTCGATGCTCGTTCGGACAAGAAGACGAAGGTCTAAGGACCGCATGCAGTGTTCTGTCCAGCACACCAGCCACAGAGGTGGCTGCTCCTCCCATGGCATCCGGAGATTCAGTGGTGCCACCTCCTTGCATACTGGAGATGGCAAGGTATTAAAATAATCCTCGTAGTCAACCCACTACATTTCCATGCTTAGAGTAGCCAAATACTTGCACTCCGGTATCTTCCAAACTCTGCAGCACTCCTGGACGAATTCCAAAAAATACGGTGGAGGACATAGGCGGTTACCTTCTATACATAACTTTTTAAAACTTTACATGCGAAGTGCTTCCCACTACTCAAACAAGCCCTGGGCAGTGACTTATTCCTTTGTCGCAAACCGAGGCGGTTCCCTCAACTCAATGGCATCCCGACAGCATAACTAATTCCTTTGCCATACACCACTGCTCTTACACCCAAAGCCAAAGCAATCCCCCAACATTTCTTTAACTTTGGCCCCCATCCCACACCCAGCACAGAGTCTCCAGGCTAGACTATTTCTCAATTTTAATATCCTGGTTGAGTACCCATGAGTTGTGAGATTTTTTAAACCTTCCCGCCTAAGTAGCGACCTACGTTTTCCTGCTTAATAATTTTTTTAATTAAATTTCTTATTTGGCGAAGTAACTTCCTGCAATTCATAAGAATAAATTCCACCTCTGGTTTGTTCACCAGTATATGTGTCCAGGTAACACACATGAGGAAATGAATGTTTCACAGAAATATATTAATATCTCATAAGACCGATTAACCATATACTTCTAATCAAAAGCACCTTTTAGTTTAGACACATACACAATCAGCAACTTTGGATTTCTGTTTTGTTTCGTCAAACGCGTTGACATTCTTATGTATGCTTTTTAATAACCTATCGTTTTTCACATTTATAGGTGACATTTTTATAGTTCTGTGATACCGAGAATTACATAATTTCATTATTTCAGGTAGAATATCAACCCACTTGTAAGTTCCGTGTTATGTGAAATATTTATATATTAGCTGTTTTAGACTCTTTTTGGATATTTCAACATCAGAAGCTTTGATTTCAGAATAAATGATGTCATGGTTAACCCATACCTTTACATTAATTTCTTGAAATGAACATTGAAAATTCCATTCCTTTATTAGTATGCAAATTTCGTGAAGCCTCTGTTGTTACACACTTTTCATCTCAGTGGAAACTGGTATTCCAGTCTTATTCTCTACTGGCACCACCCACTAGAGTTTTTAATTTATGTCTATCACAGTTTCAAAAAATACATATGCACACACACATATACAATATATCCATTATTGTTTCGACAGCAATGTCATATCACACAAAACCAGCTTCATACAAGTCGTTTAACCTAAAGTAATAACTTAATTTCTAGGGAAATTAATTCTAGCAGTCACATGCAGTTCTTTAGCAAGCTTACTAAATATTTCATGTTTAATGAATACATCCACCCTCAGTTAACTCTTCATTAATCGACACTATTTCATTTGTGTGTGAATTATTATCTGAATGTTATGAAGCAATAAGTATTTTTAATATATCCACCAACTCGTTTGGGTTGTCCTTATATATATATATATATATTAAAGTGTGTGTGTGTGTGTGTGTGTGCAAACAGAATGCCTACTTCGTCTTTATATATAACACTTCCAACAATTTCTGTTAATAAATGGAAATTTTGCATGAACTTCATCTTTGATGCCACCTATTCACTATTGCAAACTGTGTGTTGTGCATATCCCAAGTTCTTTATACTTTTCCAGGTTAGAATCTGACTATCCATTCAGCAACTTATTTAATAATAATTCAAACAAACCTTGAGTTTTATTAGTCACATAATAGTCTATTTGAATTCTATCTTCAGGTAAAAACATGATTATATTATCTTCCACGAACCACACATTTCCAAGTCTATTTATATGACATATTTCATATCGCGCGCAGGCGATCCACTGTTTAAAGCTAAATATTTACAAGTTGATTTGGAATGTTTACCAATTACTTGTTTTTCTTCAAAGGCTTTTCAGTCTTAATTTCCATCGGTTCTCAATAGATGTACTTATTGAGGCATGCAATGTATCCAATCTACTTGTAAGATGTTTGAATATATTTCCATTTAAAACATCCCATTCCACTCTTGCATGTTTATCAAGCAAATTCATACTTCTCCTTTACCGCATTTATAACATTATGAAATCCATACTGTCAGACATTTTTGTATTTTTCGTTCACATATACATCTCATATTTTAATACACATTAATTGGGATGGTTTTCTAGGTGTAAAAGTACTTTGAGAACTACTATGTGCCTTTCCTAATCTATCAACTTTATTTAAAAGCATATCTAATTTTCTTCCCATTTGTATTCTCAAATCATAAGAACAATTAATGGTGTTTTCAAATCCTCACTATACTTTGGTAAGAGTAACTAAAGACGTTGTTTTATTACTAATTTCACCACTTATAAAATGTGTCGACACTTCCATTGTTTCTGTTAGTTGCGATTTAATAATGGTGTTCAGCAATTAGTTAAATTCTCTCGTTATCTAAATGTACGTAGTCCACTTTCAATATTTGGCATTGCACCCAACACATCCAACATAGATCTCCGGTGATACAAAGCCCCACAAATGTTGTTTGGGTGTTTTTTCAGCCAAAAGGGTACCCTCTCAGCCAACAGCCAATCATAGAACACATTAGCAGGGGAGGGATGGGAAAGGGAGGCAGTGTAACCCATCAGCTGTCACCCCAATTGTCCCCCTACCCATCTTAACCTAAAAAAACTAGCATAATCATTATATTCTGAATTAATTTAGTTATTTATAGAAATTTATCCCAGATTTTTTACAAGTCTTCATTACAGAAGACTTTCAAAGATGGGCAAGGTCAAGTAAAATGTCAAGACCACAAGTCCCCTTGTCCCCAAACTGCCATAATCCTACTAGACTACACGTAAGAACCTCCTAAGTGTGCTACTTTACTAAAGAATGTTTGTATAAATACTTTGCATATGAAACTTAAAATACAGGCTCTTAGGCACATTTTGTACAAAGAATAGAGATCTTACAGTGAGATAATAGGTCCATAGTTCTAATACCGACCCGAGTCTGGTGTCATTTTTAACGAAATCTGTGCGCATCTGATTTTGTGCCTGTAAACGTGCTTATACGTGCCTGATATAAATATTCAAGCCATATACATCAGTTAAGCAGGTCGTGGGACCCTGGGTTCAAGTCCCGAAATAATAAAAATATTAATATTCTATCGGACTTAGAAAATTGTGGTAATGTTTCGCAGTATTCGTGTGTGTCTGATATGAATATTTAAGCAATCACCAAAGGCGAGGTACGGTGTAGGGCTCTGACTTCGACACCCGAAAATAAAAAAAACTAATAATTTTTTTACCTAAATAGAAAAATTCTATAATATTCCCAGTTCTTCAGTGAATATTATAGGAATTTATATTAAAAACGAAACGGAAGTTTTATGCATCAGATATACGAATCAGAGTGAGCTAATAGGGTTGCAAATCGATTGACGACCCGAGCTATTGAAGACTTTTTTTTAGCCATGCTCGTACATTAAATTTTCACTGTTTAGTATTCATGTATATCTGATATAAGGGATTAAGGATTGACCGAAGGAAAGATACGGTGTAGGGGATCGAGTTCGTGTCCCGAAACAGTTAAAAATATTAATTTTCGATCGCGGACTTCGAAAAAAATTTGTGCTTTTTTACCTACTCATGGGAGGAATATATATATATATATATATATATATATATATATATATATATATATAGAGAGAGAGAGAGAGAGTATGTGTGTGTATATGTGTGTGCTGATGCACGCAGATACCATAGTTGACACTCTGATACCGTGAGGTGAACATAGAGTTGGATACGCTCTCTCGTCGTACTACAAAGATGAATTGCCAACAATACGAAGGTCTCCTTTGACTTCAACAAACATGGAACTGCGACCTGTATCACCGCTATCTGGTTGCCGTCAGTGTCGATTCTATGATCAAGTTTTCACCTATGTTCAAAATGCTCATCGGCATGAGAGAACGGCATTTGTCCCGTGCAGTTTGTGCAAGTGATACACTGAAAGAACATACCAAGTACTGCAAGAATTCATCTACTGGGAGCTACCAAGTGTTTTCATAAATACCTCCTACTGCATTGATGGGTACTTTTTCCGCAGACGATCGTGACGAGAAAGTTAATGCTAATAACAGAATGAGTGCAGTACAGTCGGTTCTTGCGGAATGCACACTTGCAACACGTTCGTGTGAAGTCCACGAACTTCATAGTAGACTGTTTCCAGCTCTAAATACTGATGAGCATACAACTCCTGCTACAAAGAAAATAAAACTTGATATTTATGATGAAGAAGGAAGTGAAGATGGTCATGAAGACATCATTGATGATGATGACTATGAAGATAGTGATAGTGTTGAAGATGATGATGATTCCTTCGATGTTTCCACACATTTGACCAATGAGTTTCCTTCGACAAGTGATGCGAAGAATACGGAGTATGTTGATATTGCTGACGTTATGTCTACCGAAGACTTGAATGAGCTTGTAGATAGGCTTAGATATTTGATTTGGCTGTAAAGATGCGGTGATTACTCGAACATGATAGAGAAGGTTTCAATCATTAGAGAACGTAAGGATCGGCGTTATATCAGTTACTATGATGTACTACTTTCTTCTGAAGTTGTAATTACAAAATAATAATAAATTATTATTATAAAAAGTAATTGATTTTATGTGTGAATGTTGTATCCTTTTATCCCTCACAACTTTAAAGTGGTGTTTTGATCACTTGCCTATAAACACAAAGATCTGCATATAGAATAATACTAAAGATCTTAATATAAAAATGTACCGATAGTTGACTGCATAGACAATCATTACTTCTGTCTTCGTGTACAAATTTTGGAGACAGTTTGTGAATCGTTTTTCAAATGTGTACGGTTAGAGGCAGACAAAAAGCCCATGGATTGCTAAAATTTGATAGAAATATTGCGATTGAGGAGTAGGATTGCTATATATTGTATAGGATTGAGAAGGATTGAGGAAGATCGTTGACGATTGAGGGGGAGTGAAGAAAATTGGTGAGGAGGCCTGAGGAGGATTGCTAAAGATTGAGGAGGATTGAGGAGACTTGAGAAGGATTGAGGATAATTTAGGAGGACTAAGGAGGATTGAGGATGATAGAGGAGGAATATTGAGGAGAATTGAGAAGGATTGGTGAGGAAGATTGAGGGGGATTGAGGATGACTGGTGTCTGAGAAGAGCATGAATGATTATCGCCTTAGCCGCCTCGTAAATTCGAAGTCTCCAAGGGCCTGGTAGTATTGGCACTTAAAATAACGTTAATTAAGCTTATGAAAGTGATGGTAGATGCTAATCCATACCGTGATTATAATTTACTCATGCATGTGATCGCTATTAGTATGACGGGCTTGGTTTAGTCATATAAACATTAAAAAATCCGAATAATACATACACCTAAAAACAGCCGAGCTATTGAATAATGAGACTTCGAGAGAAGGACAGGAAATTTAGTTGAGAGACTTTACATAATTGTACGATGCACGATGTACAATTTCAATGCAGCTTAAAATAAATAAATAATTTTTAAATTGAAAATAAATTTTAAAATCCATTAATAAATACAGATTTACAATTTTACATACCATATGCCTATAAAACCAATATGGCTACCATAAACAAACATATGCTTAAATAATTAGTGGAGCACATAATGTCTGGTTCACATATAAGTCCGCCACGCCGCACAGACGGAGCGGAAAACTAGAACAGCCAATCAGAAGGCGTCTTCGTTTTCTGTGCGATTCGCGCAGAAAAGGTGAGCTCATGCCGATATTTTCTACTCGTGGAAAGAGCATACTTTGCCCATATTTCCCAGAAGTCAGCTGGTTCACATATTTTATACTTCTAATTTCTTGTATAATCTATATGTACTGATGTAAAAGTATAGAATAATTTCCTGTGCATAGTCATAATGAAATACATCAATATAAACTTTAATTTTATTCAATATTTGTATTACATAAAAGTAGTTTGAAAATCAAACCATAGGTAGCACTAAAGCGTAAAATAGTTTTGGATGAAAAAATAAATTTACGATCTCTTGAAAATCATTTAATAAACAAATCGCCCTCTAATAGAATTAATGAACTATAGAAGAAATAGGACAGCATATAGTTTGGTATTTATACTTTGTTTTAGAATCTTGACTTTAATAATCACAAATTCGACACCAAAATGTTTATGCAGAAAATTTGCTTACATGTGAACAACCATCGGTTCTGTTTGCTCAATATGTTTGTCATATTCGGCGTAAATGTGAACCAGGCATAACTGCGGAACACCTCCGGGTACGTTCGGCAAACCCAAGTCGAAGACTGCCGAGCACCCCGTAAGTCGAGCCGAAGATTGCCGAGCTCGTCCGAGTCGAGCCGAATACCACCAGCCACCCAGTCGTACAAGCCACAGCAGCTGCCATTTAAATACATTGCGCCATAAACAACTATATCCTACTACTATAAAAATATTCAATGTGAGCAGAGGCGTATATGATTTAGACATCGACTGAAAATAACTAAATGTTTTTAAAAAAATATTTGTTTTTAAAGAGTTTTTAAAATGGTAAATACTATGAATTTAAACTGAAAAAGCTATTCGATAAATATTGTTAATTGAAAAAATATATAAAAATTATGTAAAAAAATTTTAATGTACCAATTTAACTGTACGAGGGGATGTAGCCTCTTCGTTTGGTATCTATTATACGAGATACAAGAAACTTTTCTGTTGTTGCTTAAGTATCTCAGTGGTTAGAGTACACGATTCCTATTCTAAAGGTCGGGGGTTCGAATCCCTGTTGTTGCATGAGAGTTATTCTTTTTTTTAATATTAGAAGCTGTCATGGGATAGTGTGAAATTTATATAATTTTAATTTTATTAGCCGATTTTACATTTAACATACATTTTAGATACATTTGACTGTGTCTGAAATATTTCGGCATTTTTCAAACATTAGATAAAATACATTTAAATAAAATAATTGTAATTGTTAATCAATGCACCAATTAATATATGTCTGATCGTTTTACGATTGTTTTGACAAGGCCAGCCAGTTGCTTGATCCACGAGGGCGGCGTGGGGAGAGGTGCTGGGCAGTGGAATTGTGAAAAAAAAAGGGGGGGTTGATGCTTATTGTGATGGTTAGCTGTCGAGGAGGATGGTGGCTGCAGGGGATGAGCAATGGAAAGGGGTTTAATGTAATATGTTCCTCAATTGTTAGAATGTTTTCCTTCTCTTGATTTTTTAATTTTCATGGTTTAGGGGTTCGTTTAGGGTGGAATGGTGAGTGTGAGGTTAGCATTGCATACTCGTCAATTTTCAGAATTTTTTTTTCTTTCGACTTTTGCAATTTTTTAAAATAATTATTGTCAGGGGTGAGGGGTGGGGAGGAATTTTGCAGAACATATACCACCTTTAAAACCTAATTTATCTACCTGTACCAATACCCAAATAATATAAGGCAACCACCATGCTGGCAACATAAGGTCCGACAGTTCGATCCCGCACTCCTTTAGACATGTTGAGTTCTGCAAAAATTAAATAGCTGTCCCCTAGCTGTCAACTCCAGAACCAACATGGCGGCTGAGCGAAAGCGACATCAGCGCCCCTAGCAGGTGGCAGTCGGACGATCGGACGAAGTACAAGTGTAGGTCGAACGAAAGTTAGTAATAGGGTGGTGCACTCTAGCAGCAATAAAAATCATTACATGGATCAGTGGTACACTCTAGTGGACGACGAGAGACCTAGAGCAGGCAATATCCAAGATGATAGATGATGAAGGTGCAAGAGAGAAAAGAGGTGTGAGAGAGAGAGGGAAGATGGAATGACAGGGTGGGAAAAATTATGGAATGATAGAGCATGAAGTAGCTATGTGGAATGACAGAGCATGAAATGGAACTTTCTAGAAACAACAAGATGGTGTAAAGATATAGGTCAGTGTCACAAAATGCTTACCGACCAGAATGACAAAGCAGGAGGTGATGTCATCCAAGATGGCGGGTGGTTCCTGGCTCTTACACGTGAATAATTTGTCCTTATATACCCATTATTCTACTACTATTACCAAATGTAGTTAAAATCTTTTAGGTTGTTCTCGAGATATAAAGTAGCGCTCTTTAATATTTGCATTGCCGCCATTTCTAAAATAAGAACGCGGCGAAGTCGAAGACTTTTAAAGTACATGTATTTAGTAAATAGTTATGTGGACTGAGTTTAGAAGTATTTAGGGGAGGAAGGAGAGTATACATTTCAGACAGACACGCAGATTTCCTTCGGAAAGCAGGCTAAAAATGAATTACGCCCGACTGATTTTAGAATCTCGCGTCCAAAGCTGGAGTTTCCTTCGAGGGCTCTAACTCTATCACTGCACTCCCAGAATATTACATTTTCCGAGATTCAAATAAGTTTAATAGATTAATATTTTAACAAGATCCTTATAATGAATGTTTATTATGAGTTCTATGTTTGAAATCGTAATTACGAAATGCAACAGTAAAAAAAAAGTTGCCATCAGCTGTATTATTTGTGTTTGTCGTATTTTTATAAAGTTATTTGAATGATTTTGAACCTCACAGGCGTGTACTTAAGATGGAGTAATCTTGCTTGGGTTTCTCCATCAGCTCGTTTGTAGCATCAAAAACAGGAAGCGCCCTACTCTGTGAAACTGCAGTGTGACTGAACAGGAGAAAAAAAAACTAGTGTCGGTCCTTTCACGGGATATAGAACGGGTGGTGTAACAAAACCTGCCATGTAATCCGGTCGTACAAGGCGACAAGTGCCATGATGCTATGACTGCTATGGCAGACTTTGAACAAGATTTACCGGAATGTAGTAACCCCGCTACCATTCCCATACGAGGATATGGATCCCGATATATCCCTCCTGCAGGAGCTTGAGATACAGCAGTCGAGTGAATACAGTCTACTCGCGGCTTCTTCACACTTTTTTAATCAAACCTTGGAAAAAACATCCCATGTATGACGTATTTTGTTGTTTTCTAAGCAAACCATCTGACACAAGCGTTTATACACGAGTTAATATAAAAATACCTTACCTTTTATTAAATTCAATTTTTATTATATTTTATCTACAAACTATTTTACTTTACCACTTACAATTAATATAAACAAAACGGGAGGTGAATATGTGTTTTGGCAATACTTTGTAAGAAATAGTTATAATGAGTACATAGTATAAAAGGAAGTCGCTTGGGTGCGTCTGTCTGTATGACTGTGCAATCTCGAGAACCCCTGAACGGATTTGGATGCGGTTTTGACTGTTCATGTGTATTGAAAACTACCCTAGCATTATAGGAGCTGAACATTTTCGGTCTTAGTGAATCAAGTCGAGAAAAGAGTTTGCCACCAGCGCTCTCTTATGGAATACACTGTCTAATTATTCTTTAGAGATAAAAACAGAATCATGTACGAAAGAAATGTCTAAAATTAAATGATCTACAAAGAAGTCAGCGGTAGCATATATCTATCTTTAATAGATAAGTTGTAATAAGTGTATTTAATATTTAAATTTTACAATAAAAACAGAAGTAAAATTCACTGTCTTTTCTAAAGATGATGAACTTAATCCTTAACAAAATTAATTAATCCACAGTTAAAAATGTTTAATGTAGATAAGAAGTGCCATTACATCATAAAGTTATCGCCAATAATTTAAAAGTTGTGAAAACTTTTGTAGCAAAGTAAATTGTAATAACGAGGCACGCGCGCACGGATCTATACGTGGACAGGGTTGGTTGGTGAGGAATGTGGTCGTTTGGAGATCAAAAAGTGTTGTACAGAGGGGGGGGGGGGTGTACTAGGAGAGAGCCGCGGCAGACAGATATTGTACACGGGCGAAGCAGGGCCGGGTCGCTAGCGCACTGAGTACAAACGAATGTGATGCACTTTCCCTTTGGTGTGATATTCTACACTTGGTTGAGATTTGTTTGCATGAAGAGGAGGAATATATAAAAGTAGATATATATCAGGGCTTCATAAAAGTTCCAAGTAACCGTGAATAGGCTATAAGGTGCCCAAGCGAGTTTCTCAATAGACAACGTGGAATGTTCCATCATTATACTGCCTTCCTACTCCTGGCGTTATCAAAAACAACGTGGAAAGTTCCATCATTAGACTGCCTTCCTACTCATGGCGTTATCAAAAACAACGTGGAATGTTCCATAATTAGACTGCCTTCCTACTCGTGGCGTTATCAAAATCAACGTGGAATGTTCCATCATTAGACTGCCTTCGTACTCATGGCGTTATCAAAAACAACGTGGAATGTTCCATCACTAGACTGCCTTCCTACGCACGGCGTTATCAAAAACAACGCGGAATGTACCATCATTAGACTGCCTTCCTACTCGTGGCGTTATCAAAAACAACGTGGAATGTTCCATCATTAGACTGCCTTCCTACTCGTGGCGTTATCAAAAACAACGTGGAATGTTCCATCATTAGACTGCCTTCCTACTCGTGGCGTTATCAAAAACAACGTGGAATGTTCCATCATTAGACTGCCTTCCTACTCGTGGCGTTATCAAAAACAACGTGGAATGTTCCATCATTAGACTGCCTTCCTACTCGTGGCGTTATCAAAAACAACGTGGAATGTTCCACCATTAGACTGCCTTCCTACTCGTGGCGTTATCAAAAACAACGTGGAATGTTCCATCATTAGACTGCCTTCCTACTCATGGCGTTATCAAAAACAACTTGGAATGTTCCACCATTAGACTGCCTTCCCACTCGTGGCGTTATCAAAAACAACGTGGAATGTTCCATAATTAGACTGCCTTCCTACTCGTTGCGTTATCAAAAACAACGTGGAATGTTCCATTATTAGACTGCCTTCCCACTCGTGGCGTTATCAAAAACAACGTGGAATGTTCCACCATTAGACTGCCTTCCTACTCGTGGCGTTATCAAAAACACGTGGAATGTTCCATCATTAGACTGCCTTCCTACTCATGGCGTTATCAAAAACAACTTGGAATGTTCCACCATTAGACTGCCTTCCCACTCGTGGCGTTATCAAAAACAACGTGGAATGTTCCATAATTAGACTGCCTTCCTACTCGTTGCGTTATCAAAACAACGTGGAATGTTCCATTATTAGACTGCCTTCCCACTCGTGGCGTTATCAAAAACAACTTGGAATGTTCCACCATTAGACTGCCTTCCCAATCGTGGCGTTATCAAAAACAACGTGGAATGTTCCTCATTAGACTGCCTTCCTACTCATGGCGTTATCAAAAAACAACTTGGAATGTTCCACCATTAGACTGCCTTTCCCACTCATGGCGTTATCAAAAACAACGTGGAATGTTCCACCATTAGACTGCCTTCCCACTCGTGCGTTATCAAAAACAACGTGGAATGTTCCATAATTAGACTGCCTTCCTACTCGTTGCGTTATCAAAAACAACGTGGAATGTTCCATCATTAGACTGCCTTCCTACTCGTGGCGTTATCAAAAACAACGTGGAATGTTCCATAATTAGACTGCCTTCCTACTCGTTGCGTTATCAAAAACAACGTGGAATGTTCCATCATTAGACTGCCTTCCTACTCGTGGCGTTATCAAAAACAACGTGGAATGTTCCATCATTAGACTGCCTTCCTACTCATGGCGTTATCAAAAACAACGTGGAATGTTCCACCATTAGACTGCCTTCCCACTCGTGGCGTTATCAAAAACAACGTGGAATGTTCCATCATTAGACTGCCTTCCTACTCATGGCGTTATCAAAAACAACTGGAATGTTCCATAATTAGATGCCTTCTACAGTTCTATCAAATAACAACGTGGAATGTTCTTTATTAGACTGCTTCCCACTCGTGCGTTTCAAAACAACGTGGAATGTTCCATCATTAGACTGCCTTCCTACTCTGGCGTTATCAAAAACAACGTGGAAGTTCCATCATTAGACTGCCTTCCTACTCGTGGCGTTATCAAAAACAACGTGGAATGTTCCATAATTAGACTGCCTTCCTACTCGTGGCGTTATCAAAACAACGTGGAATGTTCCATCATTAGACTGCCTTCCACTCGTGGCGTTATCAAAAACAACGTGGAATGTTCCATCATTAGACTGCCTTCCTACTCGTGCGTTATCAAAAACAACGTGGAATGTTCCATCATTAGACTGCCTTCCTACTCGTGGCGTTATCAAAAACAACGTGGAATGTTCCATCATTAGACTGCCTTCCTACTCGTGGCGTTATCAAAAACAACGTGGAATGTTCCATCATTAGACTGCCTTCCACTCGTGGCGTTATCAAAAACAACGTGGAATGTTCCATCATTAGACTGCCTTCCTACTCGTTGGCGTTATCAAAAACAACGTGGAATGTTCCATCATTAGACTGCCTTCCTACTCGTGGCGTTATCAAAAACAAGTGGAATGTTCCTTCATTAGACTGACTTCCTACTCGTGGCGTTATCAAAACAACGTGGAATGTTCCATCATTAGACTGCCTTCCACTCATGGCGTTATCAAAAACAACGTGGAATGTTCCATATTAGACTGCCTTCCCACTCGTGGCGTTATCAAAAACAACGTGGAATGTTCCATAATTAGACTGCCTTCCTACTCGTTGCGTTATCAAAAACAACGTGGAATGTTCCATCATTAGACTGCCTTCCTACTCGTGGCGTTATCAAAAACAACTTGGAATGTTCCATATTAGACTGCTTCCTACTCGTGGCGTTATCAAAAACAACGTGGAATGTTCCATCATTAGACTGCCTTCCTATCTCTGGCGTTATCAAAAACAACGTGGAATGTTCCAAATTAGACTGCCTTCCCATCGTGGCGTTATCAAAAACAACGTGGAATGTTCCATATTAGACTGCCTTCCTACTCGTTGCGTTATCAAAAACAACGTGGAATGTTCCATCATTAGACTGCCTTCCCACTCGTGGCGTTATCAAAAACAACGTGGAATGTGCCTCAATAATTACTAGACTGCCTTCCACTCGTGGCGTTATCAAAAACAACTGGATTTCATAACTGCCTTCCACTCGTGCGTTATCAAAAACAACGTGGACATGTTCCATAATTAGACTGCCTCCTATCGGCGTTATCAAAAACAACTTGGAATGTTCCACCATTAGACTGCCTTCCCACTCGTGGCGTTATCAAAAACAACGTGGAATGTTCCATCATTAGACTGCCTTCCCACATGGCGTTATCAAAAACAACTGGAATGTTCCATCATTAGACTGCCTTCCCACTCTGGCGTTATCAAAAACAACGTGGAATGTTCCATAATTAGACTGCCTTCCACTCTGGCGTTATCAAAAACAACGTGGAATGTTCCACCATTAGACTGCCTTCCCACTCGTGGCGTTATCAAAAACAACGTGGAATGTTCCATCATTAGACTGCCTTCCTACTCATGGCGTTATCAAAAACAACTGGAATGTTCCCATTAGACTGCCTTCCACTCGTGGCGTTATCAAAAACAACGTGGAATGTTCCATAATTAGACTGCCTTCCTACTCGTTGCGTTATCAAAAACAACGTGGAATGTTCCATCATTAGACTGCCTTCCTACTCGTGGCGTTATCAAAAACAATGTGGAATGTTCCATCATTAGACTGCCTTCCTACGCACGGCGTTATCAAAAACAACGTGGAATGTTCCATCATTAGACTGCCTTCCTACTCATGGCGTTATCAAAAACAACTTGGAATGTTCCACCATTAGACTGCCTTCCTACTCGCGGCGTTATCAAAAACAACGTGGAATGTTCCACCATTAGACTGCCTTCCTACTCATGGCGTTATCAAAAACAACGCGGAATGTACCATCATTAGACTGACTTCCTACTCGTGGCGTTATCAAAAACAACGTGGAATGTTCCATCATTAGACTGCCTTCCTACTCATGGCGTTATCAAAAACAACGTGGAATGTTCCATTATTAGACTGCCTTCCTACTCATGGCGTTATCAAAAACAACGTGGAATGTTCCATCGTTAGACTGCCTTCCTACTCGTGGCGTTATCAAAAACAACGTGGAATGTTCCATCATTAGACTGCCTTCCTACTCGTGGCGTTATCAAAAACAACGTGGAATGTTCCATCATTAGACTGCCTTCCTACTCATGGCGTTATCAAAAACAACGTGGAATGCATTTGTGATAAGAACTTCCTTTTATCTAGTTTTAATGCAACTAGAATATACTCAAGTCGCCCAAAATGTTTTATACGTACGAGGGAAGTGTGAAAGTAAGAATCCTTATTTTATGCAGGTAAACATAAAACACTGTTTTATTTCGCAAACATTCTTTTATTTTTCTACGTAACGACAAAAATTATATGAGGTTTTACATACTATGACGATAGAAAGCACACTAAAAAAAAAAAAAATGTAAGTGACTGCAAAAACTATTTGACTGATTCTTTCGCAGGCAACATTTTGTTATTGTAGGACCCAATAACACGTAGATTCACTAGTACTAGGGCTATTTATTACTTGCTAACATATTCTCTTACTGGAACAAGGTTTATTGGTTGCCAGGAAATATTTAGCTGGCAGCAACAGTATTCATGTTATCCACAGTAAGACATTTTGCTGCGACTGCAAAACTACATTAGTTACATTCTGCGCATGCGCTCTGGCATATACGAAGTGGCCACCTTCTGTATGGCCACGACACCATATTTGTCTATGTTCGGTCCTGTGCATCAAGTTACGAACTAATTCATGAGGAATATTCTTAGGTACTTATAAACTAATCATATCATTCCTCTATTTCAAGTATGTAAATGATACACGTAAATGATTCCAGAAAATGTACTTTCCTTGAGGTGAAGTGTGCAAGCCGTGTCGTTTGTGTCACTTATGTACTAGGTTTCTGTTATGTACATACATGCTGAGTACAAAACTTTAACGTCGAGTAAACTAGCGTAATGGTAACACACTAAGCTCGCAGGAGGGGAGGGGGCACGGTGGCTGAGCGGTTAGCCTTCTCGCCTCCCACCAAGGCGATCTGGCTTCAATCCCCGGTCGGGTCACTTGGGATTTTCGTATATGGGAATAGTACCGGATGATGCCATTTATCGGTGTGTTTTCTCGGGGTCTCCCGTTTCCCCCGCCCCTTCATTCGGGCGCTGCTCCATACTTACCTCAAGCAGCCCATCTCTTCCTTCACTAAACTCACAGCTGAGAGGTCCAACATTCGAATGCCACTCATGACTACTGTGTTGTTAGACCATGGCTACCTTAAGAAGCCCACAACCGACTAAACACCTTTGTAAACATCATTAACCAGAAACGCAGCTGTCATCGTAACATCTTCGTTGCGACTAACGAACACATTATTACCTATAAAAAACACTTAATTTATTGGTGACAGCAAATGTAATTTCGAAGTTTCCACTAAATACTGGACTGAAAAAAAAATTGTGTTGGAATCACAAAATGTTTTGTAATGTCTATATGCACAAACATTTTGTGGTCGCCAACTGAATTTTTTTGGTCATTGCAAACCGTTTTTTTTTCAGCGTGGCGTCCTGCTAATAAAGTTATTTCACCACTCTGTCTTTCACTTAGTCGTCAGTGAAAAATCGTCCGTGGTATAGGTGTGTCCGTAAACAACTGACTATCGCCACGATATCCCAGGCTTAGTGTCACCCGTACAACAGACTTAGGCTACTGCAAACCTGGCGCTGCCTGTGTGGTCCACATCCGCCATACAGCCCGAACTAAGAAACTTACCACTTTCATCTATTTGGCAAGATGAAGAAATGTGCAATTCCGTAAAAATTAAGAAGTGAATTTTGTTTTAATTTCGTTATTATAAATTTCTACATAATGAAATTTAATGCAATTTAATACAATTATCTTCTAATATGTAACTACTTTTTGTGGATACGTTACGTTATTATTATATAAAATTCAATTATATTTTGTTCAAAACTATAAATTGTATTAACTATCGCTGTGCGAGATGGACTTGTTGATTCAAACACATTGAATTTAACAAAACCCTCCCAAACATACTAAGTAGTATAAAATCAGTTATTATTTTATTATTTTTCAGAAATTCACGTATAGCAAGATATTTCGATAACTATTAATATGATTTTTAGAAGCAGAAATACCGTACTGTCACTGTAAAGAATTTGTTAGCGAACTTCCTAAAGTGTAATGAAGGTTTTCAATGTATATATAATATAGAAAATATAACATTTGTGAAGGTGCAAAGATTAAAATACTTGTGTACCACGTTGGAAACATTACTATGCTTGGACTCGTTCCTAAACAAATGTCGTGAAGCTACAGTGGATGCGAGGGGAGAAAACTATACCATTCGTGCTTTGTCGGCGAGCGCACACAGCAATGGTGCAAATTATCGGAAAATTTCTTAAAGTGTACATCGCTGCCAAGTTCATTGGGAGCATGCCAGATGTGGTCAGATGTAGTGTACATCGCTGCCGAGTCGACTGGGAGCATTCCAGGTGTGTACGTCGCTTCCAAGTCGCCTAAGAGTACTCCAGATGTTGTGTACGTCGCTGCCAAGTCGACTGGGAGCACGTCAGATGTGGTGTACGTCGCTGCCAAGTCCACTGGGAGCACGTCAGATGTAGTGTACGTCGCTGCCAAGTCGCCTGGGAGCACTTCAGATGTAGTGTACGTCGCTGCCAAGTTGACTGGGGGCACGTCAGATGTGGTGTACGTCGCTGCCAAGTCGACTGGGAGCACGTCAGATGTAGTGTACGTCGCTGCCAAGTTGACTGGGGGCACGTCAGATGTGTGTGTACGTCGCTGCCAAGACGACTGGGAGCACGCCAGATGTAGTGTACGTCGCTGCCAAGACGACTGGGAGCACGCCAGATGTAGTGTACGTCGCTGCCAAGTCGACTGGGAGCACGCCAGATGTAGTGTGTGTACGTCGCTGCCAAGTTGACTGGGAGCACGACAGATGTGGTGTACGTCGCTGCCAAGTCCACTGGGAGCTCGTCAGATGTAGTGTACGTCGCTGCCAAGTCGACTGGGAGCACGTCAGATGTAGTGTACGTCGCTGCCAAGTCGCCTGGGAGCACGTCAGATGTAGTGTACGTCGCTGCCAAGTTGACGGGGGCACGTCAGATGTGTGTGTACGTCGCTGCCAAGACGACTGGGAGCACGCCAGATGTAGTGTACGTCGCTGCCAAGACGAATAGGAGCACGCCAGATGTAGTGTACGTCGCTGCCAAGTCGACTGGGAGCACGCCAGATGTAGTGTGTGTACGTCGCTGCCAAGTTGACTGGGAGCACGCCAGATGTGGTGTACGTCGCTGCCAAGTTCACTGGGAGCTCGTCAGATGTAGTGTACGTCGCTGCCAAGTTGACTGGGGGCACGTCAGATGTAGTGTACGTCGCTGCCAAGTTGACTGGGGGCACGTCAGATGTAGTGTGTGTACGTCGCTGCCAAGACGACTGGGAGCACGTCAGATGTAGTGTACGTCGCTGCCAAGTTGACTGGGGCACGTCAGATGTAGTGTACGTCGCTGCAAGTCCACTTGGAGCACGCCAGATGTAGTGTGTGTACGTCGCTGCCAAGTCGACTGGGAGCACGTCAGATGTAGTGTACATCGCTGCCAAGTTGACTGGGGGCACGTCAGATGTAGTGTGTGTACGTCGCTGCCAAGACGACTGGGAGCACGCCAGATGTAGTGTGTGTACGTCGCTGCCAAGTCGACTGGGAGCACGTCAGATGTAGTGTACGTCGCTGCCAAGTTGACTGGGGCACGTCAGATGTAGTGTGTGTACGTCGCTGCCAAGACGACTGGGAGCACGCCAGATGTAGTGTACGTCGCTGCCAAGTTGACTGGGGGCACGTCAGATGTAGTGTACGTCGCTGCCAAGTTGACTGGGGCACGTCAGATGTAGTGTGTGTACGTCGCTGCCAAGACGACTGGGAGCACGTCAGATGTAGTGTACGTCGCTGCCAAGTTGACTGGGGGCACGTCAGATGTAGTGTACGTCGCTGCCAAGTCCACTTGGAGCACGCCAGATGTAGTGTGTGTACGTCGCTGCCAAGTCGACTGGGAGCACGTCAGATGTAGTGTACATCGCTGCCAAGTTGACTGGGGGCACGTCAGATGTAGTGTGTGTACGTCGCTGCCAAGACGACTGGAGCACGCCAGATGTAGTGTGTGTACGTCGCTGCCAAGTCGCTGGGAGCACGCAGATGTAGTGTACGTCGCTGCCAAGTCGACTGGGAGCACGTCAGATGTAGTGTACGTCGCTGCCAAGTCCACTGGGAGCACGCAGATGTAGTGTACGTCGCTGCCAAGTCGACTGGGAGCACGCCAGATGTAGTGTGTTACGTCGCTGCCAAGTCGACTGGGAGCACGCCAGATGGTAGTTTGTGTACGTCGCTGCCAAGTCGACTGGGAGCACGCCAGATGTAGTGTACGTCGCTGCCAAGTCAACTGGGAGCACGCCACATGTAGTGTACGTCGCTGCCAAGTCAACTGGGAGCACGTCAGATGTAGTGTACGTCGCTGCCAAGTCGACTGGGAGCTCGTCAGATTTTAGTGTACGTCGCTGCCAAGTCAACGGGGAGCACGCCAGATGTAGTTTGTGTACGTCGCTAAAAGTCCACTGGGAGCACGCCAGATGTAGTGAGTGTACGTCGCTGCCAAGTCGACTGGGAGCACGCCAGATGTAGTGTGTGTACGTCGCTGCCAAGTCAACTGGAGCACGCCAGATGTGGTGTACGTCGCTGCCAAGTCGACTGGGAGCACGCCAGATGTAGTGTACGTCGCTGCCAAGTCGACTGGGAGCACGCCAGATGTAGTGTACGTCACTGCCAAGTCGACTGGAGCACGTCCAGATGTAGTGTGTGTACGTCGCTGCCAAGTCGACTGGGAGCACGCCAGATGTATTTTACGTCGCTGCCAAGTAGACTGGGAGCACGTCAGATGTAGTATGTGTAAGTCGCTGCCAAGTTGACTGGGAGCACGCAGATGTAGTGTACGTCGCTGCCAAGTTGACTGGGAGCAAGCCAGATGTGGTTTACGTCGCTGCCAAGTCGACTGGGGCACGCTGATGTCGTGTGGTACGTCGCTGCCAAGTCGACTGGGATCACGCCAGATGTAGTTACGTCGCTGCCAAGTAGACTGGGAGCTAGTTAGATGTAGTGTGAGTACGTCGCTGCCAAGTCGACTGGGAGCACGCCAAGTAGTGTACGTCGCTGCCAAGTCGACTGGGAGCACGCCAGAAGTAGTGTACGTCGCTGCCAAGTGACTGGGAGCACGCCAGAGTAGTGTACGTCGCTGCCAAGTCGACTGGGAGCACGTCAGATGTAGTGTGCGTCCTCTGCCAAGTCGACTGGGAGCACGCCAGATGTAGTTTACGTCGCTGCCAAGTCGTCTGGGAACACGCCAAAGTAGAGTACGTCGCTGCCAAGTCGACTGGTAGCACTCAGATGTTAGTGTGTTACGTCGCTGCCAAGTCGACTGGGAGCACGCCAGATATAGTGTGTTACGTCGCTGCCAAGTCGACTGGGAGCACGTCAGATGTAGTGTGTTACGTCGCTGCCAAGTTCGACTGGGAGCACGCCAGATGTAGTGTACGTCGCTGCCAAGTCGACTGGGAGCACGCCAGATAGTATGTACGTCGCTGCCAAGTCGACTGGGAGCACGCCAGATAGTAGTGTACGTCGCTGCCAAGTCGACTGAGAGCACGTCAGATGTAGTGTGGTCGCTGCCAAGTCGACTGGGAGCACGTCCAGAGTATTGTACGTCGCTGCCAAGTTGACTTGGGAGCAACTCAGATGTATGTGTGTGCGTCGCTACCAGTCGACAGGGAGCACGCCAGAGTATATACGTCGCTGCCAAGTAGCTGGGAGCATGCCAGATGTAGTGTATACGTCGCTGCCCAAGTCGACTGGGAGCACGTCAGATGTATTTACGTCGCTGCCAAGTCCACTGGGAGCACGTCAATGAAGTAGTGTACGTCGCTGCAAGTTGACTGGGAGCACGCCAGATGTAGTTGTGTACGTCGCTGCCAAGTCGACTGGGAGCACGCCAGATGTAGTGTACGTCGCTGCCAAGTCGACTGGGAGCACACCAGAAGTAGTGTACGTCGCTGCCAAGTCGACTGGGAGCACGCCAGAAGTAGTGTACGTCGCTGCCAAGTCGACTGGAGCACGTCAGATGTAGTGTACGTCGCTGCCAAGTCCACTTGGAGCACGTCCAGATGTAGTGTGTGTACGTCGCTGCCAAGTCGACTGGGAGCACGCCAGATGTAGTGTACGTCGCTGCCAAGTCCACTGGGAGCAGCCAGAAGTAGTGTACGTCGCTGCCAAGTCGACTGGAAGCACGTCAGATGTAGTGTTACGTCGCTGCCAAGTCGACTGGGAGCACGCCAGATGTGGTGTACGTCGCTGCCAAGTCACTGGGAGCACGCAGATGTAGTGTACGTCGCTGCCAAGTCACTGGAGCAGCCAGATGTAGTGTGACGTCGCTGCCAAGTCGACTGGGAGCACGCCAGAAGTAGTTGTTCGTCGCTGCCAAGTCGACTGGGAGCACGTCAGATGTGGTGTACGTCGCTGCCAAGTCGACTTGGAGCACGCCAGATGTAGTGTTTACGTCGCTGCCAAGTCGACTGGGAGCACGTCAGATGTAGTTGTGTACGTCGCTGCCAAGTCGACTGGAGCACGTCAGATGTAGTGTTTACGTCGCTGCCAAGTCACTGGTGCACGCAGATGTAGTGTACGTCGCTGCCAAGTCGACTGGATAGCACGCCAGATGTAGTGTGTTACGTCGCTGCCAAGTTGACGGGAGCAACGCCAGATGTAGTGTACGTCGCTGCCAAGTCGACTGGGAGCACGTCAGATGTAGTTATGTACGTCGCTGCCAAGTCGACTGGGAGCACGTCAGATGTAGTGTACGTCGCTGCCAAGTCGACTGGGAGCACGCCAGATGTAGTGTACGTCGCTGCCAAGTCAACTGGGAAATGCACGTCAGTATGTAGTGTACGTCGCTGCCAAGTACGACTGTTAGCACGTCAGATGTAGTTGTTACGTCGCTGCAAGTCCACTGGGAGCACGCCAGTAGTAGTGTACGTGCTGCCAAGTCGACTGGGAGCACGCCAGATGTAGTGTACGTCGCTGCCAAGTCGACTGGGAGCACGTCAGATGTATGTGGTACGTCGCTGCCAAGTCGACTGGGAGCACGCCAGATGTAGTGTACGTCGCTGCCAAGTCAACTGGGAGACGCCAGATGTAGTTGTACGTCGCTGCCAAGTCGACTGGGAGCACGCCAGATGTAGTTGTGGTACGTCGCTGCCAAGTGACTGGGAGCACGCCAGAAGTAGTGTAACGTCGCTGCCAAGTCGACTGGGAGCACGTCAGATGTAGTGTGTGTACGTCGCTGCCAAGTCGACTGGTAGCACGCCAATGTAGTTACGTCGCTGCCAAGTCGACTGGGAGCACGTCAGATGTAGTGTGTGTACGTCGCTGCCAAGTGACTGGGAGCACGCCAGATGTAGTGTACGTCGCTGCCAAGTCGACTGGGAGCACGTCAGATGTAGTGTGTTACGTCGCTGCCAAGTTGACTGGGAGCACGCCAGATGTAGTGTACGTCGCTGCCAAGTCGACTGGGAGCACGCCAGATGTAGTGTGTACGTCGCTGCCAAGTCGACTGGGAGCACGTCAGAAGTAGTGTACGTCGCTGCCAAGTCGACTGGGAGCACGTCAGATGTAGTGTACGTCGCTGCCAAGTCGACTGGGAGCACGCCAGATGTATGTGTACGTCGCTGCCAAGTCGACTGGAGCACGCCAGAGTAGTGTACGTCCTGCCAAGTCGACTGGGAGCACGCCAGAAGTAGTGTACGTCGCTGCCAAGTCGACTGGGAGCACGTCAGAATGTAGTGTACGTCGCTGCCAAGTCGACTGGAGCACGTCAGATGTAGTGTACGTCGCTGCCAAGTCGACTGGGAGCACGCCAGAAGTAGTTGTACGTCGCTGCAAGTACGACTGGGAGCACGTCAGATGTAGTGTGTGTACGTCGCTGCCAAGTCGACTGGAGCACGCCAGATGTAGTTTACGTCGCTGCCAAGTGACTGGGAGCACGTCAGATGTAGTGTGTTAGGTCGCTGCCAAGTCGACTGGGAGCACGCCAGAAGTAGTTTACGTCGCTGCCAAGTCGACTGGGAGCACGTCAGATGTAGTGTAGTACGTCGCTGCCCAATGTACGACTGGATGATACACGCAGATGTATGTTTACGTCGCTGCCAAGTGACTGGGAGCACGTCAGATGTAGTGTGTTACGTCGCTGCCAAGTAGACTGGGAGCACGCCAGATGTAGTGTACGTCGCTGCCAAGTCGACTGGGAGCACGCCAGAAGTAGTGTACGTCGCTGCCAAGTCGACTGGAGCACGCCAGAAGTAGTGTACGTCGCTGCCAAGTCGACTGGGAGCACGCCAGATGTAGTGTACGTCGCTGCCAAGTTCGACTGGGAGCACGTCAGATGTAGTGTTACGTCGCTGCCAAGTCGACTGGGAGCACGTCAGATGTATTTTACGTCGCTGCCAAGTCGACTGGGAGCACGTCAGATGTAGTGTGTGTACGTCGCTGCCAAGTCGACTGGGAGCACGTCAGATGTATATTTACGTCGCTGCCAAGTAGACTGGGAGCACGTCAGATGTAGTGTGAGTACGTCGCTGCCAAGTCGACTGGGAGCACGCCAGATGTAGTTTACGTCGCTGCCAAGTTGACTGGGAGCACGTCAGATGTAGTGTGAGTACGTCGCTGCCAAGTCGACTGGGAGCACGTCAGATGTATTTTACGTCGCTGCCAAGTGACGGAGCAGCAGATGTAGTGAGTACGTCGCTGCCAAGCGACTGGGAGACACGCAGAGTGTTACGTCGCTGCCAAGTTGACTGGGAGCACGCCAGAGTAGTGTACGTCGCTGCCAAGTGACTGGGAGCACGCCAGATGTAGTTTACGTCGCTGCCAAGTTGACTGGGAGCACGTCAGATGTAGTGTGATACGTCGCTGCCAAGTCGACTGGGAGCACGCCAGATGTATTTACGTCGCTGCCAAGTTGACTGGGAGCACGTCAAAATGTAGTGTGAGTACGTCGCTGCCAAGTTGACTGGGAGCACGCCAGATGTATTTTACGTCGCTGCCAAGTAGACTGGGAGCACGTCAGATTAGTGTGAGTACGTCGCTGCCAAGTCGACTGGGAGCACGTCAGATGTATTTTACGTCGCTGCCAAGTAGACTGGGAACACGACCAGATGTAGGTGAGTACGTCGCTGCCAAGTTCGACTGGGAGCACGCCAGATGTATTTTACGTCGCTGCCAAGTTGACTGGGAGCACGTCAGATGTATGTGAGTACGTCGCTGCCAAGTCGACTGGGAGCACGCCAGATGTATTTTACGTCGCTGCCAAGTAGACTGGGAGCACGTCAGATGTATTTTACGTCGCTGCCAAGTTGACTGGGAGCACGCCAGATGTAGTGTACGTCGCTGCCAAGTAGACTGGGAGCACGCCAGATGTATTTACGTCGCTGCCAAGTTGACTGGGAGCAGGGCAGATGTAGTGTGAGTACGTCGCTGCCAAGTCGACTGGGAGCACGCCAGATGTATTTTACGTCGCTGCCAAGTTGACTGGGAGCACGTCAGATGTAGTGTGAGTACGTCGCTGCCAAGTTGACTGGGAGCACGCCAGATGTATTTTACGTCGCTGCCAAGTAGACTGGGAGCACGTCAGATTTAGTGTGAGTTCGACTTGGAGCACGCCAGATGTAGTGTACGTCGCTGCCAAGTCGACTGGGAGCACTCAGATGTAGTGTGTGTACGTCGCTGCCAAGTCGACTGGGAGCACGTCAGATGAATTTTACGTCGCTGCCAAGTAGACTTGGAGCACGTCAGATGTAGTGTGTGTACATCGCTGCCAAGTCGACTGGGAGCACGTCAGATGTATTTTACGTCGCTGCCAAGTAGACTGGTAGCACGCCAGATGTAGTGTGTGTACGTCGCTGCCAAGTTGACTGGGACACGTCAGATGTAGTGAGTACGTCGCTGCCAAGTCGACTGGGAGCACGTCAGATGATTTTACGTCGCTGCCAAGTTAGACTGGAGCACGTCAGATGTAGTGTAGTACGTCGCTGCCAAGTCGACTGGGATCACGTCAGATGTATTTACGTCGCTGCCAAGTAGACTGGGAGCACGCCAGATGTAGTGTGTGTACGTCGCTGCCAAGTTGACTGGGAGCACGTCAGATGTAGTTACGTCGCTGCCAAGTCGACTGGGACACGTCAGATGTAGTTTACGTCGCTGCCAAGTTGACTGGGAGCACGTCAGATGTATTTTACTGTCGCTGCCAAGTTGACTGGGAGCACGCCAGATGTAGTGTACGTCGCTGCCAAGTCGACTGGGAGCACGCCAGATGTAGTGTAGTCGCTGCCAAGTTGACTGGGAGCACGTCAGAGTAGTGTACGTCGCTGCCAAGTCCACTGGAACACGCCAGATGTAGTGTACGTCGCTGCCATAGTTGACGGGAGCTGCAGAGTAGTGTACGTCGCTGCCAGTGACTGGAGCACGTCAGATGTATGTACGTCGCTGCCAAGTCACTAGGGCACGCCAGATGTAGTTTACGTCGCTGCCAAGTCGACTGGGAGCACCAGAAGTGTGTTACGTCGCTGCCAAGTTGACTGGGAGCACTCCAGATGTATTTTACGTCGCTGCCAAGTCCACTGGGTGCACGCCAGAAGTAGTGTACGTCGCTGCCAAGAGACTGGGAGCACGTCAGATGTATTTTACGTCGCTGCCAAGTCGACTGGGAGCACGCCAGATGTAGTGTACGTCGCTGACAAGTCGACTGGGAGCACGTCAGATGTAGTGTGTGTACGTCGCTGCCAAGTCGACTGGGAGCACGTCAGATGTATTTTACGTCGCTTCCAAGTCGACTGGGAGCACATCAGATGTAGTTTACGTCGCTTCCAAGTCGACTGGGAGCACTCAGATGTAGTTTACGTCGCTGCCAAGTTGACTGGGAGCAAGCCAGATGTAGTGTACGTCGCTGCCAACTCGACTGGGAGCACGCCAGAGTAGTGTACGTCGCTGCCAAGTCGACTGGGAGCACGCCAGAAGTAGTGTTACGTCGCTGCCAAGTCCACTGGGTGCACGCAGATGTATTTTACTTCGCTGCCAAGTCGACTGGGAGCACGTCAGAAGTAGTGTACGTCTCTGCCAAGTCCACTGGGAGCACGCCAGATGTAGTGTACGTCGCTGCCAAGTCCACTGGGTGCACATCAGATGTAGTGTACGTCGCTGCCAAGTTGACTGGGAGCTCGCCAGATGTAGTGTACGTCGCTGCCAAGTCGACTGGGAGCACGCCAGATGTAGTGTACATCGCTGCCAAGTCGACTGGGAGCACGTCAGATGTAGTGTTTGTACGTCGCTGCCAAGTCGACTGGGAGCACTTCAGATGTATTTTACGTTGCTGCCAAGTTGACTGGGAGCACGCCAGATGTAGTGTACGTCGCTGCCAAGTCGACTGGGAGCACGCCAGAGTAGTGTACGTCGCTGCCAAGTCGACTGGGAGCACGCCAGAAGTAGTGTACGTCGCTGCCAAGTCGACTGGGAGCACGCCAGAAGTAGTGTACGTCGCTGCCAAGTCGACTGAGAGCACGTCAGATGTAGTGTACGTCTCTGCCATGTCGACTGGGAGCACGCAGATGTAGTTTACGTCGCTGCCAAGTCGTCTGGGAGCACGTCAGAAGTAGAGTACGTCGCTGCCAAGTCGACTGGTAGCACTCAGATGTAGTGTGTGTACGTCGCTGCCAAGTCGACTGGGAGCACGCCAGATATAGGTGTGTACGTCGCTGTCAAGTCGACTGGGAACACGCCAGAAGTAGTGTTACGTCGCTGCCAAGTCCACTGGGAGCACGTCAGATGTATTTTACGTCGCTGCCAAGTCGACTGGGGCACGCCTGAATGTAGTGTACGTCGCTGCCAAGTCGACTGGGAGCACGTCAGATGTATTTGTGTACGTCGCTGCCAAGTCCACTGGGAGCACGCCAGATGTAGTGTCCCGATCGCTGCCAAGTTGACTGGGAGCACGCCAGATGTAGTGTACGTCGCTGCCAAGTCCACCGGAGCACGCCAGATGTAGTTTACGTCGCTGCTGCCAAGTCCACTGGGAGCACGTCAGATGTATTTTACGTCGCTGCCAAGTTGACTGGGAGCACGTCAGATGTAGTGTACGTCGCTGCCAAGACGACTGGGAGCACGTCAGATGTAGTGTGTTACGTCGCTGCCAAGTCCACTGGGAGCACGTCAGAAGTAGTGTACGTCGCTGCCAAGACGACTGGGAGCACGCCAGATGTAGTTTACGTCGCTGCCAAGTCGACTGGGAGCACGCCAGATATATTTTACGTCGCTGCCAAGTCGACTGGGAGCACGCCAGAAGTAGTGTACGTCGCTGCCAAGTCGACTGGGAGCACGCCAGAAGTAGTGTACGTCGCTGCCAAGACGACTGGGAGCACGTCAGATGTAGTTTACGTCGCTACCAAGTCGACTGGGAGCACGTCAGATGTATTTTACGTCGCTGCCAAGACGACTGGGAGCACGTCAGATGTACTGTACGTCGCTGCCAAGTCGACTGGGAGCACGCCAGATGTAGTGTACGTCGAAATTCGTCAAGTCTGTTCGAGTTAAAGTGAGCCCGTGCGAGATCAATGTTTAAAAAATGCTTCTGTCTCTTCATTCTGACACTGACTGGCGTACGCCTTGTAAATTTGGTAATGTCAGAGGTAAATTTGTTGCATGACTTGACGTCGAATTAAAAGTTCTTCAAAAACATTAGAGAATACTCAAGTTATAGATTTTACTTTCTTCATTTTTTATGCATGTATAATTACGATACGAATTAATTTTTTTTTGCCCACGCATTGATAAAGGGACAAGGCCCATAGTAATGTTAATATTCCACTCCAATAAATTATTAGGATATTTACCATACCAACTTACCGCTTAGTGAGAAAGCGGGAATAGTATTTTTTCCCCTATACATTCATTCTTGTGTTCCGACATTTGCCCAGGAAACAGTCAAATACGTATAGAAGTTCCCAACTTTTTATAGTAGGGACGCTAAGCCTTTATATATTTGCATCTTGATGTATGGTTTTATTTCCATACAGTGTATAGGTTAAAAACTTCCATTATAGTTTAGGAAGTATACCAGAAATGTTTTTTCCAATACACTATGGCGGTAGTACTCGGACTGGGCGCACAAGTAAATCTTTAGAAATGCTCATTTTACCGTGAACAGTATTTAGTGCAGTCAATAACTTCATGAACGTCGAGGCGTCGGTGGGTTGAGCGGTTAACCTGCTCGCCTCCCACCGAAGTGAACCGGGTTCTATACCCGGCCCCTCTCACTACCTGATTTTCGCTTGTGGGAATCGTGTCAGACGATGCCGCTGGTCTGCGGGTTTTCTCGGGGTTCTTCCGTCCCCCTCCCCTCAGACCGGAACTGCCCGATACTAACCTCACTGGCTCTTATCTCAGATCTCTTCACTCACTCATATACATCACTGTGATGATTGGCTGCGAGCTCTCGGTGATGCGTAGCTGCCTATAGTCAAGACGACAGTCAGTCTACTAACTTACTGAGTATAGTAGTAAACATCGTTAAGGAGGAGAATACCTTCAAAGTGTCACTTAAAAATGTTCAATTAACAGATAATAGTTATATGTCTTGATGACTTATTACAGGTATAATATTTAAAATAGTGGTTAATAAATAGGTCACATTTAAATTTCCGTAACACAAACATGTTTCTATTCCTAACAACGTCACCAGGTCATTAGATTGACTCATGGAAATCAGTCACCTCGTATATGGAAATATTATATTGTACATGTTTCCGAAGGATATAGAGTGGGTAGAGTTAGCAGCCTAGCAGGATATTCTAGTTTCCCTTCACCAAACTGCGAAGCAACTACACAGCACACTAACAGCATATCATCCATTTGAAGTCCGCGGCCAATTATTCATATACACTTGGATATTATTTATTATTTATTTACTAACCTATTGGAGGTGCAGTAAAAGTATAGTCGTCTTATCTTTTCACTGGACCCCTTACATATTCACTTTCACTTGCTAGAAATTAATTTGTATATATTATAGATTAAGACTTATAAGCATGTAACTTAATACAAAAACAATTAAAGATACAATTTAATTACTCTCTCACTCTCACACTCACTCATATGCACACATGGATAAACTTTGATAAATGTCAATTTTATCCCCTCCTCTACTGAGAATATTAGTTTCATAACTAACAAACAGCGAATTTCATACCACAAGAAATTTTAAACGTTTATTCTGACTGCTGTATGCCTAAACATCTTTAAACACTCAACATCGTAATTTTTTAATTTTGTTTCTTATCAAAATAAATTATAGTAAGAAGTTACTGATATAGCTAATAAGCCTGTTTTCTTCTACAGTAGACTGGTGTCATTATAAATCGACCCAGAAACATATGCAACAGTAGTGAGACAAACAGAAAAACACACTTGCCTCGCCTGGGATTCGAATCCAGAACACCTGGTGTCATAAGCTAGCGCGGTGGTAGGATTCGCAGTATCAACTTCAGATGAAATCAGTCAAATGTTTTGAATTATGTTTACTAAACTGAAATATTTGAAAATAAATGCCTGGGCCACTTAAAACAAGATGGTTTACATGGATTATGTAGCGCTATTTTTATGAATAATTGTATGAAAATCAGTCGATTGGTTCCTGAGATACTACATAAAACCTCGAAGCCCTGTTTCAAGTCTGACACGCGTGTCAATTAGCAAAATCAAGCAATTTTATGTGAGTACGCCTGTCCTGCCTGAACGATTTATTTTTCGTCCCGTCAGCTGGTGAAGTGTGTGATGCCTACAGTTTTCTAGAGTACGATTAAATGCTGCTACTTTGGGGTTGGCGAGTTTACAGAACTACATGACGTTAGTTAGCAAGTCTGCTTGATTATTTGCCACGTCTGTATTTGGTAGCCCAGATTAATAAACTGTTATTTTGTTTGAAGAGGGGTTACTATTTGAAGAGGCGATATTTTTGCTGCAGAAAAAGGTACTTCGTTTTCCTTCGCCCCCCTCTCTGGCTGGTGGCGCATGTTTGAACGCTTCCAAGCGCTGAGCTATACTAGAGAGGGGTGCGCGGCGCTCCTGGCGCGGCCGAGCGCTGTCTGGTGGCTTCTACTGGCAACGAGTTCAGCCTCGCACACTCTGGCACCTTCCATACGCCTCTCCGCTTATCCCGCCGTCTCCTTAACCTTCCCTAGCCGCGTTTTCGCGTAATACGAGTACTACTCAAGTTAAATATTGCAATGAACGTAGTTGTTATGCTGGGGGTAGAGTATCTTTTTTAGTAGTGTTTTTTTAGCGATTTTTGTGTATATGGTTTTTTGAAGGGAAGTGTTTCTTCACTGTTTTGATTGTGTTAATTTTCAATATGGTATTTTATGGGAATGTTTGTAAGAGGTGGGTTCTTCCTTTTTTTTTTTTTTTTTTTTTTTTTTGCGTGCTGTAGGAATGGTCTCCTGGACTACGATTTGCGGAAAAGATTTTTTGTTAAGGAGCAGAGTGAATATTTTATGGCATTCCTGTATGCCCATGGTTATGTGTAATGAGGGTTTATGCTCCTTGCCTATGGTATTCTTGAAATTAGTATTCCATGTTGTACTTTTTAGTGAATCATCAGGCATACTTCACTTTTAAACTTTAATCGTGCTTGCTTTACTCAGAGTCATTTTACCTTTTAAATGGGATTCCACAAGTATTTATTCGGGTTGGGTGATTTCTCAGGATATATTAATATTGTTGTTTTTCTGTTTGTTCCAGTGTATGTGTGTTCTCTCCTTCCCCTAGTTCACCGATTGTTAGCAAGCAACATAAATTTACAGATGCAATTTATATTTTTCAAATCAAGTTGCTAAGTTGTTGTTCTTGGTGATGATGTATAGATGCACTTCAATATATTTGTATTGATTTTGGAATTTTTGTGTCCATACATTCTTGATTTTTTTAATGCTGTGCTTTCTTCTCCTTGCCTTCCTTTAGCCCTACTACGCCCTAAAGGGACGTAACAACCTGAATTTTTTTGTTGGGTACTATAGTACAAAATGGCCTAAAAAGGAGGTTCTGTATAAGGTGTTTTTAATAAATGCTGTCAGCGCACAACGTTTGATTTGGTTAAACTATTTAATAGATATGACGAACTTATTTGAATTTTTTTTTATATTGTCACCATTTTGAAATCCTATTTTTGACTTAACTTAAACCATGTAATTTGACATGCCCTTCAGTAGCACTGATGATTGCATAATTATGTGGAACATAGTTTAAGAGTTCCGGAAATATGGCCAAATTCTCCATTTTCTCGCCTGTCACTATTAGAAAAAACACAAAAAAGGATCTCTGTATGCATAATTGACACTTCTAATGAATATTGTTAGAGTATGAAATGTGGTTAAATTTTGTTAAATTGTTTAATAGGTATAACATACAAACCATAATTATTTATAATTTTGCAATTTAAAAAACACCTTTAAATAAAATATTAGTTTCTATGCCCTAGCTCATTTCTGTTCAGCGCCGCTGCCTATTTCGAAGAAGGGGGAAAGATCTCGTGGACACGGCATAATGTCTCCAGGGTTTTCGGCGTAGTTCCTTCAGTTTAATTGAATTCCATTAAGAGTAAAATATTACTCATTTAATTTCAAGTTGTTTAATCTTTTCGTCACTTTCAAATTCATATTGATTGATTTGTCAATAAAAAGTGTCTTCAACAAATCTGAAGTGAATATTTAATGTACATTCCCGTGAAAAAATATGATATGTTGCTGTGGAAATAAGTTGTATGTTACTTTCCCATGCCATTCAGAACGTATTTTCTGTTTCCTAACATACAACGGTTTCACAGTAACCCAGATAACGTGCTCAGAGAGGTATAGAAATTAGCTTAGTGAAAACTGTACTGCTTAAATCAGTTAACAGCAACTGACTAATTCAACAGTCACACCAGTCAATTTCGCTGATGAATAAGAGAAAAAAAATGCCAGTTTTCCTTCACTCATTGATTCAGTTACATTTTACACTGATTAATTAACCACAATTCGCTGTTTTTCATTGATTAATTTTTTGACTGAAGAATCAGCTAGAAAAAACCGTATCAAATGAAACAACACCACATAAACTAATAAAATCAATAAAATATACTTTCTTATATGTGATTTTCGTCTTTAATACCATTTTATGAACTGACGTGAACATTCAGTCTTTCGTTCCGTTTTTAAGTCTCTTATTTGGTTTTCAAGTAATCATCAGAACGCTCTGTTTGAAGGTGCAAACTGTATCAAATGTGGTGAAGTTAGTGCATTCATACAAACGGCATTAAAGTGGGTGCATTCATACATACTATTTGTATAATCTTGATGTGACCAATTGCAATGAAAAATGAATAGAAGGTGCATTCAATTTATAGCTACATACTTTCGCTAAAATAATATAATACATATAGTATTTCCCTCCTTGAAGTTATTATTGGCTTGTTAGTTAGGCCGCTGTATAATAGCGGTTTGGAGGTCGTCTGCGTTCAGTACTAGTGGCAGATAAACGTCTTTCGCTAAAATAATATAATACATATAGTATTTCCCTCCTTGAAGTTATTATTGGCTTGTTAGTTAGGAAGCTGTATAACAGCGGTTTGGAGGTCGTCTGCGTTCAGTACTAGTGGCAGCTAAACGTCTTTCGCTAAAATAATATAATACATATAGTATTTCCCTCCTTGAAGTTATTATTGGCTTGTTAGTTAGGCCGCTGTATAATAGCGGTTTGGAGGTCGTCTGCGTTCAGTACTAGTGGCAGCTAAACGTCTTTCGCTAAAATAATATAATACATATAGTATTTCCCTCCTTGAAGTTATTATTGGCTTGTTAGTTAGGCCGCTGTATAATAGCGGTTTGGAGGTCGTCTGCGTTCAGTACTAGTGGCAGCTAAACGTCTTTCGCTAAAATAATATAATACATATAGTATTTCCCTCCTTGAAGTTATTATTGGCTTGTTAGTTAGGCCGCTGTATAATAGCGGTTTGAAGGTCGTCTGCGTTCAGTACTAGTGGCAGCTAAAAGTCTTTCGCTAAAATAATATAATACATATAGTATTTCCCTCCTTGAAGTTATTATTGGCTTGTTAGTTAGGCCGCTGTATAACAGCGGTTTGCAGGTCGTCTGCGTTCAGTACTAGTGGCAGCTAAACGTCTTTCGCTAAAATAATATAATACATATAGTATTTCCCTCCTTGAAGTTATTATTGGCTTGTTAGTTAGGCCGCTGTATAATAGCGGTTTGGAGGTCGTCTGCGTTCAGTACTAGTGGCAGCTAAACGTCTTTCGCTAAAATAATATAATACATAAGTATTCCCTCCTTGAAGTTTTATTGGCTGTTATTGGCCGCTGTATAAAGCGTTTGAGGTCGTCTGCGTTCAGTACTAGTGGCAGCTAACGTCTTTCGCTAAAATAATAAATACAATATATTCCCTCTTGAAGTTATATTGTTAGCGCTTATAAACGTTAGTCGTCTGCGTCAGTACTAGTGGCAGCTAAACGTCTTTCGCTAAAAATATAATACATATATATTTCCCTCCTTGAAGTTATTATTGGCTTGTTAGTTAGGCCGCTGTATAAACGTTTGGAGGTCGTCTGCTTCAGTACTAGGGCACTAAACGTCTTTCGCTAAAATAATATAATACATATGTATTTCCTCCTTAAGTTATTATTGGCTTTTTGGCCGCTGTATAAGCGTTTGGAGTCGTCTGCGTCAGTACTATGCAGCTAACGTCTTTCGCTAAAATAATAAATACTATATATTCCTCCTTGAAGTATTATTGGCTGTTATTGGCCGCTGTATAACAGCGGTTTGAGGTCGTCTGCGTCAGTATATGGCAGCTAAACGTCTTTCGCTAAAATAATATAAACATATAGTATTTCCCTCCTTGAAGTATTATTGGCTTGTTAGTTAGCCGTGTATAATAGCGGTTTGGAGGTCGTCTGCGTTCAGTACTAGTGGCAGCTAAACGTCTTTCGCTAAAAAATAATACATATAGTATTTCCCCTTGAAGTTATTATTGGCTTGTTAGTGCCGCTGTAAGCGGTTGGAGGTCGTCTGCGTTCAGTACTAGTGGCAGCTAACGTCTTTCGCTAAATAATATAATACATATATATTTCCCTCCTTGAAGTTATTATGGCTTTTATTAGCCGCTGTATAATAGCGGTTTGGAGTCGTCTGCGTTCGTACTAGTGGCACTAAACGTCTTTCGCTAAAATAATATAATACATATGTATTTCCCTCCTTGAAGTTATTATTGGCTTGTTATTGGCCGCTGTAAAGCGGTTGGAGGTCGTCTGCGTTCAGTACTAGTGGCAGCTAAACGTCTTTCGCTAAAATAATATAATACATATAGTATTTCCTCCTTGAAGTTATTATTGGCTTGTTAGTTAGGCCGCTGTATAATAGCGGTTTGGAGGTCGTCTGCGTTCAGTACTAGTGGCAGCTAAACGTCTTTCGCTAAAATAATATAATACATATAGTATTTCCCTCCTTGAAGTTATTATTGGCTTGTTAGTTAGGCCGCTGTATAATAGCGGTTTGGAGGTCGTCTGCGTTCAGTACTAGTGGCAGCTAAACGTCTTTCGCTAAAATAATATAATACATATGTATTTCCCTCCTTGAAGTTATTATTGGCTTGTTATTTGGCGCTGTATAACAGCGGTTTGGAGGTCGTCTGCGTTCAGTACTAGTGGCAGCTAAACGTCTTTCGCTAAAATAATATAATACATATAGTATTTCCTCCTTGAAGTTATTATTGGCTTGTTAGTTAGGCCGCTGTATAAAGCGGTTTGGAGGTCGTCTGCGTTCAGTACTAGTGGCAGCTAAGTCTTTCGCTAAAATAATATAATACATATAGTTTTCCTCCTGAAGTATTATGGCTTGTTAGTTAGGCCGGTTAATAGCGGTTTGGAGGTTTGCTATATAGTGGCATAACTTTCCTAATAATATAATACATAGTATTCCTCCTGAGATTAGTGTAGCCGCTGATAAACGTTTGGGGTCTCTAATAGTGGCACTAAAGTCTTTCGCTAAAATAATATAATACATTAGTATTTCCCCTGAAGTTATATTGTGTTATTGGCCGCTGTATAACAGCGGTTGGAGGTCGTCTGCGTTCGTACTAGTGGCAGCTAAACGTCTTTGCTAAATAATATATACATATAGTTTTCCCTCCTTGAAGTTATTATGGCTTGTTAGTTAGGCCGCTGTATAATAGCGGTTTGGAGGTCGTCTGGTTCAGTACTAGTGGCAGCTAAAGTCTTTCGCTAAAATAATATAATACATATAGTATTTCCCTCTTGAAGTTATTATTGGCTTGTTATTAGGCCGCTGTATAATAGCGGTTTGGAGGTCGTCTGCGTTCAGTACTAGTGGCAGCTAAACGTCTTTCGCTAAAATAATAAAACGTCTTTCGCTAAAATAATATAATACTATAGTATTTCCCTCCTTGAAGTTATTATTGGCTTGTTAGTTAGGCCGCTGTAAATAGCGTTTGGAGGTCGTCTGCGTTCAGTATAGTGGCACTAAAGTCTTTCGCTAAATAATATAATACATATAGATTTCCTCTGAAGTTATATTGGCTTGTTATTGCGATGTATAATACGGTTTGGTCGTCTGCTTCAGTATAGTGGCAGCTAAAGTCTTTCGCTAAAATAATATAATACTATAGTTTCCTCCTTGAAGTTATTATTGGCTTGTTAGTTAGCCGTATATACGGTTTGGAGGTCGTTGCTTCAGTATAGTGGCGCTAAACGTCTTTCGCTAACTAATATAATACTAATGTATTTCCCTCCTTGAAGTTATTATTGGCTTGTTAGTTAGCGCTGTTAATAGCGGTTTGGAGGTCGTCTGCGTTCAGTACTAGTGGCAGCTAAACGTCTTTCGCTAAAATAATATAATAATATAGTATTTCCCTCCTTGAAGTTATTATTGGCTTGTTATTTGGCCGCTGTATAACAGCGGTTTGAGGTCGTCTGCGTTCAGTACTAGTGGCAGCTAAACGTCTTTCGCTAAAATAATATAATACATATAGTATTTCCCTCCTTGAAGTTATTATTGGCTTGTTAGTTAGGCCGCTGTATAACAGCGGTTTGGAGTCGTCTGCGTTCAGTATAGTGGCAGCTAAGTCTTTCGCTAAAATAATATATACATATAGTATTTCCCCTTGAAGTTATTATTGGTTGTTATTGGCGCTGTATATAGCGGTTTGGAGGTCGTCTGGTTCAGTATAGTGCACTAAAGTCTTTCGCTAAATAATATAATACTATATATTTCCTCCTTGAAGTTATTATGCTTGTATTGGCGCTGTATAACAGCGTTTTGAAGGTCGTCTGCGTTCAGTACTAGTGGCAGCTAAAGTCTTTCGCTAAAATAATTAATACATGTATTCCCTCCTTGAAGTTATTATTGGCTGTTAGTTAGGCCGCTGTATAAAGCGGTTTGAGGTCGTCTGCGTTCAGTACTAGTGGCAGCTAAAGTCTTTCGTAAAATAATATAATACATATAGTATTTCCTCTTGAAGTTATTATTGGCTTGTATTGGCGCTGTATAAAGCGGTTTGGAGGTCGTCTGCGTCAGTATAGTGACTAACGTCTTTCGCTAAAATAATATAATAATATAGTATTTCCCTCCTTGAAGTTATTATTGGTTGTTATTTGGCCGCTGTTAAGCGTTTGGAGGTCGTCTGCGTTCAGTACTAGTGGCAGCTAAACGTCTTTCGCTAAATAATATAATACTATAGTATTTCCCTCCTTGAAGTTATTATTGGCTTGTTAGTTAGGCCGCTGTATAATAGCGGTTTGGAGGTCGTCTGCGTCAGTATAGTGGCAGCTAAACGTCTTTCGCTAAATAATTAATACATTTAGTATTTCCTCCTTGAAGTTATTATTTGGCTTGTTAGTTAGGCCGTTAAATAGCGTTTGAGGTATTGTTCATATAGTTCCCTGAAGTTTTTGCTAAATTATATTACCGTGATTTCGCTTGAGTTAGTTCTGCTTGTTTAGTCCGCTGTAAACTACGTTTCGGAGATTTAGTTCATATAGTGATTCTCAAACGTTTTACTTGATATTATTAGGGCTTATCCCGGTTTATTAGTGTTTGCGTTAGTTATAGGAGTAAGTCTTTCGCTAATAATATAGTCTTTCTACTTAAGTTTTATGCTTGTAAAATAATATAATACATAGGTTTCCTTGAAGTTTTTGCTTGTTAGTTAGGCGCTGTTCATTCGGTTAAATTATGCTTAGTATTTGGCCCTAAAGTTTTTTGATATTATTTCCTGTTAAAGGTTTGTAGTTCTCTCGTTAGTATATGGTGTTAGTACGTCCTTTTAAATAGTTTAATATTAGTTTATCCTCCTTGAAGTTATTGGCTTGTAATAGTGTATAATAGTTTTCTGAAGTTTTTGTTGTTATTAGGCCTAACGTCTTTCGTAAAAACATTAAGTCTCTGGTTTCAGTCTTAGGTATTATACTCTTTTAACGTTATAATTGGTTTGAGCGTCTTAGTTTATATGGCTTAAACGCTTTCGCTAAAATAATAAAATTGAGTTTTCCTCCTTGAGTTTATGGCTGTTTTGCCGATGTATAATAGCT